>NNCF01126646.1:24832-38162 GCA_002313205.1 Laupala kohalensis | reverse complement strand
CAGACAGCTACTAAATAGCGTGACCATATTAAATTACAAATGTTTTACAGAGACATTAAAAGTACCTTAGTTAATGTTACAAGAAGATCTACACATACTCATTACCAACTAGCAAAGCTGGTTGTCTCATTCGGAACTCTTATTCGGTTTCCTGATTCGGAAACCGAACGTGCGTTGCAATGTCATGAAATAATAGCTTCCGGGGGGAATAGAGAAGTGGTGATTCTCGGAGCACGTTCTAACGTGTTTAATTGCCGTGTTCAAAGGAAGAAATGACGTGTGACTGCTTAGCAGCCGTTCCATTTGCATCATGAATTCTGACAGCAAACAGAGAAACAATATTTTGCTTAAAACATTTCCACGCAGTATTACATCCATTGCTTTAACGAGTATGGTATTTGTAAAAGTATTACGGAAACTCTTTGCTTCGATGGTATCAATCTTTATCAGACGAATCACATTCATTCTTCTATTAATTTTAAAGTAATGTAGAATTATAATTCAGTGTTTCTGTATCTATCCGTGAATATTATATATTAGTTTGAATAGTAATATACATATTAATTATATTAATATTAAGAATACAATTCCCGTTCGCCTTACTTCCATTAATACGTGAGGTTGGTATAGCGTCATGACGTAGATGATCCGTTGAGCTTTTCTCTTCCGAATTTCATAGTGCGTGAGCAGCAATGGTAGGAGTCAGATTTCACAGATAATCTTGTTTCTCTTTTAGGTAAAATAATTCATTAGAGATTAGGAGAATTGCTTATATATCTCAAGCAATGTAAAGTAACTTATTGGCACGTTGTGGATATGTATTGTGAGTTCTGAATAATTATCAAAATCTAATCATTCTTTTGCGGAATCGTATCACTCGTAAGGTTGGCAAATTTGAACGAAGGACGGTTGGCAAAGTAACGAGGGAAGCGGTCGGCGGCGGTTGTCTTTGGCGTCAAGAAGGATTTACGGCCCTTTAAAAATCAAGGCGAGGGAGGACGTCAGACCACCCTTAAGGGTAACATCTGGTAGCCAGCGCGAGTACAAGTTTCAACTGGGTCAAAAAGAGACGTTGGACTTTAAACGTTTTTTTTCGGGAAAAATGTTCTCGAAGGTTCCAGGAGGTTCTGGAAGTATCGTTAAAGGGGCCAATAAGAACCCAGGCGTAGGAGGGGGAAAGTATTTTGGATTGGGAGATTTCGGACCACGTGATATTCAAAATTTGGAAATTTTTGAAGAGGAGAAGGGAGAAAGTGCATTTAACGGGGATGCAGAGATTTTTCGTCCTCACACACTTCAGATTTCGACGAGTGCTCAGGGAGCACACACTTCCGATTTTCGGAGTGCTCACACTTCAGATTTTTTTTCAGAGTTGCTCACAGCTCACATTTCAGATTTTCGGAGAGTAGATTTTGACGCAGCGGACGTAGCTCGTCCGTTCGTACTCAGACATTTGAGATTTTCGGAGAGTTGCTAGCAACTCACATCTCAGATTTTTCGGAGTTGTTTCGCATCTCAGATTTTTCAGAGATATTCTCGTATATGACTTTTTGACTGATCACATTTTATCGCAGAGTTGCTCACATCTTCGCACTCTGATGAGATTCTCACATCTCACATTTTATCTCAGAGTTGCTCAGATATTACATTTTTCGGCGGTGATCAGATTTTCTCGTATAAGACTTTTTGGCAGATCAGATGTTTAGCTGAGATGCTCAAATACCAGACTTTTTATTGATATTGAGAAAATCACATCGAGCGTAAAAATCTTTCGAGTGGTTGGTTGAACGAGCAGAACGAGCCGGACAGTCGCTGACGCTGTGTTTTCGGGGGAGCCGAAAACCACGAAGGACGAGGAGAGCGACCTTTGGGGGTTGTCGATCGACGCCGTGCGCAGGTGCCCTAGGACCGGAGCCGGAAGACGACTAAGAGGGCGCTGCTGTACGACCTGTAGTCGTATCACATCTTGTGAGGTATGGGGCGATGGGTGGCGAGTGTAAGCCAACAGTGCACTACGCTGGCGCATTTGTAAACATTGAGCGTTATTGACATAGAGCGCAAGACCTTTGCACGGTAGTAGGGTATTGAATGAACTTTGTCGCTCGTGAAGAGAAAATGCCATTAAAATCAGTGTTTTACTTTGTATGAAAGAAAAGTATGGTGCATAGTAAATTGGGATAAATTAGAGTTAAAGAAACCAATTAACAGTAACTGATTTTTGTTTTGTAAGGACAAAAGCAGCGAATATTAATAATAAATAACTGTCGAGTCAGTGATTTGCATTTGTGTATTTTTGATGGGAAAGTGTAATTTAGTGTATTTGTATTTTTGGAGGGAATGTTTTATCGCTATATAGGTGTTGTGTCTTTTGGGGGAAGGTCTGTGGAGAGCAAGAGTAGTAATGTTTAGTAGTATCAAGTGGGAAATTGTAAATTGGGTTTGAAAGTTGAAATAAATGTTTTTGTCATATGTTCGAACACCAGATTGTTGTGTTTTAATTGTAAGTGGCTCCCAGAGAGATGAGTACTCAGAACCCTGATAATGTTAATAATAATAAGGTGACGTAGAAAAGTCACAGTATGCTAATTATCTATTCAGTTAGTCCAAGCAGCAATTTAATTTTGATTAGTTGGTCGGTTTACGATAGAACAGTTAGAATATATTTTCTTTCTTTCTAGTATTGCCTACATTTCTCCTGCAACGTATAATATATACTATTAGCATTTTGTGAGAAAATATATAATATTACAGGGTTGAATAGGATATATCTTTTAAAATTCGATTGGGTTCACGTTTGGACAATTAAATATATTTATTTTATTTTACTAGAATTGCCATTATTTCTTTTGCAACGTGTAGTAGACATAATTGACATGTGAGAAAATAGGTCGAACTCTTCCAGCAGTAATAGCTATAAACTTTCTTTTACGTTGATTTGTGAATGGTGGCGAAAGGTATTAGTTTCACTGCAGTGTGTTAGGTAAATATTCAATTCATTTTGGCGAGTGATCAATGCTAGTGTGGTACATCATTTGCGTGGTACATCTTTGCTGCATCTTGGTGGAGTCGCAGCCAGCTGCTCAAGGACAGCCGCCGTTGGATCGGCCAGGAACGGAGGTAGGTTCGTGCTCCTGGACAGAACACCTGGCGTCTATTGCAACATAACTAACCTCGCCGCTAGAGAATATTCCGTAAAGTCGTGCATAGGTGTAGGTCATTGAGCTCTGTCCAGTTGGAGTGGTACTTGATGAACCGTAAGTTTACCGTATCGATCTGAGATTCTCAGCAAAGCTTTATCCCAAATTTGACACTTAAATAGTTTCTATCCCCGTGGTCTAACTAATCATTAACCCTTCACGGTGGAGTCCAGGCAAAAGGTGACCACTTTCTTTGCGAGGGTATTTAAAATATTTACCTGCTTCTCGGAAGATGGAGTGAGGAGGAAAATCGGTCATGTTCGCGGAATATCGTCTGGAGACGTTCGAAATATTTCTTTTCTATCAGTTCATGCCGTCTATGTACGGTATACAGAATTTTATTTTATTGCGGGAAGTCTCTAGAGACGTCTTCAGCATTTTCCTTTCATTCGTGGTGTGCCATCTATTTACGTAGTGCCCTCTTTTGGATATAAGTGGTTGTGCCTGTCTCACACATTTACCATTTGGAAATTTTCTTTCGGTTTACTATGTTTTCTTTTTTGTAACACATTATTATTATTATTATTATTATTATTATTATTATTATTTTGTTTTCTGTTGACTTTTAAAATATTCCATTTTTGGGGGAGATAGTTTTTATTATACCAGTTAATATGTTTGGTCATCAAGAACAAAATCATGAATTATATAAAGTGTTACATTTGGACAGTATTATTTTTTGTCAAATTCATGATTAAAATTAAGATAATCACATTTTTTATTGCTAATTAAAAGATAGAATACATGTGAATCCTTTATTTTTTTAGTGTAAGGAATTTTTGTATCTCATCTTGGAGAGAGCGTAAATCATTTTCCAATCTAGAAGAAAGAAAAAAATGATTAATCTGATCATTAAGTTCACCTGAACTTTGATAGATAAAAAATGTATATATGAGGATTTAGGCCAACGCCTTCTCGGTGCGTGGAGAAAAGAGAAAAGGAATGACGTCCAGTACGGATTCCCGCTTACTTAAACCCAAGACGTCTCTAGACGGACAACCGCCGATGGGAAGAAAATGGCATGATGTCTAAAGAAGGGTCAAGTACGTGCGATATTAACTGAAAAGCGAAATTAAAAATACAAATAGCTAGGTACCTCGAGTTATCTCATAATTTATTCTTCAATTAATATAATAAACAGCTTTAATATATTATCATATTAGTTTCTTATTCCAGCAAAGATAAGAAATTTTATTTTGTGACATTTGTGTACGATCTTCCCTGGATACATAAGAATAAGCTAATACATGAAATGAAAAATTCGTCCTTAGACACTTGGTTTCAGACAACACTAGATATAAAACATGTCGTATACATCGTCCCTGCGAATACGATAGCTTTCAGGTTTATTTTGCTTTACCACTAGGGTAAATATAGCATCTATCAAAGGAGCATACCCATCATATGGTGGGTAAATTTCCGGATATGAAGTTTACTCAAATTTGGGAAGTTGTAGTATACCATGAGCAACAGGGCAAATTGAAAGGGATGTATAGAGCCGACTTACAATTTGAGGCTACCAAGCACTAGAGAAAGAACTGGTAGTTAGGACCACATTCGGGTTGCTTTAGTTCTGGTTCTACCATTAATTAGAGGCAGAACAGGTTGATAGCACCACTTTCGGATGGTTCTAGTTCTGGGTCTACGATGCATTAGAGGTAGAACATGTTGATAGAGCCACCTTCGGGTAGCTTTAGTTCTGGGTCTACCAGGAGTTAAAGGTAGAACTGGTAGATAGGACCACCATTAGTTCTAGGTCTACCATAAATAAGAGGTACCCTTGGGGTGCAAAGGGTGTATATGCTTTTGGGTGTATACCCAAAGGGTGTAAACCTATAATTGTATAGAGCACCTGGAAGAAAAGCATCGAAGCCGCAGGCGCAGCCGGGCGATTTGCGGGGATAGGGCTGCAGTTAAAGGTAAGAGATGCTCGCTTGTATCCAAATAAACTTGAACATTTTAATGCGGCCTCTAGAATATTGGTAAGAAGTATAGAAAGAGGTGGGTTTTCAGTCGCCTTGATACAGGACCCATGGGCATATAATGGGCCTCAGACAGGGGCATATCATGGGAGTGAGATATACGGGTTACTCATTGTTCTGTGCTGGAGCAAGGGTTAAACACAGAGCGTGTGTTTTAATCAAACGTATGAACACTGGGACAATACCAGGATGTTTCTGTGGATCTGGTAGCTTTACGAGATATAAAGAGGTGCAGCAGGAAAAAGATATTGTTTGCTCAGCTTATTTTCCTGGTGACTCTGACTCTCCACCTCTGGAGTTCAGGAAATTGGTGGTGTTTTGTAAGAAACGGGGACTGAACCTAGTGGAAGGCTGTGACGCGTACGCCCACCACGGCATTTGGGGGTATACAGACACCAATCGACGGATCGACGATTTATCGCACACTTGTGTACATCTGACTTAGAGGTCATGAATATAGAAGACATCCCGACCTTCAGCAATTGCAGGAGTGAAGGAGTCATAGACCTAACTTTGTGTTCCATGAATATCATGGATGATATCAAGGACTGGACAGTGTCTATGGAACCCACCCTGTCAGACCACAGACACGTCGTGTTTAACATAAAGGGCTCTTTCAAGAGTAAATCCTATAGAAATCCCAGACGGGCCGAATGGGTCTCGTTCAGGGAGAACTTGAGGAGAGAACTGGAAATTGGTCCTTTGTATAGGTCTTGCAACAAAGGAGAGCTTGAGCTTGGGGTTACTCATATAACACATACTAGTTACTCGTTATGAGATGAACTGCTTGAGCCTGTTGCTGCATACTCACTTTCCTGGAGTAACATCCACGAACATTGGTGTGGAATCAGATTGATCCCGCTAGTCCGGTAGGGGAGGTTAAAATGAGGTGGCGGAGATCGTCACCTATAAAAGAATGAAATGAGCAATATCATTCTTTGCACATTTGAAAAGTCCAGAAATGGACGTAGTTTTCCCTGCACTTCTTCGGAAGGGTGGGGAGGACATCTCATCACATCTTGTTACGATTTGCAGAGCATGCTTAGCCATGGGATATGTTCATTCCCTGTGGCGATAGGCCAAAATGGTCTTTATAAGTAAGTCTGGTAGACCATGTAGGTAGACATGGTAGACCTAAGGACTATTGTCCTATCAGTCTGACTTCCTTTCTTTGGAAAACCTTGAAGTGACTTGTGAACAGATACATCAGGGAGAAGATGCTGAGAGATTGACCGCAGCGTTCTCTCCTACATGATTATCTGCAAGGGAAATCCGTTGAGATGACTTTCGATCAACTAATGACTAGACTGGAAAGTATCTTTGATCAGCAACAGCTTGATATAGTAGTCTTCCTGGATATAGATGCGGTTTACAAACTTATCATGCTATGCTCGATAAAGTTCAGCCTAAATAAAAGAGGTATTAGTCCTACACTATTAAGTTGGATCACGGCGCAGTGGCGGCGATTTCGAGGGGCATGGGGGATGGAGCAGCGGGTCCCCCTACTTTTTTTAAAAGAGAGATACAAATTTCATTTTAACTGTATAAAAATTAAAATTATAAAACATTGCACCATCCTTGATGTGGTAATCACCATTTGTCTTTACTTTGATTTATAAAATTATTTAGCATTTAGCGGAAATAAGCAGAAAATTACACATTAATGAAAATTATCATTTTTTTGCTCCCCCCCACTTTTGATTTCCAATCTCCACTACTGCTCTGCAGGGCCGCCAAGTTCTTCTATCCCTCAGCGCAGTAGTGTTGAGAGCTTTCATAGACATGGGGTGTCCACAGGGTTGCATATTGTTACCAACTCTGTGGTGTCTGTTGATGGATGACTTACTTACCAGACTCAATGTCGGGGGAACCTATGCTTTGGACTACGCTGACGATACCAGCTTGGTGGTCACGGACAATTTTCCCAGTACGGGTACAGATCTCATTCATGACTTCTTACGTACGGTCGAGAAATGGTACCAGAAAACATGCTTGTCAGTCAACCCTGACAAGACGGAACTAGTTGTTTTCAGAAGGAGACGGAAGCTCGATGGTCTGTCGGAGTTCTTTTTATTTGGAAATCGCTACTCAGATCAACTTCGGTCAGGTATCTCGGGGAGATCTTAGATGCCAAGCTCAGTTGGGACAAACGCATTAATTATAAGGTGGAGAAGGCTCGCAAAATCCTGTGTGTCTGTCGTAGAGACTTTGGGAGGTCATGGGGACTAAAATCAAAAGTCCAATGACTCTGTTGCTGTCGTAAGGCCTAGGATCACTTCCGCATCACTAGTGGCCTGACTCTGGGGTGAGGACTGCAATTACCAGGCTAAATATCATACAAAGACCAGCTTGTTTAGGTATAACCGGGGAGCTGGGTACTACTCCACTCAGTGCCATGCAGGCAATTCTGTGCCTACCTCCCCTGCACCTTTATATTAAGAAGCTGACAAGCATGGGAGCATACCGCCTATGGTCACTCAGTGGGTGGTCAATAATAATCGACTTAAGGACACACACCCATCTTGACAAGGCTCCAGGTAGCAAGACACTTGGCAGGAATGATTGGGAACCTGATGGGGCCCGGACACAATTTAGATTACACATTCTCCGTAGTGATCCCCATTAGAGAGGACTGGGTCACGGGCGTCGGTACTAGTATGCATATTTGTGGTCACTTTTCATTTACGGATGTCTCGCGAACGGGAACGAGAACTGGTACCGGGATTTGGCGGTCTAAAACAAGGCTGCACCTATCTTTAGGGGGATACACCACAGTTTTCCAGGCAGAAGTATTTGATATACTGGCTTGCGTTAATCGTGTACAAAATACGTATGGACTCAGTGGCCGCATTAATATATGCAAAGACAGCCAGGCAGCACTAAGGGCACTATGTACCTATAGAACAACATCCAAACATGTGTGGCAATGCCAACAGATATTAGACATACTCTGTAAACGAAACCCAGTTACTCTTTGGTGGGTTCCCGGGAACATGGGAATCAGGGGAAAAGAAAAGGCAGACGAACTCGCAACGTTGGGATCTAAGGGACACTTTGTTGGCCCAGAACCCTTCATTGGAATATCTCCACAAAAGATGAGGCAGGAGATTGTAGGTTGGACACATCAGCAACACCTCGTCTTCTGGAAGTCACAAAATATAGCTAGGCAGGTCTGAGAGTTAATTGCTGGATCAAAACAAGAATATAAGGTCTTACTAATCTTAGGTAGCAGTCGTGTAAAGAAAGTACGAGGTCAACTAACAGGTCATAATGCCCTACGAGACATTTACAAATTATGGGGATTAGTCAGGATCCAATGTGCAGGAGGTGCGGCATGGAGGAGGAGACCTCCGCGCATGTACTCTGTTTGTGCGAAGCTCTTGTCTAAACTAGATACCGTTTCTTATGTTCACATTTCATGAACCTTGAGGATATCAAGAAGGCTAGAATCCAATCTTTGGTGTCCTTTAATGGGGCACTGGGGTTCGAATAAACCTAACTGTACTAAGGGGTACAAAAGGCCTTCTAGGACTACATGCGGGTCTCTTCTTCCTAGGTACACCCACATTCTAATCTATCTATCAAAGACCATTGAAATGGCTTTATCTTCTCTCGCTGCCATGAAAAACAACAGTTCTGACAAGAAAAAAATTAGTACGTTCTTTACTTCAACAAAAATACACAATCGCGCTAACAAATATTTTATTTTCTCACTTTTTAAGTAATTAAATAATGCTCTTCTTAACGAAAATCAAAAAGTTTTATTCATTTATCTACATAAATATACATTATCNTATACATTATGGAAGTTTGACGCCATTGTACCTCAGCCGGACTCCTTTTTGAGACCAAAGGAATAAGAAATATACAAAATTATTATTAAGACTTTGAATTCTTTTTAATCTATTTTAACTATAGATAGAGTTATCCCGCGGCTAAACTGTCCTCCTCATGGCTTTGTGTCGGGGGTATCCATGGCAGCTTAGCGTACGCGTAGACTCAGTTGACACCTCGCAGAGCAAAATCAGACGGAGAGCGAGTGAGCTCCAAAAATAGCGTGACAGTGCTGCTCTTAAGTGGTGACCCGGTGGCGCGAATAGTGGCGATTCAATGCACTTAAGTGATAGTATTCCTCTACTTCAGAATATGAGAAATGTCGCCTAAGGAACAAGTTTTTGTTATATTGCGTAAATATTTTGTTTCAATTTCACATTTGATACATTACTTGCTTTGAATGCAGTGACAAGGATTAGGACGATATGTACATTTTCCCGCTTCATGCAGGGGAGGAACTTCCATATTGTCAGAGAAGCGCTCCCTTGCGGTGGTATCATGAATTACACCGCCATTATTGAGTCGCTCTTTCTGATGTTTGTGTGAAAATGAAGGCGTCAAGAACTTGGAGTTAATTGTAATTGAACAGATTATACAATCATAGTTTCCTCCGAGGATGTTCACTGAAGTGAAGACGCTTGTAAACAGATACTGAAGAATGTCAGAAGTCAACGTTGACCATCAACTTTATGAAGAAAGAAATCCTTGATTACATCGTGCACGAAATAAGACATAACAGATAATTTTCATGTAAGTTTTATAAAATATCCGCCAATTCTATATCAATAATTAAATATTATTGAAGAGTAGATCACTTTTCATGAGTGACAATGATTAAAACTATAGCTTACTAGTATTATGCTGCATAGAGATTGATAAACCTGTGCAACCACGGAACATAGGTTCAAAATGTTAAAACATGCATTTCACTTTTTATGAACACATTTAGGGTGTATCTTCCATTTGGGGTGTACCTAATTTGTAATGTATTAGTTATGTTATTAGTTTGACTTCTGTGTATTTTTTGCTAATTTTTGATCTCTTTTTAATGTTAATGCCTGTGACGACACAAGAAGTGAAGTGAATCAGGTAAAAGAATACAACACGTATTGATGTTTATTATTATTGTGATGCTTGTTTCTATTGTGGACAAATTACGTCATATATTCGTTATATTTCAGTAAACTTAGAACTTCGCCTGATTTTAAGGATTCTTCTCTATGCCTCGTCCAGGATCAGCCTTTGGAAATGAACAGTGTGGTTGAATTAACAGCGAGGTCAGATGTTAGTTAAAAATTTAACTTGTTTAACACCTCTTTAAAAGTTTTACATTTCATATTGCATTTTTATTCAACCCAATCTATCCATAACATATGAAATTACAATTGCATTGTCTGCAAAATTCCTGTGTAAAGTAGTAAAAAGAACAAATATTTTATTCACACATCAATAAGTAATGTTCCTAACTTTTCTTTAGTAATCCTCTTTTGACAATACATTTTATAGGAATTTGGGTAGATTATTATAACATTAATAGGAATTATAATAATTACATTTTTTTAAACTGCATTGAGGTGGTAGGTTTCCATTTCTGGTTTTTCCATTACCACCTTTGTGTCAATAGGTAGAATATCTGTGGTGGGATTTTTTATTATCTTAAAACTCTACCATTTCTAGGAAAGTAGTTGATTCGTTATAGAATCATAATCACTGTGAGAAGCTATAATTCCAAAGGCTGCCTTACTCTTAAACAGAGCAAGATTGTGTATCATTTGATTTTTAGGTGATGAAGTGTGTGTGTGTGTCTGTGTATATAACTTGAATATCCCATGGCATGAGTTGGTTAGACCATAGACCCAGATATTTGCAACAGTGAACTTTCTCTTCAGAGATCCCATTAATCTATGTTTTAATAAAAAACGGTTGGCAAACAATATAATAATATATTCCTAGCTTACCTTATGATTACAAATTGTAATAATATACATAAGTGTAATTAATTTTATGCTCTTCTCTTTGTAGAGGAATAAAAATGTGTCAGTAGTAATTTTTTTTCTAAAATCAGAAACTTCAGTTTTGTAGACGGCCTTACACCATTACATGAAACACAAATATAATGCATTAAATTTATAATTTATCTTGTGACTATAATGATGAATAGCGTATTAAGTAAATTACATTACTTTGTATGAATCGTAATTTATATGATTAGTAATGTAGATTAAGGATTTCCCACATTTCTTATAATTATTTTACATCTGCTTGAATGATATTTAAAATCAAACAAAATATAAATCTTGTGTTATCTTTATCCTTCAGGTAGAGTTTCTTCTTATTACACGAGAAAAAGGACCCATTCAAAATAAGATCATTTATTTTCTTTTGATATTTTTTGAAAGTAAATAATAAACATTCATATAGTTGCCCAAAATACTCAGTATTGTCAAATAAATGTGGTATCATTCATGTCAAAACTGTTTTTCTTGCTGCATCAACTTTTTGAACACTTCTATATTGACACTATGTAAATGCAGTTTCTTGCATTTGGTAACCATGAACTTTTGTGATGTTCAGAAGACGAATTATTGTTGTTTGAAGGAGAAAAAAAACTAAAAAAGATACTAAATCGATCTAGTTTCACATCATGTTAAATGTTTCTTAGAAATATAATTTATTTCATATAATTGCCTATAGTACAGAACAAAAGTATTGTTCTATACTGGAGCAGAATTTTATAATTTGGTTTTTAAGGTAAACCATTGAGGAACAGATATAATTAGTCATTCATAGGTTTCCATCATTATTAATTACTAGCATATATCATATACAGGGTCTCTATTGACCTTGCTGTTGATGAGCCCTTAAAGCCCCACACAAAAAAAATTCATAAAAGAGTGGTGACTCTTGATTGTACTCACGAGAGGTACTGTTTCTATCTCTCCAAAAAATAAGCGCAGTTACCAACACTTTCCCACTCTCCTGTGTGATTTTTGCTGTAAATTCATAAAACTGCTGATATTAGTCTGACTTTGTTTCAAAAGTTATAAGTATAGTCCCTTTTACTAAAGCCAAACACTTTGTTACAGTTTAATGATCATTGCTGTCACTGTCTAATGTTTTATTTAATATCAATGTAATATCAATATTCTTCAATATCATTTGTATACAAAAAAGCTGACAATGGTATATTTGCAAATACAATGAGTGCCCCTCTTCCTTGGTTTTCCTTTTTTTGGATACTGTAATGAATTGCTATTCTTTTAGATGATTATGAAAAGAAAAAAGATGAGAGTACTTCAAGAGAACTGAGGCATTTTGTTTTAATGTTTATTTTTCCTTTGGCAGTATTGTACTACGGAAATTAGTTTCCTCATGAAGTTATGAACAACATCTGCCTTGTTGTATGCGGTTTTAACTCTTGCAAGGATGGAGTCCCAGATCACATAGTTCGTGACATCATTACACGGTGCCAGCAGTGTGTGAATTATCCACTTACACTACCTGTAGGTTAGGGATGCTCTGACCAGTGACTGTGACTTAAACTTCGAACTTCAGATATTTACTTTTTTTATACTTATGGGATTATAGTAAAAACAATTTGGCATTGTGTTACTGCCAAATTAATAATTAGAGACTTCTACTTTGTTTTATTGGGAGGGCTGCACTTAAGAATCCTTATGGATTGGTAGTCACTGATGTAACACACACACATTTTGTTATGTAGTTTCCAGTTCAATCATCAAGTGTAACTGGGCCATAAGGAAGAATGAAAAGATGCCAAAGTATTATTATTTTTTGTTTAAATTATGTAAGAGTGTCCAAAAGTTGCCTTTTTGGTCCAGAAAAGAGGGGAAAAATCCAATTGCTCTGTTATAATATTAAGAGGTGCCACCTAGGGCTTAAAAGTTATGAATTTGGGATTTTTTATTATTATTCTGGATTATATATTAAATACTTTTGAAATATATTATTTTCTACTAGAGGTAATACATTTTATCAGTACACACTTTTTTTCCAGTTTGTGTATTTGTAAATGGCAAAGGTAGCATGGAATTAAAGGTTATCTACATGGGGCAATGGGAGGTAGAAAGTGATTGGTAGGGGCTATTGTTAGTACGGTGGGCCTGTTAGCTGGCTTTGTCCACAACTTGGCTCTTGTGGAGGTGTAATAGGAGTAGTTAGTAATAGTAATAGTGTAGTTTGTAGAGTCAGTGATATTAGGAGTAGCAGGAGGTGGAGAGAAGTAGGGGGTTTTCTTTTCAGTTGTCAGAGCTATAGAAACCAAAATCATTAAAGTGAAGAGCTAAATTTTTTTTT
>NNCF01126646.1:0-24422 GCA_002313205.1 Laupala kohalensis | reverse complement strand
TTTTTTTCTGCATGCAAATGTTATAAAATTACTAATACTCTGGGATGTATTGCAATGAAGACCACAAAAATATTGCTACTACACCCAATAAACAGTTACTTGATGAAGTACTTTCTATGTATGTGCTATAAGAATAACATTCATGTTGGGAATAATAATTTATTTCAGTATTTACCATTTTTATCAATACATATTATACCAAATCTGTGAAGATCTGTATGTAAATATATTGTACAATTTTTAGTCTATCAGGATTTTTCAGTAATATCTTGTGCAATTGAATGTGGTATTACAAAAGAATTGAATGTGATCATTATGGATTGAGTTTAATTTTGATGGTGTTCTGAGGCATGACATTTAGCATCACATATAATCTGAAGGAAGAATGATGGAGTGGCTACCTATCTACATGAAGCAAATGTGCCAACATTTGTCATACAAGATATGTTCAAAATTGTTTCTTATCACTTCCTGAACTAAACAAAGCTGACTTTCTTTGACATTAATTGTTCATCATCTGTTCGCTTGATTAAGATACTTTTCTAGGAGACATTTCAAATAATTCATTGTAAGGAATTGAAAAATTACTAATGTTATTAGAATTGTTGTTCCTGGGCTGAGTAAATGATGAAATTTTATGCTAAAAGTTATGTCAATGTGTTGTCTAAAATATCTTTTGAATTTCTTACAATTTTATGGGTGGAGCTGCCAGCTTGAGCAAAATTACAACCACATTTTTAATTCTCTGTATACAATGCATGGGAACTATTCCAAAATTCTTCAATTATGGTCCAAAATAGTCCAAATAGCCATTGAGTTGAGGAACAATATTGGAGATGAGGAATAAAGTGGGGGTGGGTCATTCCATGTAAATTTAACCAATGGTCAGAATCTTGACACTCCTGGCGTTAGTAATTTTTGGTACACCTGTAGTGCCTCCTAGGTGTGCTTCAAAACAGAAATTTTTGGCCTTTTTTTTTACTTTTTGAGTTATGGAACTAAGTAGATTTATAGGAAAGTCTGATTTTGAAGATGCATTTAAACAGTTATAGATTGAAAACTCTTTGTCATAAGAAACTTAAATAGCCATCCTATTCTTCTCTCCAAAATGGTTTTTCCTTTGATATTTATCGTAAGGTCCATTGAGGAATTTCATGAATTTTGGACTGGGAAAAAAAAATTTTTTTGAAATAACTTAATATGTTATCTCGAATTGTTTAAAAAAACTCTGTTCATACTCTCTTTTGACTACTTGAATGCAATGTTTTAGGACTTGATTGTAGATTTATGAAAAAAAGAATATTTTTCTCATCATTGTGCAGAGAGTTGTGGAATATTCTCATTTTGGTGTGTAGCAATACCAATAATGCTTCTCAAAGCAGCGAATATTAATTGAAAAATAGAGGCACATCATCTTCAGTTAGTTAAAAATATTCCTTACCTAAACAGTAATTCAAGGAAACATATAAATAAAACTAATTGTGATTTCAAAATTAAACTTTCAGAAAATGATGATCACAGAGTGCTCTACTGCGTCTTTTATCACACTTTCTTTAAATAAAATCAAATTGATTATAAAATAATTTATTGTTAAGTAATCACTTATTAATTATGTTACGTTGAATGAAAATGGGAGATGGGACCGGTGTTCGAACCCGGGACTATGTGCTCAGCGCGCTCATGCGCTTACCGACTGCGCCATCCCATTCACCAGCTGGGCCCGTCTTCCATCCTCATTCAACTTGTGAGACCCCCAAGACCTCTGAGGTGGTCTCGTAAAGAATAAACTCCTCATACGAGGCGACTTCCTTAGGAAATACTTTATTTGGGTAGTATTTTTCCATTTCTGGTTCACAAACACGATCTAAGAGATTTCTATGTAAGTAATCACTTATCTGGTCCATTATCATGTTTAACATATATCACAATTGATCAGATATATAATAATGAAACTTTTAAAATTATTATTAAGAAGACATCTGCAAGTATTTTCCTTATGCAAGTGGAAGAATTATATTTTTGTCCTGCTCTATAAACTCTTCCTGCTCAGATTAGAGGCTGTACTTTTTTGTTAATGTGTATGTCAGGGTACGTCCAGTACATCTTGGAGAGAAAAATAAATATTATATCTTAATTTTCCTTTATTTACAAAGCTTTGTCCATTATCAAACGTGGCTGATTTTAAAAATAATAAATGTATAAAAACGTTAAAACTTCTTTAGCATAAGAAACAAATTTTGAATAAATTAAATCTTTTACTAGAGTATTTAATTCTGTATATATTCATAATCTTTCATGTCTTCTTTCTTTGCCATGTTATGGACACTAGTCACATTGTGTATGCATTCATATTGACTTTGCAACAATTTCCATAAGTCAAAAAAATTTGAAATTTTCTATTTTGTTGCCCGCTTACGAGGTACTAGAAGTGTATCAAAAATTATAAATATCTAACATGCCAAGGTCCATAATGTTAAAATATTTGGTTGATTTGATGTGGAACGACCCATGTGCTAACTCAACCAATGGATGCCTCCCACAACAAGCACAGAGCCTTTATCTTCAGGAGAGACCTCAATCAAACAATTCACCTACATTTGTAAAAATTCAGTTACAAACAGTACAGCAAGAGAGTTCCTTATAGACATTTTTATAAATGTGCGTCAATTTTCCCATCTATTGCCTTGCAGAGGAAACACAAGACTGTGTCCAAGACATGCCTGGTGACAGAAAATGGACACTCAAGTATTAGAAGATTGAAAAAAGTTAGATAAAAGTAATTGGTATTCGGGAGAAGGAAAAGTCGAATAAAAATAGGATAGCAATGAAAAATAAGGTGAAACTAATATGATCAGATACGTCGAAGACTTAATATTTCCTGAGAGTTTGAATGCAATTAATTGTGTATTTGTTGAAAAAAACTCAATTATAATCTTTACTACCTAGTTATCTGCTGTATATACACCAGGCCATCGTGTTGCTATGGAGTATGAAATTAGCGTTGAGACTCTTGATGAACACTTGAAAGATATTGTGTTCATCAGCACTCCACGATTTAAGTAAATTGAAAATATTGGTGTAATTGAATTGTCAGTTACCTTCCCCCCCTCCAGTGTCCTCACCAATTAAATTTATCTGCCTCATTTTCATGTAATCATAATGTTATTTTTTTCTTTTCTTTCAGATCTCTGGTACTTTTGTTTTCTGCAACTTGTTCATCAATAACGACCACCTCTTCAGATTGTGGAAGACTCCAAAAGCTGGTTATTATTGTTGTCTTTCATATTTGTATGTACTGGGAAAAGATATATGTTTTGCTTCAAGAATTTCAAATTATTATAATCAGTATGTTATTTTTTCTAAAGTTTTGATATCAAAAAAATTAACTCTCATTTTGGAGAAAATCTACCTTGGCTTAAATGGGAAAACATCTTACTACTTAACTTAGATGTTAAAACTTGATGACTGACCAAATACCAACAAGTGTGTTTTTCTTGTCTGCTCACCAAACCTGCTATGTGTTGTAAGTATGGGCTGCAGAATTTACTAATACATGTGACTTGTGGCACACCTGAAATCAGGAGTGTACCTTGGAGAGGATGATCTTACCCTGTGTCTCATTTTGTAAGGGTCTCTTAATAGGCCACCAAAAATCAAATTAACCTGTCAGTTTTGTCTTAAATTGTTTTCTTATTCCTGGAGCAAATTCTTGAGAATGTCTTTGAAATAAAAAGGTATAAAATGTTTTATATTTTAAATCAATGACAAAATGAACTTGTGGGAAAAACTCTGTAAGCATAATTGGAATTCATCTCGTATAACCTCGTTTAAGGTCCTTTGCCAGTGTGTAAAAATTTCTCCCTCCAATCTGTTCTTAGTGATATAATTTTTATCAACAAGGAAAATATGACTCAACTAACTAGGATAACTTCAAACTGATAGTAAGAAAAGGTGAACTACAATCGTAAGTCTACTGTCATGGAATTATGTGAACACAAGTTGGTAGCATTAGCAGCAGAACGCGCTCACCACTCAAAAATTATTTATTTTAAAGGAACAATATGTCGGATACTAAAACAGGAATGCAAATCAAAAAGGAGACGATAGAAAATTTCTGCTATGCAAATGCAAGAAGCCGGAAGTCGCTGTGTAAATTCAGAAATCGAAATTGCACGGTCAAAATGGAAAACAATCAATCAGCACAATTTTCTCAAGACGTCTGTTACAAATTGGTAGCAACAACGGATATCAAGCTAGCCGACCGGAAGTGGTGTCTGGATATTGACGTCACCTCGCTTTTGTATCGAGATTCAGATGTTCAGATGTCAATGAATCCAAGAAACTATCTTTTAGTCTGGCGGAAGGTTCAACTACCGAAATTGCGGGAAAAGGAACTGTGCTTTTTTATTTGGCGACGGGAAGAAGGTAACTTTCTCAAACGTGTCGCATGTTCAGGACAAATTTACTGTCTGTTAGAGCGATAACAGATCGTGGCTTGAGAGGTAATCTAAAAACAAAGGGATGCTGTTGTGTTGGATCAAAATGGCGACACTGTAATACGTGCTGAGAGAAGTGACTATCTTTACTTCGTACATGAACACGAGAATCATTTGCCAAGATTTTTTGTATATGTTAGGTTTTAATAAGTTGGCAAATTTGACTGTTTTGGTGCTAATCATAGTGCTATTAAACTTAATGATAACAGGGTATACCATATAAAGAGAAAGCTCATTGACATTTTGTTCATGTTGTGTTGAAGATTAAATAGTTTAATTTGAAGCATGCTTGAGATTTCTTGACAAAAGTCTGAGTAGAAGTCTACATGAACGCTGGATGTATGATGACATGATGCTGGTTTAGAGAGAGTGCAATTTGTGTGAAGTAACTGTTGCGTTAGTACGAACTGGTGAAAGACATTCCCATGTGTACTGTCATGATATTATATAAACACAAGTTGGTAGCATTGGGACACTATGAATCCGCTCTCTTGTGGGTGCTCGTGTGTATTCTTGCTTCTGGTGTAGCGTTGTTTGGTACTGAAGTCGAAGAAAAGTGGAAAAAGTAAGCAAGATCAATAAAATAAATTTTACAGAGCCATTTATCAAAATCTGCTTTAAAGATATACCATGCATTCAAGTCTGGTGAAATCATTCATTTTCTTATGTTCTCTTCTACTGCAGTTAAATAAACCGCATCTCAACATTTGAAAAGCTGCTGAAAACTCCTGAATACGTATTCCTTCAAATCTTTCTCACCTGGGACATTGCTGCTGAAGAGATGAGGTTCTGTCGGCTCATGATGATTGCAGAGAACCTTTTTAGGATTTGTGTTTTACAAAGTGCTTTCGTGCTGGTATGCAAACCAGTAAACTTGAGATTGAAACCAATGTGGTAAATCTTTGAAATTCATGTTGAAAATTAGTCGCTTGGTGTTCCCATCATCGCTTTATGTTCGAATTGTGGTGTCGGGAAGTATCGATAAATTCACTCTTACTGATAGATTCTTATCCAACGTACCGCAAAATATTGCATTCCGGTTGGATACGACTAATTTTTTCGTCTTAAATGCTTGCTGCTTAAAGCTTGCCAAGTTCGTGCATGTGAACCAAATTAAGAATTATTTTCATCTAATGGATTGATAAAAATTTCGGCATTTTATATCTTTCCGTTTTAACTAATTTACATTAACCAGTCACCTGTTATTTTACGGATGGTGCCAAAGTAACTGTAGCCTGTGTATTCAATATTCTATATTTGGAGAGTGCTGATTACGTTCCAAATTACAATTCCCCAAAATAGGAGCACTGGTTTCGCTCGTGTCAAGCTATATCTGAATAATTTAATATTCTTGGTAGCTTCTATGATAGTTGTTTTGTATAAAATAGTCACATGATTTGCATTTCCAGATAACTTACAAAGCACAGTTTCTGCGTGCAGGGTCCTACCTGGGGAAATATATATATGGGAGAACAAATCACCCCCCTCCCTTCCCCGAACTTAAGAGATGTTTGTGCTCTCTCCTATTTCTGTTAAAGCGTACGATAGTATGACCAAAATACTCCAGATATAAAATCACAACCAAAGCCAAAATGCGAGCATTATCAATTATGCCATTATTTGGAGAAGAATGAAATAAGTTGTCTATTGATTTTCTTCGATGAAATAAGTTGTCGATAAATTCAATGTTTATAAATGTACGTTTTATCGTTCGTATGTCTTTTCTTCTCTCTTTCTTGATTGCCATTCTTTTAGTATGTGATTTGCTTCAGATTTATTTTAAACAATTCAGGACTAACTTTTCTTCCATTCAGAAATATGTAATTTTATATTGGTNGCTTTATGTTCGAATTGTGGTGTCGGGAAGTATCGATAAATTCACTCTTACTGATAGATTCTTATCCAACGTACCGCAAAATATTACAATCCGGTTGGATACGACTAATTTTTTCGTCCTAAATGCTTGCTGCTTAAAGCTTGCCAAGTTCGTGCATGTGAACCAAATTAAGAATTATTTTCATCTAAAGGATTGATAAAAATTTCGGCATTTTATATCTTTCCGTTTTAACTAATTTACATTAACCAGTCACCTGTTATTTTACGGATGGTGCCAAAGTAACTGTAGCCTGTGTATTCAATATTCTATATTTGGAGAGTGCTGATTACGTTCCAAATTACAATTCCCCAAAATAGGAGCACTGGTTTCGCTCGTGTCAAGCTATATCTGAATAATTTAATATTCTTGGTAGCTTCTATGATAGTTGTTTTGTATAAAATAGTCACATGATTTGCATTTCCAGATAACTTACAAAGCACAGTTTCTGCGTGCAGGGTCCTACCTGGGGAAATATATATATGGGAGAACAAATCACCCCCCTCCCTTCCCCGAACTTAAGAGATGTTTGTGCTCTCTCCTATTTCTGTTAAAGCGTACGATAGTATGACCAAAATACTCCAGATATAAAATCACAACCAAAGCCAAAATGCGAGCATTATCAATTATGCCATTATTTGGAGAAGAATGAAATAAGTTGTCTATTGATTTTCTTCGATGAAATAAGTTGTCGATAAATTCAATGTTTATAAATGTACGTTTTATCGTTCGTATGTCTTTCCTTCTCTCTTTCTTGAGTGCCATTCTTTTAGTATGTGATTTGCTTCAGATTTATTTTAAACAATTCAGGACTAAGTTTTCTTCCATTCAGAAATATGTAATTTTATATTGGTTCGATAATTTGTTAAAAAAAAGTTTTATCAAAATTCATGGAAGATTAAAAATTGCTATTTCTTGATTTTCTTCTTTATCAATGCGATGTAGGATACCTCACGATTCCTCTATATTACTTCTAATAATTCATTTTTGCGTTGGAGAAGGCGGTATTAAAGAATCTATACATTACCTTTTATAACGAACTAATCAATCAAACGATAAATTCCAGCAAATGTAAATATATTCGAGACTTAATATTTATTAATATCTTGGACATAATAGAATATTTTTACGTATTTGTGCTTCATAAAATTTTTCTAATCAATATAATCTTTATTCCCAGAGATGAGAACTTATCAATGGATTATCGAACCTTTGTGCAATTAAATATTTGATTTTATTTTTCTCGTGGGATGTAATTTGTATCAATATCTAAAACCGTTTTTTCTTGTATTTTCGTAAAGGTCTCGTTTTTTTGAAGATTTTATTTCAATGTCGATATTTCAAAAGCTGAGAAAGTCCTTTATTTTTTAAGAAAAGTGTGCGTTAACATATTAGCACTTTATTTTCCTTAAACAATTCGACATATCGAATTAAGTAGTGTTTTTTTGTATTTTCGTGCAGGTTTCGTTTTTAAGCGATTTTATTTCATGATTTATATACCAAAAACTGAGTACTTCCATTGTATTAAAAGAATGGTGAACGTTTAATTATTTATTTTAATTTTTCATGGAATGTATTTCGTATCGAAGTCGCGGAGCTGATTTTATTAGTATTTTTGTACAGGTTTGGTTTTTTAAGCAATTTTATTTAATTTCCATAATCCAAATGCTGAGAACTTCCTTTAGATTTTAAGAAAAGTGTGCGTATAAATATTAGCACTTCATTTTCATTAAGCAATTCGATATATCGACTTCTAAGTGGTGTTTTTTTGTATTTTCGTGCAGGTTCCAATTTTAAGCGATTTTATTTTATGGTTTATATACGAAAAATTGAGAACTTTTTTTGACTTGTGGGAACGGTGCGCGTTTAGTTATTTATTTTCATTTTTCATAGAATGTATTTCGTATCGACGTCGAAAAGCTGTTTTTATTAGTATTTTCGTACAGGTTTGGTTTCTTAGGCGATTTTATTTAATTTCGATATTCCAAATGGTGAGAACGTCCTACAGATTTTAAGAAAAGTGTGCGTATAAATATTAGCACTTCATTTTCATTAAGCAATTCGATATATCGACTTCTAAGTGGTGTTTTTTTGTATTTTCGTGCAGGTTCCAATTTTAAGCGATTTTATTTTATGGTTTATATACGAAAAATTGAGAACTTTTTTTGACTTGTGGGAACGGTGCGCGTTTAGTTATTTATTTTCATTTTTCATAGAATGTATTTCGTATCGACGTCGAAAAGCTGTTTTTATTAGTATTTTCGTACAGGTTTGGTTTCTTAGGCGATTTTATTTAATTTCGATATTCCAAATGGTGAGAACGTCCTACAGATTTTAAGAAAAGTGTGCGTATAAATATTAGCACTTCATTTTCATTAAGCAATTCGATATATCGACTTCTAAGTGGTGTTTTTTTGTATTTTCGTGCAGGTTCCAATTTTAAGCGATTTTATTTTATGGTTTATATACGAAAAATTGAGAACTTTTTTTGACTTGTGGGAACGGTGCGCGTTTAGTTATTTATTTTCATTTTTCATAGAATGTATTTCGTATCGACGTCGAAAAGCTGTTTTTATTAGTATTTTCGTACAGGTTTGGTTTCTTAGGCAATTTTATTAATTTCGATATTCCAAATGGTGAGAACGTCCTACAGATTTTAAGAAAAGTGTGCGTTATATATTAGCACTTTATTTTCCTTAAACAATATTCATGTCGACTTCTAAGTGGACTTTTTTGGTATTTTCGTGAAGGTTTCAATTTTAAGCGATTTTATTTTATGGTTTATATACGAAAAATTGAGTACTTCCTTTGAGTTGTTGGAACGGTGCACGTTTAGTTATTTATTTTCTTTTTTCATAGAATGTATTTCGTATCGACGTCGAAAAGCTGTTTCTATTAGTATTTTCGTACAGGTTTAGTTTCTTAGGCAATTTTATTTAATTTCGATATTCCAAATGGTGAGAACGTCCTACAGATTTTAAGAAAAGTGTGTGTTATATATTAGCACTTTATTTTCCTTAAACAATTCGACATGTCGACTTCTAAGTGGACTTTTTTGGTATTTTCGTGAAGGTTTCAATTTTAAGCGATTTTATTTTATGGTTTATATACGAAAAATTGAGTACTTCCTTTGAGTTGTAGGAACGGTGCACGTTTAGTTATTTATTTTCATTTTTCATAGAATGTATTTCGTATCGACGTCGAAAAGCTGTTTTTATTAGTATTTTCGTACAGGTTTGGTTTCTTAGGCGATTTTATTTAATTTCGATATTCCAAATGCTGAGAACGTCCTACAGATTTTATGAAAAGTGTGCGTATAAATATTAGCACTTTATTTTCATTAAATAATTCGACATATCGACTTCTAAGTGGTGTTTTTTTGTATTTTCGTGCAGGTTTCAATTTTAACGATTTTATTTTATGGTTTATATACGAAAAATTGAGTACTTTTTTCGAGTTGTAGGAACGGTGCACGTTTAGTTATTTATTTTCATTTTTCATAGAATGTATTTCGTATCGACGTCGAAAAGCTGTTTTTATTAGTATTTTCGTACAGGTTTGGTTTCTTAGGCGATTTTATTTAATTTCGATATTCCAAATGCTGCGAACGTCCTTTAGATTTTAAAAAAGTTTGCGTATAAATATTAGCACTTCATTTTCATTAAATAATTCGACATATCGATTTCTAAGTGGTGTTTTTTTGTATTTTCGTGCAGGTTTCAATTTTAAGCGATTTTATTTTATGGTTTATATACGAAAAATTGAGTACTACCTTTGAGTTGTAGGAACGGTGCACGTTTATTTATTTATTTTCATTTTTCATAGAATGTATTTCGTATCGACGTCGAAAAGCTGTTTTTATTAGTATTTTCGTACAGGTTTGGTTTCTTAGGCAATTTTATTAATTTCGATATTCCAAATGGTGAGAACGTCCTACAGATTTTAAGAAAAGTGTGCGTTATATATTAGCACTTTATTTTCCTTAAACAATATTCATGTCGACTTCTAAGTGGACTTTTTTTGTATTTTCGTTAAGGTTCCAATTTTAAGCGATTTTATTTTATGGTTTATATACGTAAAATTGTGTACTTCCTTTGAGTTGTAGGAACGGTGCACGTTTAGTTATTTATTTTCATTTTTCATAGAATGTATTTCGTATCGACGTCGAAAAGCTGTTTTTATTAGTATTTTCGTACAGGTTTGGTTTCTTAGGCGATTTTATTTAATTTCGATATTCCAAATGCCGAGAACTTTGAATTATAAGAACTGTATGCGTTTAAATATGTGTTCTTTTATGGAATTTACTTCGTATTGTCGTCTAAGTTTTTTTAAATTTGTATATTCGAATAGTTTCGTGTTTTAGGAAATTTTATTTAATTGTATATATTCCACAAGCTGACAACATTCTTTCGATTACAAGAACTGTGTGCGTTTAAATATTAGCTTTTCTTTTTCATTTAATGTCCGTCGTATCGACGTCGAAGAGCTGTTTTTATTAGTATTTTCGTACAGGTTTGTTTTTTTAGGGGATTTTATTTTATTTTCGTTATTCCAAGAGCTAGGAACTTTCTTTNTTATACACATCGAAAACAAGAATTGTGTGCTTTTAATTAGTACCTTTTTTTTTTTTGGAATTTTCTTCTTTTCAATGTCTAAGAGTGTTTTTATTTGTGTTTTTGTATAAGCTTCGTTTTAGATAGGCGTTTTTCTTTCATTTTGTGTATTCCTGAACCTGGGATCTTACATTGGATCATCGGGACGGTTTTTTGTATCGACATAAATGTTTAACTTGTTATCGTTAATGATATATAATGTGAAAAGTCGAAATTTTTTGTTGCATTATTGGCAATTGTGATACGTTATGACAGCTTTCCTTTTTTTTCTGTTTTTTTTTTTTTTTTCATTGTCTTATTTCTGTGGACTAAATTTTCGTTCGTCAATACACTGCCATTTTGTTTTTTACGGTTACTTTTTATGTAATTAGTTGTCAATTGTACAAATTTTTCTGAAGGCATGTAGAATATTCGTCGAGTCATGTGGTTTTTCACTTAGTTACCTTCATAGATAAAGACTGTTACAAAGCAACTATCAGTAGAATGTCTTTTTTGTATGTTCTTAAAAGTTGAATTATATAACTGTCAACCATATGTTAATATTTAAGACTACATTATGCTTGAAAGAGAAGCTTCATCACTCTACTTCTTAGAATACCAGACGTTGTGGTTAGTGGACCTCCATGAATACATTACGGAGATTCCTCTCATTGTAATAAGTGATTTATTAAAATGGTACTTTATAATAGTGTTCTCCCGTCGTTGCAAGACTTGGGACATGAACTTTGAGGTTTTTACTGTAGTGAGGGTATTGTTAATACTTTCTAATTTGCATCATATTGTGTACTACAAAATATGTAATTAATATGTGTGCTTATGTTATTGCTTTATTTTTTATATGAATCCATTTCCTGCTTTGTTAAAATAAATGACATTTATTTTGTCACATTTTAAATATTTGTCTATTTACTTTGTTGACATTAAATATGTTTACCATTTTTTTCATTTCTTTTTTATTTGTGTTCATATATCGGTTTTTTTAATTGTAGTAAAACTGCGAAGCATCTTGAACGAGTTGGACACGGTTGTTCCAAGTGAAATTGGACCCACATTAAGATGTTGCGAATTAAATTTTGGTTGAAATTGCCCATACCACTGTTAACAATTAAATCTTATATAAACAAGATGTAAAAGGTTGTTCCATTTCTTTTGAGTGAATGATACAGTGAAAGCAGAAGAAACAACACCTAAGGAATACACGATTCACATTTACCTTTCATTCTGGAGAACTGATCAATTCACAAGGACTACCGGNGGACTTTTGCGGTAGGTTCTTTCTTTGACGATGTTGCAGAGAGTTCTTATACTTCTTAATATTTGTTACTGACGTGCTCGGTTCTGGATGTTTAACTTCACTTAATATAAATGGTATTTAAAATAAATATAACATTATCATAAAATTACATTAAATAAAAAACGTGAAATATTTTTAATAGTTCATGAACATTCTTAATGAATGTAACCTCTTTATAGTTATAAATTTATATTGAGTAATACAATTCTGTGTGGAAGGTTGCATACGGTGTCATCAGTTTCGTCTACTTTGTGCCACAAAACGAATAGATTTAAAAAAATTTAATTTCAGTTTTTTAGATCATAAAATCGCAAACAATATTTCACAAGTGATATTGTTTTATATTTGTAAAATTAAGTTTGTTCATAGAACATTCTCACTGGAGCCCTTTGTACTAATGTTCTAAGGAAATTTTCACAAACTCTAGTTTATATTTGTTAGAAGAGAATGCGAGTAACAGGAGGAACAGAAATCTATTTTCTTTCAACATTCTTTTCTTATTATTCAAGCTCTTGTCCGTCTAAGAAGCTCATATTTTAACTCAAGTAATATTTTTTGGGTAGTTTCCTGTGATTATACAAATTTGGGAACATCGACCATTGAAACCCGCGAGTTTTTAGTTTTTACCACTGTTTTTGGTTTTTTGTACGTTTAAAATACTACTTCCAATATTTTGTTTGGTGGGGGGAGGGAGCTCTGAAATTTTACACACTTTTTTTTATTGCTCGGGAAATGCGCTTTCAAAATTGTAAGTCACTGCGTGCCTGTGACTACCTAAAAATTGAAACAACTGCGATGACAATAGTTTTCTCCTCCGGTCTATCTCACGCTATTATGTTGGCAATATTTATGTGAACATTATTTCTTGTGACGGTTTCACCATCTTCATCCATATCTCGTAGATGCGTAATCGATACGAATCGCACCCAAAATTGTTGTAAGATCTTAGACTAACGACTTTGTTAAAACTATTTTCACATTATTTTTTGAACTAAGCCAGGATGAGTAACTAGTTAATACCTAAACGAGGAATGAATTCTGATAAATTTCTTCTAACATAATACCAGGAGGAAAGAAACTGACAATCGTTTTTCGATATCCTTCAGGAGAAAGTGAGGGGAAAGATGGAAGAGAAGAAAATCACAGATCCAGCTGTAATTGGGAGCTTTTGGTACACGATTAGTACAGATCAGAAATAATGAGAATTTAATGTTCGTAGATTGGGAGGATTATGTGAACTGAGATTGGTAGTCCTCAATTGTGCTGTGTTTATTTCCTTTACAATTAGCGAATTGTGATACATTAGAACTATTTTAGCATCAGTCATCTTTCTGCAATTCTTAAATTTAAATAATTAGAACACCTAACTAATGTTTTCAAAAGGCGCTGCTCCACGTGTTTTGCACTATTTAGGAAGTAAATAAATAAATTATTGTCATGAAAAGCCTTACAAACTGCGTATGACCATGTGGAGGTCAATAAACCAATTAACTCTCCATAAGCAAACAAGGGACCATCCTTTGAATTATGATCAAGGGTTCGAAAGCGGAGGTGTATTGATAAATTTCAGCAAATTGGCAATGCAACACAAAAAAATTACTTCACAAGTACGTATTATTATGGAACTGTAGATTATACGAAAAAAAGTGTTTATAAACCGTAAGTATTAAAATAAAACTTAATTCAAGATTTATTGTTTCAATAGTCTCCGCCCGTACTAGTAGTAGACAAGTGCCTACAGAATCTGCATAAAAAATCCGCCTCTATCCGAAGAAAAACTGGAGAAAACCCCGGGCCAGGATGGGGCTACAGAATGATTGTACACAACCGTGCCAAGGTTTTAACTTTTATTAAAATCAACTAATTCTTTTACATTGTAGAATCACTTGTGCAGGAGATACCTTTTAACCGCGGATTTGAGGAGATTCAATTTGATAGTATCTTGTATTTTCGGGGAGGGAATTTTATAGAGAGATTCCAGAATGATATGACTCTGTATGGTAAAAGAGTAGTTCACGCTCTAGGACGATGAATATTATTCCGATTGCGAGTAATATATTCGTGATGGCGAGTTTCGTGTGAAGCAAGGGTTTCACTTCAGTAGTTCGGTCATTACAAACACGACCGTTTCATCAATACAAATGCATGGAAGTGTTAAAATATTTCTTTCCTTAAATGATGATATCTTGTCAGAATTTTTTCTGGAGTAGAAGACTTCTAACAGCATTTGCTGCTTCGGGGACACCGCGTTGAGGCTCTTCGATGCATACGATTACCGCCTGTTTTCAGACGACCTCCTAATGACGGGGATGTCAAGAATTACATGCGAATGAGGTGAAATGATGACGAGTGAATGTTGTGGTGGAATGAATGGCAGATGATTTTAATGTAACCTATGTAATAATAAATCAAACAAAAAATATTTGTACTCTATTTGATCTTTAGTAACAGAGGTAATTAATTTTTTTTTAATGTTCACATTTTATAACTTTAAAAGGGGGCTGGGGGGATAAGTCCAGGGGGATTCTTAGAAACTTTTGTGAAAATGATTCTTGGGAAGTGGTCTATCAGTGGGGAAAAGTTTGGCTTCACGCCAATTTTTTCCCAAAACCGATGTTTTGTGCAGTCATTGACTGGGCTAGGAAGTGCCCCGGGATATAATACCGTAACGTAAATGGGAGTAAACGTTTGCAAAATATTCGCAACAGGGAATATATGGACTAACTACGTTAACTAAGATTCGGAATGCGCAACACAATTGTTTTTAATGGGGATTAATATTGTCCACATGACAATTCTTTGAGGTTGTCTTGTATACAGAAACCTAAGAATTTTGTATTTGTAACATTTTTAATTGTTTTCCGTTTAAGGAAAGAGAAACCTTGGGAAAAGATTTTATGATACCTCAGTGAATTGACATAGCCACTGTTTTGTTAGTGTTAACAATCAGACTCGTACTAACTGGGACGCGTACTGAAATACTTTCCAGACACGCTGAGAAAAATATCCGAACAATAATACTAATAATAATAATAATGATGCTTTGTAATTCATTGAAAAGCAATCACGATCGGAATATGTTCCAAATATATAGCACGAGTTCCTCGTTCGTCCTTGTCGCTGCTTTCACTTCTAGGAAGTAACTGGTGTCGCATCCCGTAAGTCCGCTCCGAAAACACCCGCTCGCGCGCCTCGCTACTCTCCTACTCCACTAAGTGACGTCACTTCACAGAAACATTCAACTTTTTTTTTTACAAAAAGACACTGAAAGAATATACACCAAAAAGAATATTACCTGGCGTGTGGGTCGATTTACCAAGTAAGAGAATGGGTAATTTGGCTCTTTAGCTAGATAACAATCCATAGAATTTTACTGGAAAGTAGACATGAAGGCATATGGCCTTTAGAAAGTAAATCCATAATGACTACGACCAGGTGAAAATGACGAGGAGCTGAAACCGAACCGATTCCTGACTCATCATTTTTCTTTAGCGGCATTTATCACATATCTCCAAGCGTAAATACACAATACAAATACATACATATACAAATATATTTAGTAATATTTATTGATACACTTCCAAGTATTTTTTACAGAAATGTTTACATCAAAGGATGAACAAGTTCGTTCGAAACTAACAATCTTTTAACTACTCTCAACCTTTATTGGCGATCCTCCTTCATAGTTTGCGAAGATATTTTTTAGCTTAACACAAAAAATGTATTTCTTTCTCCATTTTAACATTTAAGAACTTTTGAAAGTGCATTTCCTATTGTTTGTATCTACTCTACTCATGTTTATTCTTGTATATCTACGCAAAGTCTGGTATTACGGGAGTGGGAGAAAATCTATCGTTAGGCACATACAATTCTACTGTTTAGGGAGATCTTCCGTCAGATCGTCTTAAATTTTTACGATAAAAATTACTCTAAAACAATTACGAACATTACGTAAAGTCGAGTAATATAAAATGTATATTGGAGAGGCTCAATTATAATTTGGAAGACATAATTAATGGGTTTTTTTTGCATCCCCCTCTGCCACTAGATGTGCAGTCCTTTCATTTATACTTGTGAGTGAGCTATGATCTTTGTTTTTTATGGGTCGATGCACAATGGAAGCTTGGCATTGCACATGGCACGTATTATATAAACTATTGTTATGTTAGAAATAACGTTATGTTAGAATTCTCCTTTCAAAATTACAATCTTTTGGCGTTCGTGCGCTTGCGCATCAGTGGCTGAATTTCTACTTAAAAGATAGATATCAACAGGTCGAAATATCATATACTATGTATAAAGTACTTCAGCATTGCCTTTCAGAAACAAAGGCACTAACTCGCGGAGTTCCCCAAGGTTCAATTCTCGGTCGTATACACTTTTTGTTGTACGTGAACGACATGTGGCCTTCCACATCTGATAGCAAATTGGTTCTTTTTGCTGATGACAATTATCTACTATGTAAACACGCATATCTTCAAAAAGATTTGTCTAACCTCTCGGTTTGGTTCCATGCAAATATCCTCTTCGTAAACACTGACAAAACAGTGTTTGTCATTTCACAATAGTTTCACAAAATATTTACCCCAGGTTTCTCTTTCGTTAAACGGAACACAATTAAAAACTGTTACTAATACAAAGTTTTTAGGTCATCATAATCAAGACAATCTGAAATGGGATTGTCACGTTGACAATCTTAATTCCAAATTAAGTTAATTGTGTTACGCATTACGAATCTTAGTAAAGTCTGTTAATCCACATATTTTTCGTTGCTAATATTTTGCAAATGATTACTCCCATTTACGACACGGCGTCGTCATCTGGAGCAATTGTGGGCAGAGCGTTCAAATTTTCAGAATTCAAGAGAGGATTGTTCGAATAATTTGTAAATCTCACCCCCATTCTCTTGTAAACCTTTATTCAAGGAATTAATATAATAATTATATCCCTGCATTTATATTTATGAAACTGGCGGGTTTGTTAAGATAGACTTACTGAAGCTCCACCTTTGTTTCATATAAAACTTATTTTTTTTTACGAACACAATACTCGCAATACGAATATTATCCATCGTTCGAGTGTGTCAACCGCGCTCTGCCAAAAAGGGCCGTATCATTCGGGAATCGTTCTATATAATTCCCTGCCCAAAAATATAAAAGATATTGTTAAATTGAATCTCTTCAAATCCGCGGTTAATAGCTACCTTCTGCACCATTGCTTCTACACTGTAAAAGAATTTATTGATTTTAATAAAAATTACAGCTGCCTTGTACTTCATCACACCATTGTTGTAGTACTTTCAAAATGTCTATCAACACTTTCAAAACTATTTTCCTGCATGCTAGTATTATGTCTTATTATTCGTATAAATTTAGTTCGTATGTACTCAACCCTGACACGGTTGTGAACATTAATTCTGTAGCCCCATCCTGGCCCAGGTTTTTCTTTGGTTTTCCTTCGGGTAGACTCGCAAGACTCTTCCCTAGTGACGACATCAATTCAAATAATTATTAGCGAATTTAGTGTTATTTAATAGTGACGAATTATTAACAATGCCTTCCGAATGATTTATAGCTTGATAATAACACGTATTTGTGAAATGACTTTTCTATGTTTTATTAAATACAATATTTGTTGGTATTTGTTAATACTATGACACGCATCGAACTATTTTCTTTATCGTTATGAGTATGTTAAAATGTTAATCCGCTTCTGCCTTAGGACCCTTGATAGGATGATCCCTTTGCTTGCTTTCGGAGAGTAAATTAGTTTGTCCTCCACGTGGTCATACGCAATTTGTAACTGCCTTTTTGACAATAAAGTTTATTATTTATTGTTATTTAAAGAAACCACGTAAGAAAACCAGTGGTAAAATAAAAAATCATATTCTCTTCATTATGATAGCTGATTAGTCATAATCTTCCATTAGACAGTAGTGATTAATATCTGAAAATTTTCATATAATTGTTATTCATATTTTGTGATATTTAATATTTTTTCATTGAATCACATTTCGAAACCACATTTGCTTTTTAGTGAAAATACTCACAAAAATACGTAAATTAAGGAAAAAATAATGTGTGGTGTTTTAACCTCGAACATTTTGTGTTAGTAGCATTGCCTGTCTTTTGTCAGGCAATGTCCACAATGCCTAGGTAAAGAGGGAAATACTATGAATATTGCTTACTTTGCGTAATGGCTTTAGGTATAGTTCACACGACCTAGGAATCGTTCACAATGCCTGTATTTCCCAAATAGCCGGTAGCATAAATACTGGATTGCAAGCTTAGCCAAAGAGACTCTGAAGCCAGAGGTTGTGTTTACAGAGGCTAAGCGGGCAAATGCATCGTAAGTGATACGAAGCTGTTGAGTTATTGCCCGCTTAGCCCCTGTACATATTTCCGAAAGCAACCCGCAACACGTAGATGTATGAGTTCGTAAAGCTCAATACACTGGCTTATGGAAAGTGCGCATTTAAGAAGCATGGAAAGTTATCAGGGCGACTCGATTTTATACTGAAAGGAGCGTCTAGTCGCAGAGACGTGTCTCCACGACCAGTCGCCAAGTTTGAAATGGGTTGTGTTTGACACCAAACATTTTGTCATGTACTTAACATTTGATATACATATATTCTTGATATACATATATTTAATACTTTGAGGGAAATATGTTTGACAACAAAATTCACGGTACTCTTTCCAATTCGCCACAACGTGCGATGTACGATTAAAAAAATACGTTAATTAATTACTCACTATTTTTTAGCACCCCAGAAAGGCCTACGAGCTATGTTACGTCTGTATGCAGTGCTGGACTGTGTGCTCAATGCGCACAACCCCCAAGTATTTTAATCACTTAATCAATATATTATGAAAAATATAACTCACGATATAAATGAGACGTCGAGAGTTATTGGAAAAATATAAGAATGAATAAAGTTACATGAAATAGTGCGTGTGAAATGCGCGCCGCAACAGCTGTGACCCTCTGTGGCTTGTAAGGTTTTTGCAACTTTTAGAGAGCGTTGACGAGAGTCCTGTGCTTTTAACACAGTTTTACTTACCACAATTCTAACAGTTGGTGACACCGAGACTTGACTTATTTAACTGAAGTGGAGGGGACCAGTTGCGAACCGGACTTACGGGATGCGACACCAGTTAGTTCTAGAACAGGACTACTATATTTTGGACACCTAACACAGAACTATATTCAAATGTTTAAATAAAGTATTGGCAATATTCCCACAGTCTCGGGTTATATAGTTTAACCCTGTAATACCACGTAGGCGGTAAAATATACATCTCATGTGTTGAATGAAACGTTAATAATGTTTTAATGATATTGATGACGTTATAAGACGTTGGTGATGTTCAGACACAAAATGAATAAAGGAGAAACACGTAAATCAAATAGCTCACAAGAGAGATATTTTCAATCAGCAACTTGGAAGGAAGGAATTCTACATCTGTTCATTCATGGTAATCGCATACGGTATATGGGTATTCCTTTAGGGTAACCGCAAGAAACTAGAAAATTCACACAAAATTATTCCCATGAATTAAACACTTAAGTCACTTGAATTTGCATGCTTTGGCTCCGGTGCCACAGGTTGCCGATTAAAATAATTGTAATATTTGAGTTTTAATCCGAGACCAGTTGCACCAGTCTTAAAACGCCATTAATAGAAAAAGTCTATTCCTTGTTTACGTCTCCGTTAATCTAGAAGTAACTACTCTCGGAGAAAGAATGTATTACCGAAGTTATGTTGAGCTTTTATTAGTACGGCTCATTATGCACACGTTAATACACTCGCCTACTAAATGCTGAACGGGCAGCTGACGTCATCTTTGATCTAACTAGCTTTACCCACGCAGCCACCTGAGAACACCGGACGCACCCTGCCAGAAGAGTAGCGATCGTTGGGAGTTATAGGCTGCCACACCGCTTCCGAAAGCGTATCGTAAAATTAAAATCCGAATCCAGGTAGCCACCCTGTGCAGAAGAAATCCTTGCAGTGGTTCTTAAAATCGATCCTAATTGGGTTCAGTCATTACTAAACATTATTTTTCTGAAGTAAAGACTGTTAATATAATTGCATGGGGTATAAAAGAAGTTACTTAAAACTAGAATTAAAGAACATAAGGCCAATATTTATAAAAATAATCAGGCTGATGTTTTACACCATAGTTCAGAAAATGATCATGAATTTGATTGGGAAAATACCAAAATAATTTGTATTAAGAATAATGATTAAAATCGTGATATTTATGAGATTCTATTTAAAAAAGGGCCAAATAAACAATAAATTTACAAAATAATAACTGAAATTTGCTTGATAATTATAACATTATATTTTGAATATATATTTTTTAATTGTTGTTTTATGGTTTTATATTCTGTAACTCCCAATAATTTGTTTACAGCTGGAATACTCCCACTCCTCCGTAATTCCTGGAATATACATTGGCATTTTTTACCGTTGATCCATATCAGTTTGACTTGAGTTTTCACTCATAATTATTTCACTTGAAGATGGTGCCAATGAGTACCGAAACGTCGTGAGTTTTTTTAATTCAAACTTTTGCATGGTTCTGGTTTTTACTTTGTGATATTTTTCCAGTGAATTAAAAAAGTAAATCATTGTCTGCTGAAAATGGTCGTTATTTATTTACTTATATTCAACTATGAATACGAAGATGGACTGTTCATTACTTTTCGGAGTATGACATAAAAAACAAGTAGACTCACGTATTTTTCATGTATTTCTGTCTCCTTTATCCACAGTCGCTTAAAATTTTCAATCAGAAAGACCTTCGCAGTATCATAGTCGAATAAAGGTGGTTTTGCGTACTTGAGACTATGAAGGAAAGTTATTTAAGTATTTATTAAACGGTGAACAGGTGTCATTTTATTTACTTTTTTGAAATTATATGAACATTTTTTTTTTTCGTTACGTTCATTATACACACATGACTTATAAAGTTAATTTTACGTATCTGTAACTTACTCCATAATGCCCTAGCTTTCACTTGCCTGTCTTTAATATTGTTTTACACAAACAATACCTTATAAAATCCATTTTTTCAGCAAATATTATTATTTTTTCGCGATTTCAAGCTATTGATGTGCAATGTAGATTTTTAGTTTTTTTTCAACACACTGTTATTGAGAAGCAATGACAGAAAACCAGAAAATAATCGTGCACTAAAATTAGTATATTGTAGTCTAATGTTTTCTTGTGTGAATATTATGGAGTTCCTAAAATATGCTTATTTAACACATAACAAGACGACAGGCTCTACGGCAATGTGCACACAAGAAATGAATCAGTTGCTTATCTGTTAGTAAAACATCTTTGCTCCAAACAATTTTTTTATCGATTTAGGTCCATTTGAACACGTGGAGTGTAGTAACCTAATTTACACTTCGCAAACAAGGGACGTACTTGTCAATTGCATATGTTGCCTTAAATAGTAATTGGATTTATGTGATTCTGCANCAGCGTTATAATGACAATGTTTCTCAATCATATCAGCTGTCATACAGGCGTGGTGTCCTTTCAAAAATATGATTCGAGGCGGCTCACTTTAGCATCTAAAATATCCGTAATTTATTTTACCTTGAAAGCAATACTATCTTAAAGAAATCATTACACATAAAAAATAAAATTCTAAAGATACAAAAAATTACTTTCCAAAAAGAAACAAGATTGCATATGACATTCAATGTAAATAATTGAGATGAGGAAATTGATGTTTTGGTCAAGGTTAACGTAGAAAGTATAATTTGCTGTGGTTGGTGGCTTATACAATGCTTGGTGGCAGATAAAAAATAATACAAGCATATTAAAATAATACGAAGTTAAGAAACAAATCATTAATATCTCTAAAAATATCTATAAAATACACCAAAAACGGAATAAAATACTTAGAAAATTATTACACATGATTACGACGAGAAGGAAATTAGATTTAATCAATTAGTTATAAACATGAGTCTTATGTGTGTATATTCACATGCATACACAAACACAGTTTCGCTTACAAACAGCTACACAAACACGCTCAAAATACACACATATGTCATTACTCCTCCTATACTCTAAACGTAGAAGTAATTTCTATAAGAAATAAACCAAAGCAGGGTTGCTGAGAACAATCATGTACACTTCACTACACATCACCACTATTATTAATCTTGAGCATTTTCTTTACCCTCAGACTCCTATCACCTCACTACACTTCACATATGTTCCTATTTCGACGAAGCAAGAAGACGGTTAGGAAAAGTTTTACTCTTTTTAGTAAAATGGAAAGTGTTGCTGCAGGTAAGTCATTCCAGTTTACAATGGTTCTATTCACAAAGGAGTATTTACCAATATTCGTTTTTCCCCTTCATTTTATTTTACGCTTGTGATCTCCGCGACTATGTAATTCTGTTTGTGTAGCCTAGCGATCATTGATTTCCACGCAGGCTCTCCCATGTAGGCTTTAAAGAGAGCACCAAGACGCGCTAACTTTCTTCGATTGAAAAGTGTGCCCCACATTAAATTAATATTACGTGAGTTGCCCCTAACAAATTTGCAGCATTTTTTAAACCGATCTAATTCACTAATTAGACCCTCTCTATACGGATCCCAGCAAGCGGTTTCGTACTCCAGTATAGGTCAAACTAATAAAGTGTACACCAAGCTTTAAGATTTCGAGTTCCCTCTTCTAAGCACGCGTCTTAAGACGTTCAGCGCTCTCCAAGCTTTCCGCGTTGTGTATGTGCTTTATGTTAATTTTAAAATAATTTGTCATTGAAATATTTAATAGTGTTTAATTGTTTAATTCGTGTTATTTATTAATGAATTAACGACTGACAATTTCAACTGATAAAAACTTCAAAAGGACTCGGACCTGCGATTTGTCACCCCTGGCTACGCGCTTGTCAGGAGCCTTAGAATACCATTTGTTTCCTTGCTAGAAATAATCTCGAAGAATAATTTACAAATATTTATTATTCGTTTTAATAATCAACGTTTGGATCATATATGTTATGATACTTTGCGCATTCAGTACTTATAAGTTTTATACGCTTCCCAAGATACTAAAACATATTTCAACACGCTTTCCCGTTATGGGCGATGTGTGAAACTGAAAATGCCTTCAGACAGAATTATTCAGAACCAGATAAGAGTATTTTCGATCACAAAATACTTCTAGACTTCTATTATAGCAACACACACAATTTATAATATTTAATTAAACTTCTGTTGTAAACGAACAATTTTTAAAATTGCGAAGAAAGGATTCCACCGTTGGGGCCCGAAGTCAGGACGGCTTTTATTTGCTTTGCTTCGAGGTAAATCCGCCAGAGTTCAACCAAGCAGTTCAGCAGGGCACCTGTACGCTTCCTTGCTTCGGAATTATCGACAATTTTCTAAATCAGACAAAATCCCGAATCAGACATCACGTACTGAATCAGACTGAATAAACCTCATTTTCTTTTATTGCTAAATTGTCTCTTTATTCAATGCCTAATTTTAATGAATTTCACGAATACTACGTGTTAATTCCTTTATTATTATATCGGTTTTTTTAGAGTAAAAAGAGGACAGGTAACATTGGTTCGTGTTTAATTTATTCGGTCGAAAATCACACTGTGTTTCGAAATACTTGCAGATGCTTTACTGAAATATATGGTAGAATCGAGAAATGTTGTAGGTAGAAATACAAAAATAGAGCTTGGCTGAATGACATCTCATACATTTTCATAAAAGAAAAAAAATTAATCAGACAGCTAGTAAATAGCGTGACCATATTAAATTACAAATGTTTTACAGAGACATTAAAAGTACCGTAGTTAATGTTACAAAAAAATCTAAACATACTCATTAAAAACTAGCAGAGCTGGTTGTCTCATTCGGAACTCTTATTCGGTTTCCTGATTCGGAAACCGAACGTTCGTTGCAATCTCATGAAATAATAGCTTCCGGGGGGAATCTAGAAGTGGTGATTCTCGGAGCACGTTCTAACGTGTTTAATTGCCGTGTTCAAAGGAAGAAATGACGCGTGACTGCTTAGCAGTCGTTCCATTTGCATCATGAATTCTCACAGCAAACAGAGAAACAATATTTTGCGTAAATCATTTCCACGCAGTAT
>NNCF01126642.1:92382-120304 GCA_002313205.1 Laupala kohalensis | reverse complement strand
CATATATAATGTCAATATGTTTGTAATTTAACGCAAATATGTTTGTAAATTTACATGTACAAGTTATTATCGAACTATAGATTATTCTGAGTATAGTGTTAAAAAATTCATAAGAGTTGAAAAAAAAAGAAACACTAAATTCACGATTTATTGTTACAACAAACACTTTGCCCCTAGAAAAAAAAGCCTAGAGAACCTGTATAAGAAATAATCCGCCTCTACCCGAAGGAGAAACGGAGCAAAAACGAAATACTCCGAGGCTTCGGTCTGAAACAACTCGATTCGCTGTCACGTCCCCATGGAAGTCGAGGATCAACGAATGTTGGAGATCTTGTGCGTATAAGCTCCATCCCTTGTATTTCGTATTTCGAGTTTGGTTGAACTTGCTCCGGACGTTCTAGAATTATGGTTGCACAGAACGTGGCAAACGCATTTCCACCCTCTTAGTTGGTGGACGTAAGCAAAAGCGTTCCTTAGCAGATGTCTACTCCCTAAGAGGAACCTATCTGTCAAATCTCATGTTTGTAGGCTTCGTAGTTTCTGATATTTTGTGATTAGTCAGGCAGCGTGAGATAGATATATCGCTGTTATGTGCATGTAGATATATTATCTAAGTCCCTTGAGGTGAGCCGTCCTCACGTCCTCCCCTCCACCCCCTTATAGTAAATAGGCGAAGGAAAATATTTCGAAACGTTTTTTAACTTTTAACTTCACACTTAGCAGCTCATGAGATACTCCATGAATAAATGAACTAGATAATATTTAGTGTCCAGTTTTTACTTTCTCATGTACAAAGTAGTCTCAAATAGAAAGTTTTGTAATCGTGAAAAAAATTCGAAAGCGAGATTTCGACGGATATATCCGTTTTGGTTATACCTGATTCAGAAAAAGCGGTTTTTGACATAACGTCTGTCCGTCTGTGCGCAGCGATTGTGAGTAAATGAATGAATATATTTAATTCGTATTTCGTATTTTCTGTAGAATTTACTTGTTGTCGATGCACGTGCTCTACTTATTTTTACTTTAAAAGAAAGGGTACTTTATTAAATGAAGGTCAATGTACTCTTTTTCAATGTTTCTCAAAAACGGCTCCAACGATTTTGCTTAAATTCTCTGTACGTAAAGCACAATTAGTATGCACTGCATCTGCGTTAGTGGCATTTCGCTTGAAAGTTTGGTATAGACGCGGTAAAATAATTTCTGTCTGCTACACTTAGCTTCAATATTATTTAGCAGTGTAAATGGAGCAAGCAGACGTAGAATACATTTTTCGTAAACTGAAATGAAAGATATGATAATGATAAACTACATAGGAGGATAGCGAACGCACTGCAGATACGAAAATACAACAATTTCTGTTCAGAACGAAATTAATTTACGTAACACGTTTACGATATTCTTTGTCACTATTTTATTCTGCAGATGGAAAAAAAACCGTATACGAGAAAGCAGGAGGATTTGGTGCAATGGTTTAATGGCTCCACTAGTTGCTGTATATGTATTCAAAATCCGCCTCTACCCTTTTGGAGCTCTTTGTTTATAACATACTCTTCAGACGAAACGCGTTTTCCCCCACACGCAGGGGGGGGGGCGAGCGAGCACGAAACTTGAACGTCCTCATAAAAAATTAATATTTGATGCGGCACGTACCGAAAGATAAGAGAAGACAACCCTCTGCCGTGCACTAAAACAGTGGCTACGAACAACCATTATATACATGCGTTCATTCCATAAAGAGACCTGAAGACATACTGAGTTGAAAACATTGAGTAATTTGAAAAAATTAATGAAGCAAAAATTAACTAACTGACTTATCAACCGTAATAAATAATTTAATTGAAATTTACGTATTCTGCAACATCAATAACTTGTTAAAATTGAAATTATTAATTGAATTGTCATTTTAGATATGTATTAATGATATGTGCCACTACACTGTTATAGCATTGGAAAAAAATTATTTTATATTTTAGTATTNTATGTATTAATGATATGTGCCACTACACTGTTATAGCATTGGAAAAAAATTATTTTATATTTTAGTATTTTACTGATTCTACGCACAGATGAATGTTCGTATTGCGACGCTATGTAGTAGATAATAGTAACCGTCAGTGGCGGATCTGCAAAAGCAGCACGATTTCGCAACTCGAATTTTATAAATATAAAAACATTATGAAATTGAATATCTTCAAATCTGCAGTTAAAAACTACCTCCTGCACCACTGCTTCTACACTGTAAAAGAATTTATTGATTTTAATAAAAGTTAAATCCGTCTTGTACTTTATCACGCCATTGCTGTAGCACATTTTAAAGAACTTATGACAATTTCAAAAACTATTTTCTTGCATGATTGTGTTGCCGTATGGCTCATATTAATTTAGTTTTATGTGTACTCAACTTTGGCACGGTTGTGTACATAAATTCTGTAGCCCCATCCTGGCCCGGGTTTTTCTCCGTTTTTCCTTCGGGTAGAGGCGGATTTCCTATACAGGTTCTCTGGGCTTTGTCTAGGGGCAAAGTGTTTATTGTAACAATAAATCGTGAATTTAGTGGGTTTTTTTCAACTCTTATGATTTTTAAACACTATACTCTGAATAATCTATAGTTCGATAATAACTCGTACATGTAAATTTACAAACATATTTGCGTTAAATTACAAACATATTGTCATTCTATTAGTATTATAATTTATGATAATCATATTATGAAGATTTAAAGTCATAAATTTGTACGTTTTGATCTTGTAATTTAAAGTGTAATGTAATATTCTTTGCGACGTGTTGTAACATTATCTTATAAGCGATGTATTTTCCATTTCATTTAATAATTATGTATCACTCACGCTGTAGTATATTATCTAACATTTGTTCAGCCTTCAGCCGTCATCCGAAGTGAGTATTTTTCTGGGTTTTCCTCCATTGCTCTTTGGGTTAATCCCTAGTTTGATACCCCATGTCAGAGTGGAGTAATTTTATTGTCCTCCTTTTCGTGGTATAATTTATGTACATGTTTATGAATATATTAATGTGTGCGTTGTAATTTATGTACGTGTTATTATCACGTATAAAAGTTTATTGTTCTTATTATTGTGAACATATCGTAGAAGAAATCACGGCATCGCATAGTAACGGCGCCGTCCGTGACCCAAGCGCAGCCCACGCGGAAGAAGAGCGTCTTGGCAGCAGTCAGCTGACGGTCGGTCGAATCCCGTTAGTGCAACAACAGCATAAGACGCCACAAGACGAAATAGAATATCAGGGGTGTCCAAAGGGCAGGAGGGAGGACAAACGTCTATTCTCACCCGGGGGTTTAGATAAATAAGTTTTTTTTGTCAAAAAGTCAAGTTAGGAGAGGACAATAAACGAATTTACTCTCCAAAGGAGCAAAGAAAGCAATTGCATCAGTTCTGATCAATTTAATATTTTAACTCACAGCTAAAATAAGATTAAAGTAGTACGTTACGTGTTATAATATACAAATAATACCAACAAATTTGTATTTAATCAAACAAAACAAAAAGATAGATTATTCGGAAAATAATGTTTATAAATCGTAATTACTAAAACAGCTCAAACTTTCTGATTAATTGCTTTAATAGAAAAAAATTTATAAAATCCGCCTCTTCCCGAAGAAAAACCGGAGAAAAACCAGGAACGATTGCTCTCTTACTTATCACAACACCATTTAACGGAAAAATATGTCCTAGCCTTTGAGATCGATAAGAAATTTGAGCAAAATCATCTTCGAAGAATAGGAAAAAATTGGGGATGAAACCGGTTAATGCCGGAAGGGCGACGAAACCACCGGTTCACGTGCGAGATAAAATGTCTCCCTAACGAGAAACAAAGGTATGTAAAGTGCTTCGTTAAGGGAGTTAAGAAAGTCGATATAGGTGTTCAAAGTTGAAAAAAACAACAACAACAAATTACAATTGATGTTCAAAGACGTTTTCCTTGACAGCGATGCAAAAGCCTTGCACCGCTCTCGCGTGTGCCTTTAACCACTTAAAAGTCGCAACGTCAATTCGAAACATAAATAATACAATGAAACATACATTTGGACACTTTCCATCAATACTTCATGAAAGTAATTACGACATTTTCGGAATCGCATAAAGCAAAAGAATATTGTGGCTTCAGAAGCGATTAGGAAAAATAAAATTATTCTTGTAACGACGCACGATGTGGATAAAGGGAAACTAAATCCTCCATCTTGAATGGTCGACGTCTGTCAAGGTATTACATCCGAGAGAGCGACTGGGCTCAAGTTCCCCCAGAGTAATGTTTCAAATGACAATTGGAACCGTCCTCTTTCCAGCGGCGACGAATATTGAGAAGCTTTTGAGACCTCTTGATTTTTTTCTGACGAAAGGATTGGGTTAACATAGGAAAAAAGGTGCTACTGAAAACAGGGAATGGATATAGGAACGCAATGATGTCAAGATTTTCATATCTTTCGCGGTGTTTACAAGGAAAATTCACAGAAAAGTGCGGAAAATATTGTTCCAATGCAAATGGCAGCCGTCTCGCAACATGATCTCTGCGTGAAAGAAAGAGTGAAACATTAATCTAAATTTATTACCGTTTTAAAATTACAAAATAATTGTCCTCATCCGATAGTACAAATCAGTAGAATGAATTATTAATTCGGGAATCGTTCTATATAATTCCCTGCCGAAGAATATAAAAGACATTATGAAATTGAATATCTTCAAATCCGCAGTTAAAAACTACCTCCTGCACCAGTGCTTCTACACTGTAAAAGAATTTATTGATTCTAATAAAAGTTAAATCCTTCTTGTACTTTATCACGCCATTGCTGTAGTACTTTTTAAATAACTTATAACAATTTGAGAAACTATTTTCTTGCATGATTGTGTTGCCGTATGGCTCATATTAATTTAGTTTTATGTGTACTCAACTTTGGCACTACTTCGGTGAATGGTTCCGAGCTTCGTGAACAGTGGGCAACTTCACTTCAGTGAACCGAAGTGAAGGAGAGAGACAAGCTGATGGCGGAACGTTGGACACCCCTTGGAGAGTTGGATGAGAAGAATAAAAGTGCAATCGCTGTCGATAAGACGCCTCCGTCGTGCAGCGAATCAGTTTGAGTTCTTCGCGATGCCAGACATGAGCCAAAAATACACTCGTATGGTTTTCCTCAAACCCAAAGCAGGATGAAAGCAATTTCTTTTAACGTCAAACATCAATAAGCATATGGATGTTTCGTTCCTTCTCTACGAAACCGAACGGAGCAAATCACACAAATGATTTGTTAAAAGAACATTAAAAGATATTGTGACGATTCCCTTTCATTTCGTAGACATCAGCATTTAAAAGAATTACGTCGAGAAAAAAAAAACGCTACTTGACTCATTTACTTTAGAACCACGTAATAATAATAAAAGTTTGCTGCGAGTTGTAATACATATATAATGTCAATATGTTTGTAATTTAACGCAAAAAATTACATGTACAAGTTATTATCGAACTATAGTTTATTCTGAGTACAGTTGATTTCTTCATTCCACTCTGACGCGTCTCGTAAGGAATTACGCGTGAGCTACGTAACGCTCCATTGTGTTCTAGTCATAACTCTTCTGATGTCCTCTTTACATCGTTAAAAGTATCTTCCAAATTACTCGGGTAAATAAAACAGTCTCGCAACATAAAACCGAACATCCGTATCTTCATACAGAATTGAGGTTAGGTTCTGTTTCGGTTGCACGGGTTGATCTAGTGCGATAGTATAAAGCTATTGCACAGATGTAGTCAAACGGAGTAAACTAATCCATGAAGTTTTTTAAATTCTATCCCTTATGTCGTCCCGGGTTNCATGAAGTTTTTTAAATTCTATCCCTTATGTCGTCCCGGGTTCCGTCGCCATTTTCACCTGATGCAAAGTCATCACATATCCTCTCCACGTGTGTGTGTGGGGGGGGAGAGGGGAACACACGGAAGAAAGACATTTACTAATTATTAAAATTATATGTAGATAAATAATTGTACCAAGTAACTTTTCCAGCTTGAAATAATATAAATTTGTTNGGCCCTTTTAAATACACCTCTCTAAATATAACAACATTTTCTTGGTAATTTTATAAAGTCTGTCTCTTATACACATCTGTCATCTCGTTCGACCAACGGTGAATAGAAGACGACCCGTGGTCCGAGATAAGTGAGACTTCAGAGGGACCGTGACGATGTCTCAGACGAAGAGAAGCGTGCATGGGATCGATCCTTGAGGATATCCCTAAGAAGGTGGGACGGACTTCGTGCACTGATATGTATAATTGTTTTCTTTATTTATATTCTCATTGTTGAATTATAATGATGAAAGAAAGAAAACAAAAAGATATAAATTGTCTCTATCAGTTAATAATACCAGAGTACAAACAATATTCGGGAACACAAGAGAGCATCGACGGCGACGGTTTTTCCTCATAAACATCATCTTTTGTCTCAAACGTACAGACAAAAGAGTCAAAATTAATCCAAGTAAACTTTCGTGATTTAAAAAGTTGGTCTTTTTTTTTCGAAATGAGAAAAGGTTCTTCATAAGACGCGATGTATTACACCATCAATTATTTTCATTGAAATGGAAAGTGAGGTTATGTTTCTCGAGTTGAAATCCCAAATAGTACTACGTGTATTTACTCTGTTTATTCCTTTGCCGTTTTGCGCTGCTAGAACCGCATTGTTAGTGTTTTCATTTTATTTTTATTGTTTCGTCTTCCTTTGTCGGTAAGTGGCCCTCAAAAAATTGCTAAAATCTAAAAACCACTCGAACAGTCAACAAGCAAAAAAGACTTTTTTTTTGTAGAGAACTGGATCACAAAAAAGTCGTGATGTATACTATTATAAATTTCATTTGAAATGCGATCCGTGTAGATGAAAAATATATTTTACAATATAATAAAATCTAGTTGGTACAAAAAAATGTTAACAAGAAACAGCAACATACTTGTCCGGCTGACGGCCAATCCAACATTGCTAAAGCGTTCCCCATGTTGTCTTCTTCGTCCACTCCTGTCTTGCTTCCGAGTTATTCACTAATTCTCTTTTTCTTCTTCTCCGGAGTTTTTTTTTCAGTTTGTCTTCTCTTGCAATCTGTAATTACAATACAAACACATGAATACCAACAACGAAATAATGTGACAAGTTTCGGTCGGGTGGAAAGGGCGACGCGTCGGGAATGGAACCCGGGACTCTCCGTTGATCGCAAGGGGTGTCGGGCACTACACCACAACTGTGTACACCGTTTCCACTCTGACCTGTATGGGGATGTGTCTCGGGTCTTCCTGGGCTTAGGTCTGGGCGGAGTTACACGCGTAACAAAATAATGAAATATATTTCAAGTAGCAAAAAGGAACGAAAATGTTTAAATCTCGCAGAACACTTTTTTTCAAATCAATTGACGTAAATTCACTTTCGTCTTCTATTTGTTTATAATATTTCACGCTCCATTAATATGAATTAAATTTTTATCGTTTGACGTGGATACTGTTGTTTTTTATTTCATAATGATCAATACTACGAATCTTCAGGAGAAATCACTGTAATACGATGAAGGTTAACAAATGATGCGAATGTGTTTCCAACATCTCTCAATAGGAGCGGGATTAACGAAAAAGATGCAAAGACTGTGACACGTGACATTAACTTAACAATATAATTCGTCCCACAGCTAAAGTAAAAACAGTTTTTCAGATCTATCATTTAAATTGTTTTAATTAACGACGATGCAGCGATTAGAGAAGGGAGACGTCGACAAAAGCTCTTTTAATTGTGACCACATCACAAGAAGTTGCAGTTAAATAATACGCGAATCTTTCGAAATATTTATCACGTGCGAATAATAGGGCGTCGCGGAAAACGCTCTCTCCGAATTTTTATTTGGGACGTAGCATTATTTCGCGATGTCACTCAAACAAATTTTCTGCTGCCGATAATATAAACCGATTCACGGATTCGCAAGTGTGCTGCCCCCCTCCATGCAGGTTTTCTTCCTTCCTTCCTTCCTCTATCTGCGCGTAACCGGAGGGAGCAAGTGAGGTTAGAGTCGCAGCAACTGGTTTCACCTTTTCTTTTCTTCTTTCCGAGATAACAGCATAAAGCACAGACGCCATTTCACTCATTTATTACAAAAAAGCACTTGAGCGGTTCTCTCGATAGGGAGTACGTTGAACGTGAGCTGCGTTACGCTCCATTTTGCATAAGATCATGAGATGATGTGTTGACATGTTTAATGAAAAAAAAAAGAGTGAAAGTTTCCTAGNGTGTGTGTGTGTGGGGGGGGGGAGAGTAGTAATTTACCTCATCGCTCAGGTAAATGAAATAGATGACTTACTAGCCACGTACAACTAAACATTAATTAATGTTAATTACCCGAGTGGCGTGGAATTTGTTAATGAGTCCGTAAATTGGGAAGGAGGAGACACTGAAATTATTCGAGTTCTGACATGCGTAACATTCGACTTGAAAGAAAAATAAACCCTTTATTATATTAGTATATTTAAAACTATTTGCGAATTACGAACAAATTTTCGCATTTTTTATTACCAGTTTCTTATAAATTTTTTAAAATTTGTAACATTCTCTATATGAGTGCCTAATGAAGGAAATTTTCAATTTAAATGTTGAGTTTTGTAAATTTAACTTGGAATGGTAATTTTTAAATAGAGTCGAAATTCTGGTATTTATATAAGAGAAGGTTTCGGTCAAATTTACGTGTAGTTAAGGTATTCTGTGCATCGGGTTGACTGAAGTCAAGTCCACGCCCACTATTCACGAAACTCGGAAATATTCACCAAAGCAGTTCTTATTNTTTGACAAAAGAGTCGCATTGTCTTCAAGTCACGTGATGCGGCTGCCATTTCCGTTAGAACAGTATATTCCACAGTTTTTGGTGAATTATTCTTTTGTAAAATACCCCCGTACGGTGTGATAATCATTAGGTCATTTGCATCCGTCGTTCCTCTATTTTCCATTTTGCCATGTTTTAGTTGGCTTTTTTTTTTCGCTAGGTCGAGCCGGCACCTTTTCCAGAATATTAAAAAAAAACAAAAGAACATGAGACCGCGAAAGTTTCTCCACAATAACTTAAAGTGAAATAATTCAAAATTTTGCGCCGTAAGGATAAGAAAATTCATCGCCTCTGGATAGAGAATGGTTCAAACTATCATTTCAAAAGATTTTAGAGTATAAACGCAAACTCAAACGACATTTCCTTCTACTCGGTTCTTAACAAAACAATTAAGAGTAATTTGCGTATTGCGAATTTTTTTTTTTATTACCATTTTCAATTTCTTCCATTTCTTTGTCATTTGGTTAGTTCTAACAAAACAATTTTTGTTAATTTGTTGATTTTACGAAAATAATAGTTTTTGGTTGTTTAACACGCCTGAGAAGGAATTCTTGGACGCGACTTCAGTCGCTTGGATCAGGTCTTCAATTTTGTTCGATGCTGGGAGGATGTCTGTGAGTGAATGTCACGGTCAGATTTATTATATGCATTAGATTAGATTACTACGGAAATATTGGAAATGAAACGTCATTACTGTCTTGTAGTTGAAGAATAAACTTATTCCAATACTAAAAAGTATAAAATAGAATAACAAATAAAAACAAATCTTTTTAAAAACAAGCTTTTATGTAAGCGATGTACTAAAACGAATGAGATAAGTTAAAAAGGTTTTCATTAAAGTAACGATGCAATGTCAAAAATGCTCTATACACCTCCTTTTGTATATTTCACATCCCGATGAAAATAAACATTCTTACTATTTTTATAGCTGAAAATGATTTAATATTTTATTTCGAATTACTTTTATGTTTTTTCAAAAAGCTTTTGTCTCATGGGAAATGTTCGTAAAAGTGGATACCAATTAATTTCATAGGACAGTGATTGGTTGGTAAGTATGTGCTTTTGCCGATGTGTATAATTTCTTTATAATTCCCTCGATAAGGTTTGTTATTTCGGGGGGTTTTGTTTATTACGTGATAAAAATGTACTTTTTCCGACAAAAAATTTTCATTACAAAAAGGAAGCAGCAAAAGTTCCGATAAGTTCTTTCTAANCCCGTTACAGTTCGTCGAATTTATATCCAGCAGAATTTACAAATTCAACACATTCTGAGTGGTTTTCTACTTGGTCTCACAAAAACACGCAAAAGAATAGATTACGGGAAGTTTCTTCTTACCCTAAAGATTCTTTTCCCTCGAAACGTGGAAACTATTGCCATATGGCTCATATTATTTTTTGACAATAAATTTATTATTATTATTATTTTTTCCTAGAAAAACAAAAAACGTAAAAGCAACGTGATTTCTTATTATTTCTTCGATTCTAATTTTTCTAAATCCTTCCCAAAAGACATAAAATAAAATAAATAAATATTTTTTTAAAATACTTCCCGGAAGTTTTTGAAGTGGAGAAGTCGAAAATCCTTAAATACGTGTGGGAGCAAAAAGTTTGATATTTTTTTCCAAAATGACGAAGTATAAATTCAAAACCCTCTACCGGGTCTGTACTTAATCCGAGAAAAATAAAATCTTCTTATAGCGCACACATTTCACATAAAAAAATAAAAAAACCGAAAACGATGTCGATCTTCAAAATACTAATCTCTTTTTCATATTTTTCCCGAACTTTTTCGGTGGGAAAATGTTGAATTTCCTCAAAACCATACAAGAGCAAAAAACAACACTTCTCCAGAACTTTCCGCGAGGAAACTCCCAATAACTGCGACTATTAGATGACGCGAATGATTGTAGTCGCATAAAAATAAATAACAATCAAATTCGTAAAATCATTTGAAGAACAAATGAACGTCCAAACGTCGCGTACTTTTTAACACAAAATACTCTTCAAAACTATAAAAAGGTCGTAGGTCTTTTGTATTATTTATTTAATGTGAATATATAATGGCCACGTAAATTGTAAAAGAATATCAATATACAATAGAACCTCGATTAACCGTAGTCCTCACTCTTAATTTCTACTCGAGAGTACATGAGTTAATTGTCCTTCACGTCGTCTTATGCAGTTTGTTCTTCTGCTCTTTTGACAATAAATGTATCATCATATATAAACTCAACTACTTTGTACTATCACCAGGCACCAAAAAATCTACGACTTCCCGGGTGTAATGAATTTGAGAAATATTAGAAATGAGGAAGCAAGTAAAATCATTTCAAACTGCAAGAAACGAGGACTGATTACTACACATTTCAAAAACCCTGATAACGTGACATTCTTTACACATATGTATGCATGTTTATGTACATAGTTCATTAAATAACGTGTCTCAATTAACCGTGGTTTTCATTTATCCGTGCGACCCCTCCCACCTATTACTCTAGTGATGTTCTTGTTTCGTTTTTCTTCAGTCTTACCTTTTATTATTGTCTTCGTCGTCTTTCCCTTGTTCTTCTGCGGTTCCTTCGCTGCTACGACGACGCGCGCGCTCTATAGTCTTCTCTTCTTCGCCGCTGTCGGGGCGGCGGCGGCGGCGGCGGCGGCGGCGGCTGCGAGTGCTGGTCGTTCGGTGGCGCCTCTCCGACTGTCGTGTCGCTCGTCCTCAGCGCTCTACTGTTGTTCTGTCGGCGGCGACGGCCGCGCCGCGTGGTGGCCAAATGTGGCAACAGCGCCTCTCTCGTGACGTAGGTCGCCGTTCCGAAGGGATTCCAAGGGCTGGTGGCTTTCTCGCTTGCTATGCGATGCGATGCTATTGTTCAAGGGCTACTGGAGTCAACTTCGTGCTTGTCGATTGATGATGTAATCTCGGGCCCTTTTCACAACGGATTAATAATAAAAACACCTATTAATAAATAAACAAACTTTATAGTCAAAATAATACGAAGATGCGAAAAACGAGTGGCCCTTTTAAATACACCTCTCTAAATATAACAACATTTTCTTGGTAATTTTATAAAGTACTGTCTTGAAATTAAAACTTTAAAAATAAATAGAAAGAAAATTTCTAATTTTTATTTTGCATTTGTTGCATTAAAACATTGTAATTACGCTTCGTTAAATAAATGTTAAATACATAAGAACGCTAAATAAAAATAGAACAAATGTAAATAAATTAGAACTAAGCTTTAAAACCTATATTTTTAGTGAGACTTGTGTCTCACGGCTCCAAAATTATTTTGCAATATTGGGTCCTCGATTGTGAACTAGAAAGTCACGGGATGTTTAATAAGATAAAAGTTGATCGCAGGCCTCGATCCCTCCGTCCCGTTCCCACGCACCAAATATGCACCCGGTTTTCAAGAGATAACTGTTTTACTTATATTACCGTTGTTTGGAGTAATTGCGATGTTTCAGTACACTAGCTTCACATGTGATCTACTAAAGGCGCGTCTTCTATGAGAGATACTTATATCCCGACTTTTCGAAAGCTTTTGCCATTTGTATGAGCTCAGGCACTTCTACCTCATACATGAATACGGCAGCGTTCACACTTCCCGATTTCTATGAGGGAATTCTTGGTGTATCGTGAGGGAAGAACACAAATTATTATACTAATAAAAAACATTAATACAAACAAAACTAGTCGTAACATAATACGCACTGCTCTGCACTTTAGACTTCAGGAGTCAAAACACTGGGCATGTGAAATAAGGCGTTTGCGACTTGTATTAAGGTCCTACATGTACACACCTGTATATATCCTGAATGAAGCTCAAACAAAACGTATCAGAATTTGTCTGAGGTGCTATCGCGCGGTGCTGACATGTAAATCATACAAGTCGCTCATACACGTATCCAAGTGTAAACGTAACTTAAGGCTTAAGACCTCCAGATCAGTTCCACACTCGCAACTCGATAATTATAATTTTTTATTGTCAAAATAAACAATTACAAACTACGTATGACCACGTGGAGGACAATAAACTAATTTACTCTCCGGAAGCAAGCAAAGGGTTGTATTCCATCGATTCCGATCAAGGGTCCTAAGGCAGAGGCGGATTCAAAAATTTCAGCATAAGTTCCTAGATGAGATAAAAAGTTAGCTGCGAGTTATAAAACTAATAGAATGTCAATATTACGCAAAAAATTACACGTACAAGTTATTATCCAACTATAGATTATTCTGAGTATAGTGTTTAAAAATCATATGAGTTGGAAAAAAACCCANGCCCCTAGACAAAGCCTAGAGAACCTGTATAAGAAATCCGCCTCTACCCGAAGGAAAAACGGAGAAAAACCCGGTTTGCCAGGATGGGGATATATTTTAAAAGACGATATTTCTCGGAGGACATACGAAAATATTTGATTCTTTTCTTCCCATCCATTGGACTCGCGAAATTTTGTTTAACGTTACTATATCAAACATTTTCCGCGGTGCCAGGACGTAGCGTTGTAGCTCATCACCAAATCATCCCGGGTTCAATTCCCAGTGGGATCAGAAAGAATTTGTAGCTTTTCACTTCAATGTCCTAGTTCATACTTAGCTGTTACGACTGAAATTCCTTCATAAATGTTAAATCCGCCTCCGCCTTAAAGAGTTCTTCATCGGAATTAATGGGATGGTACCTTTGCATGTTTCGGAGAGTAACNCCTGATCACGTGACATTCTTTACACGCAGATGTGTATGTATGCATGCATGTGTGTTTAAGTACATAGTTCATTAAATAAAGTGTCTCGACTGACCGTGGGTTTTCATTTATCCGTGTGACCCCTCCCACCCATTACCCCTGGGGATAATCGTCAACTAATGTCAACTCATATCTCATTAGGAATAATTACTGCGTGAATAAACGGCTCATTGCTCACTAGAGTGCTTAATTCAAGAGAGAACCGTCAATGTATAGCACGTAATTACTCAAAACAACACGAGCAGTTTTGTCTTCAGGGTTCTGAAACTACACGCAACAGATCCAGACCGCTCGCTTCGCTTCGATCGAGTCCACGGAACTTGAAGAGCAATTATTGTGCGCCGAGGAAAGTTAATTGTTAGCGGAGTCAACATTTCATAACAATGGTAGCGATCCAGCGGGCTCGCGAACACCACAAATGAATTTCGACAAGGAATGCAAGTTCATGACGCCATATGATCGAGTCTCGACTGGGACAAAAAATATCGAAATATCAAAATATTTGAACCCTAATGTAAATATGTCTACCTCATATTAGTGAACGGGTTAATAAGAATTGAGGTGAAGGTCTAATGCTGTAAACTCCTGGGTACATAGTCGCCTTTTCACACGTGTCTTGTCAGATGTCGAACAACGGTACTTGATAGTTGCCAACCTAACCTCTTTTGAATCGTAAGAAAGAGTGGCTTCCATTCTCAAATTAGTGGTAACAGATAACAGAAAAAGGCTGACGGGGGAGCATGTAAAACAAAGAGTTCTTAGATGCAAAAAGAAGAAACATCAGGATTCGTAATCCGATGCGTGTAGGTTAGTTTCTCATTCGGTATAGTGATATGTGATGCTCAACTTTGCCGCTGAGAGCGCGTCAACTAATGTCAACTCATATCTCATTAGGAATAATTACTGCGTGAATAAACGGCTCATTGCTCACTAGAGTGCTTAATTCAAGAGAGAACCGTCAATGTATAGCACGTAATTACTCAAAACAACACGAGCAGTTTTGTCTTCAGGGTTCTGAAACTACACGCAACAGATCCAGAGTCCTACACGAAGATGAACGTAAGGGGCCGAAATGTAATGCGGAAGGAAATTCTCATACTACCGCGAGGCTAAGGATAGTGTGCACAACAGTCGTATCCCCTTGGGCGTGGCTCGTGTTCAGTAGAGTCCTCAACTCAAGAGAGAACAGTCAGCAGAGTCCACGACTTAAGAGCACACCATTTCTCACACCAGCTATATATATTGTGATAACAATTCTCATAGCCCCTTTGGCGCCACTTTTCACTCGATGCTCGCCTCTTATTGGTGGAAATGAAAGAAAGGGAGGGAGACACGACACAATCAAATGAGTAACTGAAGCTAATTGATACCACTATGAGAAACTGCGTGTGGCTTCTTTCGGAAATATAAAAAATTTCGCATTATATTTTGTCCCCCGACGGTTCTACTTTTATCAAGGTCTCTAGTGCTCACTTGGTCCGTGTAAAGCAGTGTAAAAAGCAGTTACATGTTCTAGAGAAATGAAAGTCAATGATACTTACGCGAGTTGCATGTTAGGGAGTACGGGAGTCGTGGAGAGGGCGCTGGACGCGTCCGGCGCCACCTCCTCCACCTCCTCCTCCACCACCACCGCCTCCGCTCCTCCCCTCCCCCTCTGCCCTAAGGCAGCCCCCTCCGCACTGCTCCCCTCCGCACTCGCCCTTCTGCTCCGCTCCCTTCCGCTGGAACAGCAGCATACTTAATACATTCATACGCCTTTAACGGAACACGCTGTATATAATACAGGGATACGCGTTTAACAGAACACGATGTATATAGATGAATACGTGTTTAGCAGAACAAGCTGTATATACATGGATACACTTTTAATGGAACGTGCTTCATGTACATGCATAACGGAACACACTGTATCCACTTGGTTAGAGTACGATTATGTTGGAGCGACGATCAGCGAAAGGAGGAAAAAGGAGAGCAACGCGACGCCAGTCTTCACGTGATGACAAATGAGGGCGGGCGTACATGTCATTGCGACCAGCGCTGCGACCAACGACAAAAGCAACTAAAACTCTTTGGTACGGTTTCTTCGCTCTTATCGAAGCTAGGGTCGCCATAGTAGTTGCGGTTTACGAGATTGTATTACATTATTGTGCAATGGATTTTGAATAATCGATAGAAGATTCGTCCACCGAAGAGTCCCATAGTGAGATAAAAAGGGGTTAAAATCACAACAGATGATGCGACTATGCGAAAATAATTCAACAAGTAAACTTTGTGAGGTTATGTTGAACGATCAGATGAACGTAGGCTGAGAGGCATCGCGCGTGCGAGAGAGACGAAATGACGACGATTCCCTCTCAGCTCCTTTGCTTTATTCTCCTCTTTGCTCGTGTCGGTGATCGTCGCTGCAACCCGACAGGATAATCCGTCGTTCACTTAATTCAAAATTCAAAATACTAATTTATCTTACAGCCTTTTTTTTCGTAGACTTTCTATCGCAAATATTAAGTACATTTATCCAGCACATTTGGACTGTGCTTCACTGACTGAAGTGAATACGCAAACAAAATTCTTCACCACGCGTATTTTCCCTGCGAATGTAATCTCACATGAATCTGTCCTCAAACAGTGGACTCTACTGAAAGAGGAGAAATTACACAGATTCCAATTTACGCTCTTTATTTCTATTCAACGGAACGGCACAATGTAACGAAACAGACATCAAATAAAAATAAAATAATGAATAAGAAAAACCTAAAAAAAGCAAGCTTTTATTTAAGCGATATATGAAAACGAATAAGATAAGTTAAAAGAGTTTTCATTAAAGTAACGATGCAATGTGAAATGCTTATACCTCCTCCACACATTTCACATTAGTGCATCCTAATAAAAATGAACGTACTTACGATTTTTATCGCTGAAAAGGATTTAGTATTGTGTTTTTCCAATTATTTGTTTTCAAAAGATTTGTAACTGGAATGTTCATAAAAGTGGATACAAATTAATTTCATTGGACAGTTATGGGTTGATAAGTATGTACTTGCCGAAATATTTATTTTATTAATGATTCGCTCAAATAAGATGGTTTTTAAAAAGGTTTTTTATTTATTATTTTATTTTATAATTCTTAGTATTTGAATTTGTTAATTTATTGGTCATAACCATTAATCTTGCTTGTTTATTTATAATACTCGAAGTACCTCTTAAACTCAAATTTGTATTAATATAAATAAATAGCGTAAACGATGTAGCAATAGCAAAACGAAGAGGCGTATGTTATGCAAAGCGTTGCATATACGAGAGAGAGACGGACTCTGTATTTCAGGGGAAGCTTCCAGGTAATAATTCACCGCGAGTTGTCTCGGAATAAAATCTTTATTCAAAAGGCAGAAGAAAAAGAAATTATTCCACGGACTAGGCCGGTTGAAGCGAGGCCGGTTGAAAGGGGTTCTACTCTGTATCTCTTAAAATTTTACATTTAGTTTACATTTTTTGTAAACTAAATGTTACCTTTGAGCAATTGTTTAGTAAAACCCATCCCAGGAGGTGCTGCGCGTGATTTTAGCCAAATTCTTTGGCAGGAAAAATTCTTCGCCTAGTGTTTACACTTTATTTCAATTTGTTAGTTTTTGTTCTTTTGTAAATTCTTTCTTGTAAATTATCTTTTTAACCTTTCAAAGCACCGCCGGCATCGCCTCACAATTCCTGTCTCTTCCAGAGGGTTATTGCCCTTTGTGACTCTCAGCTAAAATTGTCTTTGGCCCTTCGGTGGCTCGGGTGGTAGCGTTCTTGCTCTTCACCAAGTCACCCCCAGCGGGGTCACAGAAAAACAAAATTGTATCTTTTTCCCCCACGAATGTCCCATATGTTCATAGAGCTGTCACTACTGAAAAGCAAAAACCTTCCTTCTTCTATCCAGCTCCTCCTAGTATCAATAACTTTAAATATTGGGCTCTAATGACCTCGATGTTGACGAGCCCTAAAGCCCCAACCAAAAAAAAAAAAAAAAAAAAAAATTTAAATATCACTAATCCCTCCACATGCGCCAAGTTGTCAGTAAACNGAGGAGGAGGAGGAGGAGGAGGAGGAGGTGCAGCTCTTAGTGCTATAGTTATCGCTCGCTTTCTTGTCGTGTAAATTGTTCCAAGACACGCATTTGAGAAGAGAGAAAGTATCCACAGACTGTTCGCCTCGCAGCTCTTCGGTCGGACGAAGGAGTATGAAGAGACCAAAATGTACTATTCGCAAAGAGATTACGGTATGCAAATACTGCCACATAAAATTCTTCAAAATGAATGCAACAGTAAAGGTCTATAGGGGCGCTCGCACTTGTGGAAGTCCAAGATTTTAAGAATAATTTTTGTTATAATTAATTGGAGAAACTGCACCAGACGAAGTATAACGACATGCTTTTGAAGGGAAGCAACGTTTCAAAATTTTTGATAAATTTACTTTATTTTTAACTCCTTTTGATGTCCGTGTTGAAAATGTTCCTTCCTCCTTACAAATGGGACATATCCTTGTAATATGTGTAGTAGGTTTATGTGTACACTCTTTCAGAGTACATTGTTTTTTGCAAAAATCATGTTCCCGAGTTTCGAAAATTCCATGCCTATACTCTTGGTAATTCGTATCCACGTTTTTAAGAATGAAAAAAGTTCTTCATTATTGTTATAATAATAATAATTATTATTATTGAAATGAAATTATTATTATTATTATTGAAGTGAAATTATTATTATTATTATTGAAGTGAAATTATTATTATTATTATTATTGAAGTGTTATTATTATTATTATTATTGAAGTGAAATTATTATTATTATTATTGAAGTGAAATTATTATTATTATTATTAGTAGTAGTAGTATTTTCCAAGAGTTTATTATGTTCTTTTTTGCTCTGGTCAGTGAATAAACACTATTTACGCTGCCGTATCTCAAAGACGGCGAGAGATGACGTTTTACTTTCCACCCCTTCCACCCCTTCCACCCCCCAACCCAACTTCTTTCTACCCTGCACAGCAGTTGCACACAACAGTTGCACCCGTAGCATTCGTCAGAGCGCGGATCGCTGGCCACCTCTGTAGCTACACCCTCGTCATGCGGCAAACCTAACCCAACCCAACCTAACCTAACCTAACATCTTACATCGACTGAGCAGTGACGTCAAATCAACACCTGGAAACTCGATACACAAGCGCTAACACGCAATCGACCAGGGCAAGTCCCTTTTAGAATGTTTCGACTACGAGTCCCAAAAGGTTCATCCGATATTCCTAGGGTCAAAATAAAAATTAAAAACCGCAAGTCACATTCATGATGACAATCTTCATTGACTACATTGACGTAATCATCACCGCATGGTGCTACAATCACCAAGAGCTTCTACGACGCCCTCGAAACGCAGAAAGGCGCGCGCGGATGAGTGCATCACCGTAATGCACGCACCCATTCTTTATGAGAACAGCGGTAGATTGTAATAATTTATCTCCAATTTAGAGTTATTTTAATAGTTGCAGTTTAAATTTATTTATTTATTTATAAACAATATTTTCGAATAATCTATATATTGAGATATACATTGGTGAAATAACTTTTTTTATGTTTTATTAGAAAGAAATTTGTCGGTATTCTGTTACTATTCTCATTCTTCTCTAACGAGTGCGAAGCTGAAATGTTAAGTCCTTGGCCTCTGCCTTGATGGAATACGTCCCTTGCTCGCTTCCGGAGAGTAAAATTAGTTTATTGCCCTCCGCGTGGTCATACATGGCAATTTTGTAACTGCTATTTTGACAAAAAAAATTATTTCTTACTTCACATTTGATAGAGAGTTTCTTGGTCAAAGCACAACTTGCCTGTGCCCTTCCCTCGCAACTGGCTTCGTCCTAACGCCTCTGGAAGCGAATACGTCCTGCAGAATGTGAGGGAGACTCTTCCCGAGACAGAGATGGTAGCTTTTAAGCTCCCAGATGTAGGAGAAGCGTTGTGGACGTTGGGCGAAAATATCTGGACTCAACTTTTCAACTACAGCTCAAACAACAAAACAACAGTAAAAATACAACGTAACAAAACAACAGCATCGAACACGACGACATGCTAAACTCAAAAATCCAAACAAACAAAGTGTTTGTTGCCTAAACACTTACGTATTGAATGAAAAGGGTTGCCGTGATGTATCATCTTCCTCCTTGAACTCTTTGCAATTGACTCATTTTGGTTGATGTGAACAAAAGGCGCTTCCAAAGACATTTTCGTAAACATTTTTCGCTGAATCTAAAACTCGGTGCGACGTTCGGAAATGCTGTTTAGGAAAATCTGTACGCAGAATTTTTTGCACAGTAAAAATTGTTTATGTTCATGCTTTGAAAATTTTAAATTTTAAGAAACCAGAAGTGGAGCGCATTTTGTGTAAATGAAGTCGGAAACAATGAACTTCTGAGTCCAGAAATAGGTTTCTTCTATTCCCCCAACGCATTCAAAGTCAAATCTTAAGTTTGGCTTCGATACATCTATTTGTTCGAGATACATCGAAGGGGGGGGGGAACAGAGCTCTTAACACACAGTACCTAACCTAACCTAAACACACGTATTCACACACACGACGTTGGGCGTCATCGACATCAGACTCTCTCCACTGGAAGCAACTCCATTTTTATTCCCATCGGTTACAATACTTTCTGTATAATCGGAAAGTAAAAATAAACATGGTTTTCGGAACAAGATTAAAGGAAAAGAAGCTGATTGAGAATATTGGTATATGGAATGTGAAAACATTACTGCATCCCAGTAAGCTACAGGAATTAGTAGAGCAAATCAACAGAACGCTGTTTGATTTCGATTGGGGATTTCACTTGGCAATGGGGGCTTACAAAGCTAACAAAACCATATTCCGAAGCAAACCGCTATCCAGAAATGTTCAAATGAGGCTCTATTGGACAAAAATAAGACGTATGGTAACCTATGCAACTGACATCAATACATCCGAACAAAAACTCAGATAGGATTATGTCCAAAGTTATCTAAAATGCTAGAAAAATAAAACTTCTACATCGAAGATACAGAATAGAAGGTAATGGCGAAACCGTTAGAAAATACTGTGATCTAAATTCTAATTAAGATGAAGAATGTGACTGGCTTATATTGTACAAGTTTATGCAATTGTGTGGTGGCCAAAGGAAAATACTTAAAAGGATATTGGTGTAGAATTTCCAATTAATAGAAGTCTGATATGTTTAAACACAGTCGTTTGCGTAAGAGACACTTTACAAAGTAATAAAAACTCAACACAACAAAATTAAGCACATTATGTAAAATCTGACAGACCCTTGTGTGTTCAATAGGAATTCTTCGAACGGATAGTAAATACTATGTTTTAATTTTTTATTTTCGTATAGCTGAAGTATACAAACTAATAAAGAATGCACGCAGTTTTCTTGAGAAACAATTCTAACAAGTAATAACAAACATTTTAATCAGTAAATATTATACACTGGTAATATTCACAATAAATGTTTATTTTTCCTCGAAAATACCAGTCACCGTTTTTGACATGTGTACCAACGTGTCGGTTCTTAAAATGAGAAAAACTTTTTCAAGATATTTACAAAGATATAAACTTATTCATTTTATAAATTCATTTTATACTGTAATATATATGAATACACACATTGTCTATGAATTCCTGATATTAAATTAAGCATAATTGTTACTGACATAATTATATACAGGTTATAAATTAAATAATTTTCACATCTTTATGTGGATCTTGAGAAAGGTGTCATTTGAAGAATCGAAAAGTTTGCGTAAATAAATAAATAGAATTTCAAAATAGCATGTCACTAACTGCTTATGACCAAGTGGAGAAGGAAAATAAACTAATTTACTCTCCGGAAGCAAGCAAGGGACCATCCCATCAATTCCGATCAAGAGCCTCCTAAGGCAGAGGCGGATCTAACATTTCAACATACTCCTAACGATAAGAAAATAGTTCGACACGTGTTATAGTATTAACATAATATCAACAAATATTGTATTTAATAAAACAGACAAGTAATTTCACAAACGCGTATTATCAAACTATAGGCACGTAAACACGTACATGGTGTAATTCGAAGAAACATTGTGACGAAGCAATGTTTGAAAAGACGTGTGTACGCGCCTACAAGCATGCGAGCACGACTCCCTGGGGGCGAGGGAGTAGCCGAAGCGATTAGCTAACCTGCGATGGGCAGAGCGTGTGTGCGTCGGTCGCTCGCTCGCTCGCTCGGCGTGTCACACTGGCGGCGAAGCGGCGATGGCAGCGGAGGAGCTTTCGAGTCGAGTCGAGTCTTCGCTCGCACTCCGGCGCTTGTTTCGCTGCGTCACAGTCCTCGGCCGCCTTTGGCGATTGTTGCTTTGGAGGTTGTTCCTTGACAGTCTACAGCGCGAGTACACAAACAAATACCTCCAAGTAAAATAACAAAATATATGTACATTTCTGAAGTGTCTGTTTTCATTGTTCCTTTATTTCGCCTTTACTCCCCCAAAACTGTAATTTGGGTGACCTGTTTGAATTTGGAAGGAAAGTAATAAAAATAATGGAAACGAACTATTTCCGGAGTGGATGGAGAACGTAGATGCAGAAGAAAAACTGCTAGATCATGTAACCTAACGACCAAGTAGTTTTGAGACAGGTCACCCGTAGCGTGGTTGTCGATTTAGTTGACGGAACTCCCCATAGATCGTACCACCCTACTTTCCCCTCCTGTTATAATACTACTTCGTGCAAATACACTGACATAGCCTTCACTCCTACAAACCGTGGCCCACATCTTTGGCCACCTCGCAATCCTTGGTAGTCCTGGCACTTCACTTGGCGTTGCGTATTTGTGAATTTGCCATATTTGCCCAAACACGGCCAAGTGTAGAGGAGTTATTTGTCTAAATTTGCAGTATTTGCTGTATTGTGACAAAAGCGCCAACACCCGTATCCTTTTCTCTCTTGTCAGTTTTGAGTGGCACATCAAAGGACTCAAACAAGCCAAATATTCGCGTGAATTGTCCACACTTGGTTTGCCGTGTTTCACTCAGATTCTTTAACCTATATCTTTACTTTTTTGTTCTATAACTTCTTTCTTATGGACTGGAACATTTTTATGGGCCGGGAAAACGAAACAGTATAAGTATTTCGTAAATTATATCAAATACAACCCCTTTATCATTGATACAAGCAAACATATGTGGCATTATTGAGTTATTTGCGTGTTCAGACCATGTGAGGATGGCATGTTTGTGATATTTGCGAGTATGCCAAATATTTCGCCAAATTCAGCGAATACCGCATCGCCAATTGAAGTGCCAACAGAGAAGGTGTTGAGAAGATGAAAAAAATCTTTATTGGATCATCAATTTTAAAACGAATAAAAGTTTCTGCTTCAGAAATATGACTTCAAAATACGTATAATGTATTGAAAAATATATGGTTCTTGCGTTATATATCAGCAAAAAATTATGTAGGTCCGAGCTTGGCGCTATTAAGTGGATACCCCAGCGTAATAATTTTTTTTTTCTTGGGACTTTAGGACTCGTGAAGGTCATTAGAGCCTTTAGCTTAATAGACATAATATTTCGCCAATATCGGCAATCAATTCAGTGCACTTAATTGCTCTACTGGCGCTGTTCTGTTCTTTCTGTATCGAGCAAAGTGTGGAACGAGTATTACCTCGTATCTTAGTTTGTGGTGTTTTCAAATCGTATTTCTTTACAGCAAATACTAGCTTTTGTGATTTCTGTTAATATTTATTCGGATATTACTTGAATTCAGAGAAGTTAACAATGTATTAAACGCTAACTGTTTGAAGACAATCGAATCAGACGGTTTGAAGAGGTCCCCAAATCAGAAAAACTCAAGTGTTGGAAAATTAAAACAACAAATAAATGCATGTGCTTCTTGAAACGCTGCTATATTTTTCCAGCTGTATATACGTCAGTTATAAATTTTACAATTAACAAAAATTATATGTGACGGTTCACTAAATATAAAATTATAACCTTGTTGACTTATGCTCTTTATAAAACTTATGGATATAAAAACGTAGAATATCTCGAATAAGCTTGTATTTGTAGCATAACATGTTATTTCAGACATTTAACTGCTTTAAGGTGCATTTTTATAAAAAAATATAATAGGAAAACCCTTCCTTAAAGCACGTTTTTTAGCTCTTATTACATCTGTCGACGACCAACTACAGATCTGAACATAAAACACCCATTATTGAGAAGGAATGGTGTGGGTGTCGAGTTTTTGGTGTCCTCAAATTTAAAAAAAATTATCCTTCGGGGAATTTTATTTATTTATTTATACATTTCTTTCATGTCTTATGGCGAGGGTCAGGCCTTGATGCCTACACTTCCACCTAATTGGGAAGGAGAGATGTTGGGTTGTCGGGAAAGTGATGGAATTCCCGTGTATCGGGAGTAGATGAGGGAAACCACGGTTGAAATCCTCACCTGGGTTCGATCCCAGCGATGCCCAGCGCAAGCTATGAAGATGCGTCCGTCCACTAGACGTCGGTGGGTCCTTTGTCAGGGAACGCATGAGTAGAGACTTTTCCTTCTGGAAAGGGGAAATAGTGTTCTTGGTTTCAAAAAACCACAGAAGGTGGAGTGATTGGAGGTGGGTGATACGGTTATGGTTAACTGGCTCACGTGGAGATGTCAGTAGCAATAGCTTGTAATAATAAGAGTTAGTGATACTAGGACTAGTAGTAGGTGGATAGAAAAATGTTCGCTTTTCAGTAGTCACAGCTACGTATGAACTGAAGGACATTTATGTGAAAATCTACAATTTGTTTTCTGGTCCCGCCGGGAATCGAACCCGGGATTTACTTGATGATAAGCGACAACACTACCACCTGAGCCACCGGAGGAGGACGAAAGAAACATCGAAAACTCTCGTAGTGACGGACAACAGGTCCCGAAAATGTACCCGCGGCTCTACAATTTCTTCGATCTCGGCACTAGAAGGAGGTGAGATACGGTCAGCAGCATCTCGCTCGGGTTGGTTCGACCCCAGGATAGACTCGGTACTCATTTTACAGTAGGCTGAGTTGGCCTGGGAGTCAGTCTGGAAGTTGAGGTGTGATGAAAAATCCCCTGTCGTCCAGCCAGCAACTCAGCACTCTAACCACTGAGCTACGCTGATTCCCCTCAGAAAACTGTCCATTTTCATTTTTATGGGGAGTCGTTCACGTAAAACATCACGGTATTTTTTAAACTACATGCATTGAACCAACTCTGCATTGAAGAATCGACTTTTGGACAGAGAGAAGCAGACTTTTATTTGTTTTTCCTTCTTGTTTATTTATTTTATGTCTTTTTCTTCCTTCTTTTTTCTTTTCTTTTTTTGGCTCTTGGTGAGATTCAGCAGCCGTAAGGTCTTCAGGCTCTGCTCTTCCACCTACAGACTTAGACATTGAGAATGTCACGAATACCTTTGTTTTATTAATCTCAAATTTCTACTGCACAAATATCTACAATTTACTTTGAAATAATAAATTGATGACAGTACGTATTTGTTAATTTTTTTTTTTTTTTTACACGTATTAAAGTTTTATAAATATCATTCTTTCGGCATTGAGCATGTGGAACGAATGTTACCTTATGTCTTGGTGTGTTGTATTAGTAACTTGTGTTTCTTTTTGTTTTGTTTTTTACATCTAATCGTCACTTTTGTGACTAGTATTAATATTTATTTGGATATATTACTGAAATTAGTGGAAGTTGGCTAATCTGTGTTAGGCAAGTACATGGCTTCTATCTATGAGTTAAAGATTTCTATCTGAAGATGATGTTAAAGAGAGTAGGATTACGTAGTATTTATTGCCTTTGCTTTTGCTTCTCTTTGGAATTTCTGTTGCTTGTGCTACTCTGTGAACAAAGCAAAATGTCATCTCTATTTATTTTTTATTTGCGGGACTTCCTCCCATAAGTTATTTTACATAGATATGTAATTATAATTGTTGGTATCAATATATACTTTGAGGTGAAATAGTAAAAATAATAATAATATATAATACTTCGGTGTCCATTAATTTTTTTCTTAGAACTACAATATCTGAATATTCTGAATAATTAGTATAATTGTTGTAAGGTACATTTTTATGCAAAGAGTTTCTAGTTTATGTTCTGTTTTATTGCAGTAGAGTATTGTTTGTCCATTTCTTACACTTGTGAAATTTTATTGTTTATATTTACCTTTCATTGTATATTTTCCATTGGTTTATTTTTATAACTACTTAAGATTCGTTTACATTCATCTAATCACATTAGAGAACTCATTCACTAATTTACGTAATCTATTAATGGTTGATTTATCATCAATATTCTATTTGGCTTTTTTTTTTTGTGTGTGTGTGTGTTATAACATTTATACAAAAATTATTATTTGATGAATTTTTTTATCTTTAGGTCTTAAATAAATCAATTAGATAATTGCCAACAATTTTGATACAATATCATTCGAATAATTTATAATCACAATTCTTATATTTAAGTAAATTAATATTAAATTGTTTTACCCTACTATACTAATATTTGTGAAGCTGCAAAGTTATATGTAAACTTTATTCATGGCTATCGTTATTTTATGTAATATTATAATTATTAATTAGTACTATTTTGATCATCCTAGAATAGTTCGTGAACACTAAGTGAAAGATTAAAATATGGAAAAAATATTTGAAGATTAGTGTCTGTTAAGTAATATTTTAAAATACTGTAGGGTGGTGACCACAAAACAAATAGCATTTATATTTTATCAAATTAGCATCAATTTTTTATAATATTAGTATGTATTATTTACTTATTTTTGCTTCTAATGACCTAGAATTTTATAATATTTAATAATGTAATTGTTTCAGCAGAACACTCAAATATTTATTACATCCATAAGTCTATTTCAACATGTCAAGCTTACCAACGTTCCAACATTTACTAAATGACACGCTAACAGAAAATTAAGCATTATTTTCTTTTAAGTTAGTTCTTCTGTCGAAACAGTATTACATTGAGAAAAATCCCTCTCACTTGTTGAACTCTTGATTAGGAAAGTGAGTTAACCTACTAGCACCCTGGAATCAACACAATAGTTCACATACTTACCTGAATGCTTGTTATACCTCTGATTGCTCTGTGTGAGTACCAACACACAACAGCATGGTTCTGGTATGTGTACATTATTATGTTTAAAGTGAAAAAGGGGAAATTGCATGCCTTAAGAGCATCTGATCTCTCAGTGGCGTAACTACAGCCGGTTTGGCCGGTGCAATTGCCTGGGGCCCCCAGTACGGACTTTTTTAAAGATAAATAAAGTTATTTCCACAATTTTTTATTACCTCCCTTAAGAAATTTGTTAGAGGTGACCTTTAGTGTTTCAAATAATTATTTTCAAAAGAACATTGTGTCATTTATGAATATGGCATAACTAGTATTCCGACGACATGAGTAGACAAAACTTTCCTCAAACAGTTGTTTCCCAAACAGTATTTATAATTTTAAACGGGGTCCCAAGGTACTACAATTAAACAAATCCTTCTACTTATCTTAAAAATTTATATTAGTTACTGTATAAAATAGTTTAACTCATTTAAAATATAAGCAACTTGGTCAATATTCATTTTTCAAAATTTTAATTGTTGAAATTTTCTTCTTCTTTTTCGTCCTACTCCCCATTGTAAAATGCTCCGTTCAAACTCTGTACAATTGATAAATTAAGTTTGAATGTAAAGTGGCTTCACTTGTGAAGTAAAGCGATCACACATTAATTTATTTGTAAAAATTCCTAAGAAAAAGCTTGTCAAAACTTTTTAGATGGGGGCGTCCCATGTGACCATTAACCAAGACCCCAGAAGGAATAGTTATGTCTCTGTCTCATCTACATGAATTTTTGCACTCATAGAAGCCTTTATTTTCAATTTCAACTAGTTTTTCTTATTTAATGCCCCATTTCGCATTTTTTTTTTTGCTTATTAATTAATTTTGCAGATATTTTGCATTTTTTCCCGAATTTTCGTGAAAAAACAAAAACATTTATCGCAACTTGCAATTTTTTGCGGTCCCATGAAATCATTTTTTCTTCTTGTTACATCACTAACCATCCACAGTAATACAGTTAATTTATAAATTTATAATTTTTTAAATAAATTTATTGTCAAAAACAGTACAAACTGCGTATGACCACGTGGAGGACAATAAACTAATTTACTCTCCGGAAGCAAGCAAGGGACGTATTCCATCAATTCCGATCAAGGGTCCTAAGGCAGAGGCGGATTCAA
>NNCF01126642.1:63235-92040 GCA_002313205.1 Laupala kohalensis | reverse complement strand
ATAGAATGTCAATATGTTCGTAATTTAATGCAAAAAATTTACATGTACCAATTATTATCGAACTATAGATTATTCTGAGTATAGTGTTTAAAAATCATAAGAGTTGAAATAACAATAAATTCACGATTTATTGTTACAATAAACACTTTGCCCCTAGACAAAGTCTAGAGAACCTGTATAAGAAATCCACCTCTACCCGAAGAAAAACCGGAACAAAACCCGGGTCAGGATGGGGCTACAGAATTTATGTACACAACCAATGTGCCAAAGTTGAGTACACATAAAACTAAATTAATATGAGCCATACGGCAACACAAACATGCAAGAGAATAGTTTTTGAAATTGTTATAAGTTATTTAAAAAGTGCTACAGCAATNACAGCAATGGCGTGATAAAGTTCAAGACGGATTTAACTTTTATTAAAATCAATAAATTCTTTTACAGTGTAGAAGCACTGGTGCAGGATGTAGTTTTTAACAGCGGATTTGAAGACAGTTTGTAAACAAATTGAGGGATGACGACCAATCAAGTCTAATACATTTCCTCTCCTTTTCTGATAAGGTTAAGGTTATTCATAAAGCAGGTTTATGAATAATGCTTGTGTTGTCTTATTATTCATATGAGTTTAGTTTTCTATGTACTCAACCTTAGCTAGGTTGTGTACATTAATTCTCTAGCCCCGTCCTGACCCGGATTTTTCTCTGGTTTTCCTTCTGGTAGACGCAGTTTTTTTTATACCGACTTGCTTGGCTCTTCCCTAGGGGCAGCATCTATTAAAACAATAAATATTGAATTTATTGTTATTTAATAGTTACGAATCATCAACAATACTTTCTGAATAATCTATAGTTTGATAATAATACGTACTTGTGAAATTTCTTTTTTTGTGTTTTGTTAAATACATATTTGTTGCTATTATGTTAATTTTATAACACATACCAAACTATTTTTATTGTTAGGAGTGTTCTGCTTTAGAACCCTTGATTGGAATTGATGGGATGGTCCCTTACTTGCTTCCGGAAAGTAAATTAGTTTATTGTCCTCCACGTGGTCATACGCAGTTTGTAACTTGCTGTTTTGACATTAAATTTATAAGGTTCTAGGAATTGGGAAAACATTGCATGCAAGTGTAATGCAAGATATAATAAATGAAGTTTATCCCAAAACATTTATTACCATAAACAAATACAATACATTGACATATAAGAATAATTTGTTACAAAAAAATTAAAGAATATCACATGAAAATTTACAAAAAAAATTACAAATTTTTTTTGTATATTACAAAATATTCAAGTGTATATTCAGAATAAAATATAACAAATGGACTTAAAATTTCAAAATCTAGGGAATCATTTTTTTAATGCAAATTGTTCAAAGGAGGAAGTATTAAAATAGTTTTTTCCAATTAAAACCAGTAGTATGTTGTAATGTTTTAATGATACACTATAGTTTGTAAATAGTTCAGTCTTTTTTCATTTTATCCCTCATTTTAATTCCATTTGGCATTTTAGATTAATAACAGAAGATTTATATAAGGAGAAGAATATTATTGCACTGTTTCTCCTTTAATACTGTCAAATCAAAAACGGCACAAAATTTTTAAGAATCACTTACATATGATTGTTGTTTGGAAAAAATTGTATATTAGCATATAAGCTGCATGTATCAATTTTAAAAATATTAATAATTTAGAATGGATTTTATTGTGTGCAATTTTCTCTTCATACTAAAGGGTAGAATACGATTAAGAATTAACAGAACATAAAATAATTCTTTTGTACAATTACTTAATTTTTTAATATAACAACCTGACAAGAAACTTAACAATATTAATATAATCTTAATAGTTATAAACAATCACACCATAGCTTCAGGTGCATTAATGTAAATGCTTATAGTACAGGAACTATATGGTAAACATTAAAATTGCACAGCCATTATGAGAATGGTAACTAAAAAAATGTTTAAAATTCTTTAATATCATTCTTGTGTGAATTGATCAATTCACGAAAAACATTTTCCATGAAAATACTTCACATAAAAAAAAACAAAAACTTTTGCATTAAAAATTTTAAAATTTTATTCCTTAACAACAAAAGTACAGTCGTGAAAGAACACGAGAGAATAAGGATATTCTTCCTTTCTCATCTCTGTATCGAATGAGGCAAATGGATATATAAATTTTTTCTTTAAAACAATTGTTGCGAATTGTTCTGTTCTTAAAATGACAATTCAGCAAAAACAATGCGGAGAGAATGTGAAGTGAAAATGTTACGACTTGTTTTCACGGTGAGCTTCTCAAAAATACATAAAGGATTCAAACTACGCAGACAATCAAAAGTAAAATTTCACAAACTGTTCTCTATTGTCAAAGAAACTTTGAGAAACAGAAATGTGAGGCTTATGGCCACTTTAAATTTACATTTATTCATGTTTTACCTCAAATAAATATATTTGCAATTTATGGCATTTGAGTAGATGTAGAAATGCTTTTGTTCAATAATTTTAAAAAATTATATACTTTATTGTTGTTATTGTAAATTCATTGGATATAACCACTTATTATTTTTAATGTAATTTCCGGTATGTAACTAAAGAAAATGCCGACCAACATTGAAACATAGGCTACGTTTTGAATAAAGAGTAAATAAAAAGATTTTATATTTTGTTTCTGAAAGTTTCTTTTAATGATGGAGGACAATTTGTAAACTTTTACCTGTTTTTGCGTATTTTGAATTCTTAATGAGAATTTTAGACAATCAGTCCATTAACTGCTTATTAATTTCTGAAAAAATACTTTTTTAATAGACTAACTTCTTGTCGTGTCACATGCTAAACGTGAATGATATTCAGTTTTCAGTTATCACAGTTTTGACAAATTGAGAAGACACAAGAAGAAAAGAAATACTTCAGATTCAATCCATTATAAAGAATTTTCCCCTCCAAATTTACTATGTGTAAAAATTACTATGAAGTATGGATGGTTTTGACGATTCAATCTTCCGAAATAATGACACTCGATTCAAGGTGCACCAAAATCCAAGTAAGGTATTATATCCGTCAGAGCGACTTGGTTTAAGTACACCACCCCACAAAAAAGAAAAAAAAGAAAAAAGAGTTTTGAATGATTGAAACAAAATTCTAGTAAAACATAGCAAACGGAAATAGGAACGATGAAATAACATTAATATTTTCATAACTTACACGGCATTTACAAGACTAGTTCACCAAGAACTGTGGAAAAATACAGTTCAAACATAAATGGCAGACTCATCACGTGACTGAAGACCCTTGTCAAAGGAGGAGTCAAACGACAGTCTCTGTTAATTATCAAGTTTTAAAATCACAAAATAATTGTTCTCGTCCAACATCAAAAATCCAGACTGCAAATTATTTATGAATTAGAACTCCTTTCGTTCAACATTTCCAAGTTTTGTGAACAGATGGCGACTTGACTTCAGACAACATGGACACTTTTCTAACAAACTTAGTTTTTCACATGTTGAAAAAGTTAATCGCCAGACTTTAGTTCTGAATGAAATTTGGACGTAGATGCAAAGGGAGTATAGAAGAGACCACCATATCAATACCAACCATTCTGTTTATTGTATTGAACAGAAGAAATCATGTAGGATCTTGCAAACTTCCTTCAATTCATTTTCTCGATTTGATTTCTAGGGTCTTCTGTATTGTCTATCCAACCATTCAAGAGTTTCAAAACGTGTCTGTGTGCATACCTTCCGATCAAGAGTTTTATATTATTCCTGCAAAAGAAAAGGAGGAACAGGTCTGCACTCATTTTAAATTAACTGTTTTAGATATCAGAGTAAAACTAGACATTAAGAATAGTACGTATATGGATAACAGAGCCCCACAAAAACAACAAAAAATATTCTCTGAACCAGAGACCCGGGTATATGGATTCGACATAAGTTTTCATGCTGAGAACGATGCCGATGTCCCCGGAAAGATCAATCGCGTCAAATTTTAGTTATCGCCAAATTACCTCAGCAGGTTTTAACGAAAAAATTGCAATTTTACAAGTAACCCTGGTTGCAAAAACACAAAGGAAATAATAGAACATTATTTGTACTAGGATTCATTAAAATTTTAAATAAAAGTATCCGGGGTTCCCCACTGTTGAAGTTTAATGTTTGATGGAAACTCCACACAAAGTGTAATAACTCGGATAATCCTGTAACTATGCCAGATGATACACAGAACAGAATACGCCAAGAAAATTATCTTATAGAGGTGAAAGAACCTAAATGATCATTTTCTGATAAATTTAGCATAAATATCACTTATTCAAAGATATGTATTGTGTCAATAAACGTGGGACAGGCTGAATTTAGTTTGCATCAGATTTTGCTTTCTCACTCCTGTAGGATCTGAATATTCGTGGTTTATTTGCTTGGAAATTTATTTTTTTATTGTTCTATTTGTTGCTTTATCATCTAGGACATGTTACATGTAAAATTGCCGTTTTCTCATCAAAACCTGCCGAGGTAATTCGGGGATAACTAAAATTTGACACTGTGGATCTTTCTGGGAACATCGGCATCGTTCTCAGCATAAAAAAATATGTCGAATCCATATAGCAGGGTCTCTGGTACAGAGAATATTTTTCTTTCTTTTTTGTTTGTTTGTGGTGCTGTGTAATTAACAGAGTACAAAAGTTATGGGAAGAATTTACTTTAAGAGAATGGTGAGAAAAAAATACCGAAACTCTGAACTTCCGTAACTAAGAACTACAACTCAAAAGGTAGATTTTGAACTTTTGGCAAATTTTGTGAATCAATTACTATTTACAAAAAGTACATTTTCCTCCCAAACAGATCACGTGATTTCAATCGTTCAAGTGCAGATAACATTAAAAAATTATTATATGTATGTGTGTAGGTTACTGAAAATATGTGTACAATTATTATAGTCAATGAAGCAAAAGTTCTGAGTTAAGAAGAGTTAAGCTCCACCCGAAGCGCCTGGCGGACGAGGTGAATTGTTTTTTTTTTCTTTTTCTTTCTTTTTCTTTCTTTTTTTTCTTCCCTTTTTATTCAATACGAACTCCTCTTCGTGATGGCATTTTACAGTTTTAAATGTTTCAAAATCTTTTAATAATTATTTGACTACAGGTATGTTACTAACTACGTATCATGTTGGTTGGATTTATTAATATAAGGCATGTGGTCATTTTAAATTTACTCGTACTTGACTTCAAATGAAATGTTTATTATTTATGGCATTTGAGTGGATATTGAAAAGTTTTTGATTAATAATAAAAAATTCAATACTCTACTATTGCTATTCTAAGTGATTTTGAGGAAGTAACGGTTATTGTAAATTCACTGGATATTTCTCTTCTTCTTATTTTCATGTCGTTTCTAGTACAATGAACCTGAAGAAGATGCTAAACCAGCATTGAAACGTAGACCAAGTTTTGAATGAAGAGTGAATAAAAATTTTTACAACAACTTTGAATTGATTGTCTGTAATAATTGTACGCATATTTTAAATCCTTCTTGAGAACTTAGACAATCAGTGTATTCATTGCTTATTATGAAAATGGACTTTTGTAGCAACAGTAGGACCATGTTTTATCTACTCGGATGATCCAGATGATAAAAGAAATAAACAATTGAATAACGTACTTCTACGCATTGTACATGAAAATTAAAGAGACGGAATTACTTTCAAATCATTAAATATGGAAGACTAAATCCATTGAAGTTAAGACAGCCACTTTCTCATCCATCAGAATTCAACTGTAAGGTATACATGGTATTACATTTTGTATGATGAATTGCACTGTTTAATCCAGAGAATAAATTAAATAATTTAATCAACTCTTCTGCTATGTAGATCGTATTTAAAACACACAAAAACTATAGAGGAAAACCATATTAAAAAAAAAAAAACATTTAGTGATTATAAAACTGATCTGTATAAATGAAGTTCTACTTTTATATTTTCTTGCTAATGACCTTGACCAAAAATTTGTTTAATTGTGGATCGGACATCTATAACAGGCAAAGTGCCAAAAATAAAGAAATTGAGTTAGACCCAAAAACGAAGCTAGTTGCCATTGCCAACAACCTCAAATGCCGGCAAAGTGCCACAATCATATTAGTAATGTATATAAGGACCGACAGACAACAGGAGAGGTACATGCTGGGCTGCTGGTCAAGGTACGGGCTAAAAGACACCGGTTACTATGGTCCAACCTGATGACTTCTATGATTAAGAAAAAGCAGCCGATTCATACATCAACACGACGACAAAACTAAGTATTTCCAAATGCAAGTTGGACCAAGTTGGACTAGGGTTGGAAAAGCTGTACCCGGAGTCATAGAGACAAGAACAATGTTTCATGAACTTGAAGCATGGAACACTTGCAAGGTTCTCAAGGAAGGGGTTATCACCATCATAATGAAGGGTTTGGTTTTAACACAACTGTGTCGAAACGATGTATCAGCAGGAAAGAAGAGGGATCTGCAACAGATGCTGTACCATACTTGAAGGACGATAATTGCATGTTCTTCAAAGCATTAATCAATTAGAATTATAGCTACTCTTTAAAAGAAAAAAGAAAGAAAGTTCAAAATATAAAAATTCTTTGGCACTTAGCCTGCTATTTGATGTCCAGTCTTCAACTGTAGATAACAAATAAATGCAACTCATAGTCAACGGAATCGGGTGTGTGTGTTTTTTAACGAATTGTTTCTGTGAATGCAAGCAAAATGGAGGATGGTTTGTAGGTACTTGAGTACGTGAGATGAGGTTGTGTTTTATGCTCCACCTAGGAATGTGTTTGAGTACGTAGCATTCTGCTTGAAAGCTTGCATAAATGCCATCTGGATTCCATTGTAGAGAGCCTTGAATTGATCATCATTGTGCAGAATCCTCATCAGGATCCTGGTTTTGACTGTGATGGGTAGCAGAGGGTTGTTCTTAATGATAGTGTACTTGTGGAACATTTCAGGGTTGTCAATGATGTGCAGAGAACCCCCGAAATCTGCCTTGGGCATCTTGAGGAAGCCCTTGCAGGTGTACACAAAGATGTAGGGTTGTCCGTTGGTGTAATTGAAAGTGAACTGGATGAACAGCAGCTCGTTTGGATTCTTGGCCTCATGTTTAGAGGGCGGTGACACGATCGGTGGAGCCTGTTCCGCTGCTGTGAGTGGTTTAGCAACATCTTGGGCTTTCATCTTAATGGCATGGTAGGCGCCTCCGATATACTTAACATCAACATTCTGGTCTTCATTATCCGAAGAGGAAGGAGATTTCTCTTTCCTTTCGTAATTTGAATTTCTGAAATGAAATTATCACGAAATGATCAGAATTCAGGTAAACACCAAGATAAAGAATTTCTCCTCCCCTCAGTTAAGGGCATTGGAAGTGTTTTTCAAATAATCAGAATTAGCGTTGCGTGTAATTGTATCAGTATTATTTACCATGCTGTCTCATTTAACATTATGCACATTATTTTTTTTTAAAGAATTCTTTGTTCCTTCTGAGCACATTCATAGACATCGGCTCGTGTGTCATATATCAAATAATACACTTTGCCATTGAAATTCATAACCTCAAAATAAATACTATTAATATATTCCAGAAAAATACAATAAAATGCATAATTACTGAGAAACTTTTCATGCACATTAATTATCCACTCTCAATATGAGAGAAGATTTAATCTCAACATCATAGATCACACAATCAAATAAAACATTTTTTTTTAAAAATCCATTCACAAAAGAGTTAAATTTAAAATATTGAGCGACATATATAGTGATATCAAGAAAATTGAATAAAATATGAAAGCAAAATTAAATTATTAATCATTAAATAAAACAAATATGTTTTTAAAAGACAAAAAATATTCAATCGTACTGTTCTTTGAGTTCTTCAAAAGACAGTCTGCAACAAATGACATGTTTGCATTTCTCATCCTGAATGACCACAACATACTCGTACAGTTAACACTTGACAGAGCTCTCTATTTTATCTAATGTGTGAATCGTTCTAATCCAATATTTGGATAATAATCCAATATTTAGAATGTGTAGTCTAGCCAATGAGTTTGTAATGAAGAATACAGATGTTATCTTTTCTGACCTAAGTTATTTACTATTCATTTGCTAATAAAACTGACTTTTCACATACTTCAATTTATAAATATCTTTTCTTTCTGAATTTTACTTTTTATGCTAGAAATAATAAGGTTCTGCATTCAGCAAAATATAATTACTCTACGCTTCTTATCTTTCATATTTTCTCTTTAAGGTATTGTTATTCATGACAACTCATCCAACTGCAAATATTTTCTATCATTAATTATATTTCTATTTAAATAAACAAATTATATAACAATTATGTAATGGGTGTTGGCTTGTAAAGACATTTCAATTTAAAAAAAGTAAAAACAAGTATTTAATACTTTCTATCATAATTCCAAAGATATTTTACAAACTTGCAAACACACATTGATAATAAAGTTCTACCAATTAATTGAAAATAATGTTTAAAAGTCTATTTCACTTGTTATTAAATTCATCAATGCTTTGTTTTGGTGTCTATTGTAACGTCTCCTTCCATTTCTAATTGTCTTGAGGGTAGAAAGTCTGTCTTGGAATCAAGTATTTCTACAATAAAAATTCTAAACTTACAGGTGGGACGGTGAACATGTGGAGGATCTACTGTTTGAATACTTTTGAAATGCCTGTTTACAAAAATACTTTTGTTAAATACAACAATTTTTTAATACGTTCAATTGGATGAAATCATTTCATCTTCTCATTCAATCATTTTTTTGTTTATTTTAAATTAGTTACAATTCTTTTTTAAAATTCAAATTCAATACCAGAACTGTGTCAAAGAACTGAGGGGGCAANTACTTTTGAAATGCCTGTTTACAAAAATACTTTTGTTAAATACAACAATTTTTTAATACGTTCAATTGGATGAAATCATTTCATCTTCACATTCAATCATTTTTTTGTTTATTTTAAATTAGTTACAATCCTTTTTTAAAATTCAAATTCAATACCAGAACTGTGTCAAAGAACTGAGGGGGCAATGTCATTTCAAATCACGTTCCTGGAAACATAGGTGACAGTGTAGCTGATCAGTATCCGGAAATGTGTTTTATGAATAACTTTAAACCTAATTCTGAATGTGGAGGTCATAGAAATACTGTAAAGTACTGTGTAGTAAACGTACCCTAGCATCATGGGATCTATATAAACAATTCAGTCTCAATTAAATATAAATTGAGATGTGATGACTTTCAGTCAGGTGAGAATGGGAATCAAACCTGGGACTCCTGCTTTGATCGCAGGGGTGTTAACCACTTCACCACTTACTTCCACACTCAGGTCTTCCAGGATTTAGGTCAGGCTTGTCGGCCATTTTCACCTGACCGAAAGTCATCATATATCTTGTCCACAAGCAGGGACACGGAAGAAAGAAATATACGCATAAGTTGAGATGTCTCGATTTATGTTTGTTACATTGGATTTCATAATATTCTTTATCTTTTTTTTTATGTTTAGGTTTATTCTTTTAAATTGTATATTGTATTGTTTACATTTCTTGTGTATTTATTTTGTTTATTGTTGTAGAACATACTTTTCAGATGAGGAAAACTCTCTGAAAAATGTCTCTTTTTGTCATCAAACAATTTATCAAAGTTGTGTGAGATAATTTCATTTCATTTAACTCTGATTACAATTTCCACAATATATTGGTTGCAACCACAAATATGAAGCTCCTTCGGTTCTGAAATGAAATGAAACAAATGCTCTGACTACTGGCCACTGACGACCTTTCTTGTTCGAAACAACTACAAGTACGTCAAGTGTAGATCCTTGAAGATCTTGAAGATGAATTTTGCTTCTTTCTGATCTTGATGCTTATCTTATGCATCATAGTGGCCTAAGGATAATGCCACAAGAAAGCAGATGATTTACATTACCTGGGTAGAAACTAAACTAATGTATATTCGGTTGTGTAAATATTTTTTCTATGAAGAAACAAAGGTTAAAGATGGACTCTATTTCCATTATTTTCTATCTTGGCCAAAACAGTACTGTGTTCGATCCTACCATCATATTCAGAAAACGTTATGGTTTAGAATTATACGATGGTAAAAAAGTGTTCCTGCTTTAGCCCTCGTACTCCCTTGTGAACGCAGGACGTCCGAGAGGGGGTGATTGTGGGGCAATTTGCCCCGGACCCCAAGAAATGGAGTGTTGAAGGGGACCTAGAATGATGATATAGGAATAACTTCCTTAATACACTAAATCAATAAAAGTTGAATTTTCACTGGAAAATATAACCAATATGTCTTTTGACTTGGAGGAAGACTTACCCTCCAAAGGATAAATTTTTGAAAGTTAATATTGGTAAATTATTCTTGAAAGTTAGTAACTGAAGAAAGATTGCATTTCTTTGTATGACAATAATTTTTTTTTATTAATATTTTAACGAGCTATTTTGTGTGCTAGATCTTTGCACCAGTCGGCCAATTCTAATTTTCCTCTTGAATATTTTTCCTATTGATTGGTACGGAGCTGGATGCCAGCTGCAACACGTATCTGCATTTGAGAGAAATACTGTTTCCTAGTTTACATTGCTGTAATATATTATATACTCATTGTCCATTATTTAGTGACGGTTCATTTTCCTCGTGGAAGGTAGATGAATAAAAGAAAGGGTGAACTAGAGTTGTACAATGTTCCGTTACAGTTGTTCATCTAAGTATTTCTGTGGCATCCTTCCTGATTCCTTCTTCGTTATATTTTATATTATATATATATATATATATATTTTTGGGAGCAGCTATCTAAATAAAGGGACGTTGTATTTTCTAAATAAAGCACAATTCAAATTTTGTTTTATATCTCTACTGTAAATGAGAAAAAGGAGTTGTTATCCAGTAATGAAAGATAAGTGGCTGAATGTGTCATAGTTTATACTTAGGAGCAGAAGTCCCCAGACTGTTTTGTTTCGTGTTTTTCAGTTTTTGGTAGACCCCCTGCTTATCTAATACTTAATTTTTGCAAATTCAATCGACTTCAAATGTGGTTTTCACAGCTGGTACAGCGCTACTCGCTTTGAAAGATTTAAATCTCTAACTGTAGTGTGAAAATCATGGAAAAGCATATGTTACTTTTTTTAATACATTTGTTAATTGAATTGAAATTAAAACCAACCAAATTAAAATTTATTATGTACTATATAAAATAGTTAAGCAAAAATAAATGCTTTTAGTGGCAGGGAAGAACCTGATGCTTTTTAATAACAGATTTTTAACATTTGGCATCAATTTAGTGTAGGTTTAATTTCAAATCCCCGCAGTCAGCGATGTCCAGTCGGTTTCTTTTCTTTGTTTTTAAAGGAGATTGAAACCCCTTTTCCACCAGATATGAAGACGGAAAAGCAATTAAAAACTGTCTCGCAATATTCCGTAATACAGGATAAGTAACAATTGTGGCATACACATAACATACTAAAATGTATGTGGATTATTCCATTCACGGAAAGCCAAAATTACGGTCACAACCTGCTCAAACGAGATCCACTATCATGGACCCCTGGCAGGTCGTAGTCGGCCCCTGGGGGTCGATATAGAGAGACCACTTTGTNTTCTGAGAATTCCAGTCGAGGGAGTTTGGTCGCGAATGCGAGTGTTTAGCTTAGCACCAAACAAATGGAGAGTGAGCACTACGACAGATTGGGACACGTGCCAATTACCAGAGTGATAAAGACAGCGACTTTGGTAGTTGTGTCTACTGAGGCGCAGTTTACACCAGAGTGACAGTTTATGTATCTTACAGTATTGAAATATTTTTGTACTCTTATTTACTACAAGCAGAGGGGTTGGGAGGCGGGGGAATTGTAAGACGGGGACAAAGGATGAGAAGGGCCCCAAATTCAAAATCCCCCTCGTTCCTCACAAATTACCTCTTTGGTTCGGCGACGACAGTTTGTGGGCAGCAAGGTCCATGGAAACAGGCACTTAGATCCCTTGGGATCATTTTAGGGCAAGCTGGATAGACCTGGGACTCAATTCGGATGGTGAACAGCAGCGTACGTCATTGGGGGGCAGAGGCGGATCCGAAGGGAGGTACTGGGGGGTATGAGCCCCGAAAAAGAGATAGAAATTGTAATAATAAGTTTTAATTCTACTTAGAAAGAAAATTCAGTATAAGACCATTGAAAACAAAGAGGTGAACTAACAGTATCCGACTTCGTGGGATTCGTCTTTATGTGAATTCACATAAAAATTCCCTCCAGAGGACTTACATCTAGTTAAGTACGTGTTTGGCGAACACGGGGCCCCGAGCTGAGTCTGGCATTACTTCCACTTACTTGTGCTATGCTCCTTCCTTTCTCTTTCCTGACCTCCCTTGGTCACCTCTTGTTCTTTTCGATCTCGACGCCATTAGGGCTAGGGTATCTTTCGTTTTCCTCATTTTTTCTCCTACCCCTCATTTGTTGTCCCCCCTCATTGTAGCACCCCCCTCCAATTGATATATGTTGTGAGATATGTTTTGGTGTGTTGTAGATCAGGAAGGTTTAATAGTGTATAGGGTTGAATCATTTCGACGAAAACCACACACGCGGGAAGAGTCATGTTGGCTCTCCCTAGTGTGTAACTGCATTTTCCCAACCTGTACGAGTTTTTAGGGTTTCAATGACCTTTGATGTCAACATGAGCCGTAAAGCCCCACAAAAAAAAATATAAAAAAAGAACATAAAAATTATTTTGAGTAAATCTGAAGCTCAGAACTTGGTTGTTAGCATGAACGTCCAAAGTAAAATTTTGGTTAAAAACACGAATTATTACAAAAATGTAATATTTAAATTAAAAAATAATCAAAGACTTACGAGAGGGTCTTATGATGTGGATGAATTATTTGTAATTTTTGTGTTATTTATGAACGCTGCAATTTTCCTTAATGTGTTAATTAAGAATAAAAAATGTCTTAATTTGCAGTTTCGAGAAGTTAATATTTTTAAAAATTTCGGTGGAGGGACCCACATATGGAAGTATTTCTCTTCATGGGCCCTCCCCCTCCTAAAATCAAATTCTGGGGTGGAGGAAGAGGAGATTTGCCCCAGGCGTCATCATGTAAGAGGTCTTCAAATATTATTTAAACGTAAACACTTTTCGTAACATTTTGAAAACCGTAAACGAAATCACAGTTGAGCGTTTTAATGAATGAAACTCTTTTGAATGCATCACATCACGTTTGTGTAGCGTCATGCATTCAGCATCCAACGGTTTTCCTCCGGTTTTCTTTCGGATAGTGGAGGATTTTCCGAGGGCAGAAATATCATTAACACTTTTGTTCTATTAATCTCGAATTTTTACCGTTCAAATATCTACAATTCATTTCGGAATGATATAGTTATTTTCTTATTGGGGTTATAGGGCTTGCCAACGCCTATGTTAGTGGAACCCTTCGGAATAATACGTGGAAAACGGTATGTATTTATTATATAAAAAGGACCCAAGGGCAGTGGCGGATTTAATATTTATTAAAGAAATTATTTATTTAATAATAACTAGATAACAGTACATATTTATTAAATTTTTTTTTTATAGATACTAAATCCACCACTGTCCTTGGGCCCTTGATCGGAATTGATGAGATGGTCCCTTGCGTGTTTCTGGAGAGTAACTTAAGTTGATTGCCCCCATGTGGTCTTACTCAGTTTGCAATTGCTTTTTTTGACAATAAAGTTTATGTATTATTATTGTATGGGGGGGGGGTGTCTCGTGAAGGTACAAAGGCACATACGGAGAGAGACATGAGTAAGGAGGAAGAATTTCTCTAGTGCGTTGCGATTTACGTCTCAAATGTCATCACGCTAGCACAGTTTTATATTGTTGTATTGTTAAATGGGAAATGTTAAATTTTCGTCCCACGCTACATTAACACCACTCATAAATATTTTTTATAGTTCTTTATCGGAAGGGGTGTTTCCTGGCATATTTAAGAGAGCTAAAGTGAAACCTTTACACAAGAAAGGAAACAAACTTAATATTGGAAATTACCGACCAATATCTCTACTACCCACTTTCTCAAAAATCCTAGAAAAATTGTTCTATAAGCGTCTTCTAGATTTTTTATCAAAATATAACATTCTCTCTGACGATCAACACGGTTTTAGGAAATCCTTTTCCACTACAAGCGCCATATTTTCCTTCTTAAACGATGTTACCACATCTCTAGACAGTGGAGAAAATCCTCAGGGTGTTTTTCTTGACTTATCCAAAGCATTCGATGTCATCGATCACGGAATTCTCCTTACCAAATTGCATTCTTTAGGCATTCGTGGACTTCCACATCAATGGCTAACTTCTTATTTAAAAGATAGATATCAACAAGTAGAAATATCCTATACTAAAAATAAAATACTTGAGCGTTGTCTTTCAGAAACAAAGCCACTTACTTGCGGAGTACCCCAAGGATCAATTCTCGGCCCTATACTCTTTTTATTGTATGTGAACGACATGTCATCATCCACATCAGATTGCAAAATGGTTCTTTTTGCTGATGACACTAATTTACTATGTAAACACGCCAATGCTCAAAAAGTTTTGTCTAACCTTTCGACTTGGTTCCATGCAAATCGTCTCATTGTAAACACTGACAAAACAGTGTCTATGTCATTTCACAATAGTATCACAAAATCTTTACCCCAGGTTTCTCTTTCTTTAAACGGAACACAATTAAAAACTGTTACAAATACAAAATTCTTAGGTCTCCATATTCAAGACAACCTCAAATGGAATTGTCACATTGACAATCTTAATTCCCAATTAAGCAAATTGTGTTACGCATTCCGAATCTTAGTTAACGCAGTTAGTCCACGTATTTCCCGTTGCGTATATTTTGCAAACGTGTATTTCCATTTAAGTTACGGCACTACCTTCTGGGCAATTCAAACTTTCAGAATTCAGAAGAGGATAGATCGGATAATTTGTAAATCTCACCCCCGAAACACTTGTAAACCTTTATTCAAGGAATTAAATGTTTTGAATCCGTCTCTGCCTTAGAGAATCCTTGATCGGAATTGATGGAATACGTGCCTTGCTTGCTTCCGGAGAGTAAATTAGTTTATTGTCCTCCACGTGGTCATACATGGCAGTTTGTACTGCTTTTTTGACAATAAATTTATTATTATTATTAGTGCTATTAAAGCTTATCTACGTGGAGCGACAGGAGGTAGGTGGTGGGTGGTAGAGTCTATTGTTAGTAAGTGGGTAGGTTACCTGTATTTACCAACAACTTGACCAACGTGGAGGGGTTAGCAGTAGTAGTTAGTATTAATTAGTGACACTAGGAGTAGTAGGAGGTGGATAGACGAAGGAAGGTTTTGCTTTTCAGTAGTCACAGCTATACATGAACTGGGATAATAACGGAAAGAAAAGAAGAAAAGAAATGTGTATAGTTACATGAGATAGTGTCCAGGTGTCTTCCTCCCGCTGGACGGTCCTGGCTGATCGAGCTCTTCGTACTTGGTCACTGGAAAGTCTCCTCCGTTTTGTTGAGGGGTTGCAGGAGCGGCAGGGGCACTGGCAGTGGCAGGAGCGGTGGCAGAGGAGGAGGAGGAACTTGCTCCTTGAGAAGATGAAGAAGCAGAAGAAGTGCTTGGTCCTCCGTTGTGGTCTTGCTTTCCTTCGTTCCTACAGGAAGGCAAAAGAAGGCTTCATCAAATCAGATAAACTTAACAATACAACAACTTGAATCAAATCCTGGCCCGGGTTTTCCTCCGGTTTTCATCCTGGCGAGAATATCATTAATACCTTTGTTTTATTAATGTCAAAATTTACTTTGCAATAATAAACGGATAACAATAAACATATTTATTAAATAGTTTCTTTTGTAAGTAATAAATCCGCCACTGCTTTAGGACCCTTGATCGGAATTGATGGGATGGTTCCTTGCTTGTTTCCGGAGAGTAACTTAGTTTATTGCCCCCCCCCACGTGGTCATACGCAGTTTGCAACTGCTTTTTTGACAATAAAGTTTAGTTTCCTTTAAGAAAGGAAAATTGTTTTGAAAATGTTGAATGTGAGTTTTGAAACAATTTGTCTTGAATTTAGAGTTATAATAATACTAATAATATTAATAATACTAATAATATTAATATTACTAATAATACTACTACTACTACTAATAATAATAATAAAGATTTGTAAACTTTTTTCGTATTTTTACATTCAAAATTGTTTGTATTCTGTTGATATTATAACACACAGCAAACAATTTTTATTCTTATCTTAGAAGTGCACTGAAATGAGAAATTTGCCTCTGCGTTTGAGCCCTTGATCGGAATTGATGGGGGTGGTCCCTTGCTTGTTTCCGGAGAGAACATTAGTTTATTGTGTAAATAAATAAAGAAAAGTTGCAAAGTGCAGATGACCCCAAGGGAATAAAAAACTAAATTACTCTCTACTTGACAGCTTATAGAAAATAAATACCACATATTCGGTTTTACTTCTAGGATATTTCATGTGTTCATTCCATTGCATCCTATAATAGAATCCTATAATTTATACCCAAATATTTCTAACTTTGAACTCTTTTTTTCAATTCATAATCCTTTGTGTGAACTGTAAATCACGAAGATAATCTATTCAATTTCGTTTATCTTTGTTAAAAGAGAATCGTGGGATGTGGACGCGTTTTTGGTGAAGGCAGGTCGAAGAACACGGTCTTTGTTTTCTTTCCGGATCTCACTTCTTATACGAAATGGGTTTCTTCAATTCTTGTAATACATTATAGTTGACAAAATTTGCTCAATATTTTGTAGTACCCTGAGATTATATTTTCAAACTTTTGTGTAGTTTAAATGAAGGCTTTGCGAGGAGGATTCTGCCATCTAACCCTCATGTCAGCTCCGCGATGCTTGTCACCAGTTCTCTCTCTTACTGGATAAAGTATTACATTTGACTAAATTATTTTATTTATTTATTTCGTGCTGAGTACGACGTCCAAGCCGTCAGCATTGCTCTCCCACATCGTTAGGGGCCAGGAATTGGGAAGGAGAGATGTTGGGTCGTCGGGAAACATTCATCTGGAATAGGGTGGCCCCAAGGGGGAGNTAACAATAGCACCCACCACCTATTTCCTACCTCCTATCACCCCTTGCACATAAGCCTTAATGGCACGGTAAATAAATGAATTTATTGTCAAAAAAGCTGAAAGAAACTGCTTATGACCACGCTTAGGACAATAAACTAATTTACTCTCCGGAAGCAAGCAAGGGACGTATTCCATCAATTCCGATCAAGGGCCCTAAGGCAGAGGCGGATTCAAAATTTATTTTTGCATAAGTTCCTAGATAAGATAAAAAGTTAGCTACGTATTGTAATGCTAATAGAATATCAATATGTTTGTAATTTAAAGCAAATATGTTTGTAAATTTACATGTACAAGTTATTATGGAACTATAGATTATTCTGAGTATAGTGTTTAAAAAATTATAAGAGTTGAAAAAAACCCACTAAATTCACCATTTATTGTTACAATAAACACGCCCCTAGATGAAAGATTAGAGAACCTGTATAAGAAATCCGCCTCTACCCGAAGGAAAAACGGAGAAAAACCCGGGCCAGGATGGGATAGTAATGATAAGTGAAAGTATTTTTACTTGAGTAGAAATTTAATATGCCCATTGAAAGCATCAAGATGAACAAATCAAATCTGTGTAAAGAAGACAACTTCATAGAACAAAAATTTGATTTTTTCCCCCTTTTTTATAGGTTTCCACTCTCCTACACGGCAAAATGTAGGGCTAATTATATTTCACTGATCCCAGCATACTTGCACTTATTGAGCCACATTCGCAATAGAAAATAGTTTAGATAAAAAAAACCAAGATAATAAAAAAAGTATTGACCATAAATAATAGAAAATAAATAATTTGTAATTGAAAAAATAAGGGAACTTCATTTGATAAAAGGGTTTAATTGGTGTCCTAATGAAATATGTAATAATAACAATGTATGATTTATGAATGTTTTGAAAAAATGATTGATTATGACTTAAAGAGTTTATTTTATTTTCATACTTCGTTTTCGTGTGTTTCTGTGGGATTTTACCTTTCTCTGCCTGCACATTTGGTAAAAAAAATTATATACTTTTTTTTTTAATATGCAACATAATATTTCAATATTACCACCTTTGTCGTTGCTTTAAATACCATTGAATTGCTATTTTTTCAGACGTATTATAGTTTAATATAAATATTTACAATTTCACGAGAATTACCATTGAAATTATGTCGATTAAATGTGAAACTGCTAATAGAAACAGGAAACAGGAGGAACATCGAAAGTAAAAATTTGGAAAGAAACTCGATTTAATTCAAAAACGTGATATTTTAAGGGTTATGTATGAAAATAACAATTCAAATTAATGCGTTATTTGTGTCTGGGAATGTTTTAACTTGCAGTTTGAAGATTTTAATTTAAAAAAAGATTTCTGGAGGGGACCCGTGCGTACCCTGAAATTTCTCTACAAGACCCCCTCCGAAAATAAAATCACGGATCCGTCTTTCGCTTCCCGCAACTGCAACGGGAGACAACGCAAGAGCCGTTTTCACAGTTTAAATCTCTGGTCTCTGGAGTAGACGAGGGGAAAAAGCCCAGCTGAAAACCTCATCCTGTTTGGTGATGCTGGGGATCGAACCTGCCGCGTCTTTTTTGTTCGAGAGGACATAAGATGCGATTATGTTACAACTACGCCATAGCTATTGATATTTTTAAGAATGCATTTCTTTACTTTTACGAACTTCTCCCATACTTTAGACTTAAAGGACACTTTATAGATATAAGAAGAATGTATGCCTTATTTTGAGGAAGTGTTGATCACTAGGTAGATATATTTGTTCATTTTACGTCTTATGGTTATGAGGAAAGAGGGATGTTGGGTAATGAGGGAAACGCCAGACGAAAACTTTGACAGAGCAGGGCTTTGAACCCACACTCTATCGCTCAGCAGTATCGAGGAAGGAGAGACGCTACCTCTAGAAAACGCTGTTAGTCGCACATACCAAAAGTTTAGGCTTAAGAACAAGAAGTTTATTTTGTGATGAAGCAAAATAAAAGTATTTTTGGAAATAGTGCATAAGATACACAAAAACTATCCTTATGATGTCTTTCTAGTATTAAATGAGCATTTCTAAGTTCTTCAGTAAATATTTTTATCTGTCTGTCTCCCTTTTCTCTCTTCGCCCCTCTTTCACTCAGTTTCACTCAGTTTCTCTCACCTTCTCTTTCTTTCTCTCACCTTCTCTTTCTTTCTCTCTTTCACTTTCTCTCTCTTTCTCACTCATCTTTTTCTTTCACTTTCTCTTTCACTTTATCTATCATTTTCTCTATCTTTTTTACTCTATTTCTCTCTTTTTCTTTCACTTTCTCTCTCACTTTCTTTCACTTTTTTTTCTCTCTTTCTTTCTCTCTCTCTGTTTCTTTCTTTTCTGAGTATTTTATAGCTTTATATTTACTTAGAAGCAATACAATATAAAATAATTGTTCAATGTAATTTACTTACATCAGTGTGTAGGAGTACTTGGCCCTCTTGGGTTTCGTCGCTTCGTCCGCAGCCGAGTCCTCGTTCTGAATGCGAGTGAACTTAGCTTTCAGTGTGGGGCACTTCGGCATGTTTGCGAAAATCTTGTGCAAAATCTTTTTCTTCAGAGGATCCCTGGTGAAGAGGTCCAAATGTTGCATTCCCCTATAAACAACAACAAACAAACTATTTTTCTTCTTTTTTTAAATTTATTCAGGTCTTTAGCTGAGTCATGAATGTTGAATTTGCTTTCTTTTTGTTTTTTAATAGTTTACTTTTAATTGTATGCAACCTTGGCACGGTTTCTGCATTCTCTCTGAACCTCCGTCCTGGCCCGGGTTTTTACTGCGGTTTTCCTTTGGGTAGTGGCGAATTTTTCTTGGGTTGGAATGTCACTAATACTTCTGTTTTGTTAATCTCGAATTTTTACTGCACAAATATCTACAATTTAATTTGAAATAATAAATGGATAACCGTATCTATTTATTACATATATATTCTATTATAAATATTAAATCCGCCATTGCTCATGGGCAATCGGAATTGATGTCTTGCTTGTTTCCGGAGATGAATTGGTCTCTTGCTTGTTTCCGGAGAGTAAATTAGTTTATTGTCTACCTCGTGGTCATTCGCAGTGTGTTATGCTTTTTTTGACAATAAATTTGTTTATTTATTTATAACAAGACTGAAAATTTTAATCACCTTACAGACGTGTTTCCACATATCCTCGATGATGTTTATGCACTTTTGAAGTTTCAAGATGTTCAAAGACAATTTAAGAATCAAGATTAGTGGAGCTTCTCTCTTCATAAGATGAATTGTACGTCTTCATGTACAAATTTAAGAATTAAGCTTTTACAATTAGAATAGTCAAAAGAGCAGTTACAAAGTGCGTATAACCATGTGAAGGACCATTAACAAATATTCTCTCCGGAAGCAAGCAAGGGACCAATCACGGAACAAACAAGATTTTTGAGGATTTTTGAGCCAATTTTTGCTCCCTAAGGCATAATCATGATACGCTGTGCCCCAAAACCCTTATATTGATGGTACGTCAAAGCAGAGCTCAGATTTTCAATGTTTTGCTTATTTTATTTCACTGACTTTCTATAGCTGTGAGGAATCCTATTTGTAGCATTTTAACCTCGTTCGAATATTTGAATTTAATTTAATAGATTTTGGAACTGAATAATTTTCAAATTAAATGACTCTAATCAATCAGAATTTACATGTTTATAATTGAAATATATCTTATACTGAATGAGCAAACTCAGTGGTATTTTTCAACTAACCAAATTTACACTTAAGTAATAAGCAATAAACTTGGTTACTTGGTTCTTTAAAGTGAGTATTTTGAACTTTTTATTGGATTTACTTTTATGTGTACTCAACTTTGGCACATTGGTTGTGCACATAAATTCTGTAGCCCCATCCTGGCCCGGGTTTTTCTCCGTTTTTCCTTCGGGTAGAGGTGGATTTCTTATACAGGTTCTCTAGGCTTTGTCTAAAGACGCGTTTATTAAAATAATATATCGTGAATTTAGTGTTTTTTCAACTCTTATGATTTTTTAAACACTATACTCAGAAAAATCTATAGTTCTATAATAACTTGTACTCGTAATTTTTTGCGTTAAATTACAAACATATTGACATTATATATGTATTCTAACTCGTAGCTAACTTTTTATCTTCTCGAAGAATTTTTGCTTCAATGTTTTGAATCCGCCTCTGCCTTAGGAATTGCCCTTGATCGGAATTGATGGGACGGTCCCTTGCTTGTTTCCGGAGAGCATCTTAGTTCATTATCTCCCGCGTAATCATACACAGTGCGTAACAGTTTCTTTGACGTAAAAGTTTATTATTAGAAGGCAATGGAATGATTGCAACGTCAACAGTCAGGTGAAAATTGGGACGGACCGGGACTTGAACCCGGGACTTCCTGCTCTGCCGGCAGGTGTGCTATCCACTGCGTCAGCCGCCTCGACAGAACGAACTGTCACCCGGCAGTTGACGTTGCAAACGCTCCTCTACGAGTCAAGTACTCGGGCGTTCAGAGTTGAAGGGCGCGAAGGGCTCGCGAGGAGGTCGTCTTCTTTGTCGAGTAGCGAAACGCACAGAATCACTCTTCAAATCAATCATTATGAAAATTTTCGACGAAATGCATCTATGTATCACGATTTTTAATTCTTCAAATTGCCTCTTTTGTATATTTGAGTGAACACTTAAAAACGTTTCAATCAAAAATGCCTGCTTTGTTATTGTATCAGATTGAAATTATGAGAAATATGGTACAGTTATTGTTTGCCGACTGTGCGAAGGAAATAGGTTCTTTGCCGAATGCCACCGTGAGGACTGCGGAAGGGAGGGGGGTAGAAGTTCGATCCCAGCCCCAAGAAATAAAGTTCTTGGTGGGCTTCGAAAATGAAACATGGAAACATTTTTAATACTTTATCGATTAGAAATGAGAATTTCCAACTTCCGAGTGTCTACTCGTTTGTTGCAGCGTCTACACGCACGTGAATATTTGCGATGTACCGGAACTCGAACCCACAACCTTCTGCTTTGACAGCAGGTGTGCTGTCCATTCCGCCACCCGAAGTCCGCATACAATACGCACCTAACCGAAGCAGGAGCTCCCGATCCGTGACAGAGACTTGGAAAATATGATGTATTTGCCTGGATTTTAGACCTTGCGAAGGTCTAATTCTTCAAAGTTTTTATGTGTAAACGCCATTCATTATATGTGGCCACCAATGGCCGTTTAAGGAAAAAAATGGCCACCTCCACGGTCATTGTTACTAGGGATAGTTGGCAGTTCATGAATGACAGTAACAAAAGAAAGTGAGATCTATGTGTGGGGTACAGACGCCCCCAGTCTCTTACTTCCTACGGCACTTACTCTTCAACATTTGTTGAAATATAACTTCTCCTGATTAATAAATTTATTGTCAAAAAACAGTACAAACTGCGTCATGTGACCACGTGGAGGACAATAAACTAATTTACTCTCCGGAAGCAAGCAAGGGACGTATTCCATCAATTCCGATCAAGGGACCTAAGGCAGAGGCGGATTGAAAAAAAATTTCAGCAAAAGTTCCTAGATAAGATAAAAAGTTAGCTGCGAGTTATAATACAAACATAATGTCAATATGTTTGTAATTTAACGCAAATATGTTTGTAAATTTACTTGTACAAGAAGATTCTCTTCCTTTCTTCTAAAACGGGTTTCATTTCAAACTATTGCGTTAATCCCCCTCTTAATTCCGTCCGCGAGCCTCTTCTTCTCTTCAGATTATTTTTAGCCACGCGGTAGTTCAGGGGCTAGTATGCTTGCTTGTCCCCGAGTCTCTCCGTGTTCAATTGTCGGCGGGACCGAAAGAGAAGAAAAAATATGCTGCTCTATCAGTTATCACTAACTCTATTTTTATTATTAACTACTGCTACTGACACCGCGTGGGTCGAGGTAACAATATCCCTTGTAGATGAGCTTCAGTAGCATGTTACGTTTCCCATTGACAAATAGTACGAAAGAGTCGACGACTCGCTGGCCGAAACGTCGGACGTTCTGTCCACTGAGACGGGGTTTCTCTTCCGGACAAACAAGTTTTGTATATTCATTCACAATACGGTATTTCTGTTATTTTTCTTGAAGGAAATGCAGAGAATCCGGATTATTGGAGTTGTGCTGTGTACGGTGACATAATACGGTTTTATTTTCGATTTCAGTTTATAACAAAAAGGTTTTAACAAAAGAAATTATAGTAATCTCCACTCATTCTAGGAGTAGAGTTATTGAATACGAGAAGTGCACTTTAGAAAATATATTTCGAATACGAATGTATCTTGTAAAAATGGCCACTCAATGGCCATCTTTTCTAGAGGTGCAAGAGAGTAATGAGCATACAGGAAATGAGAAAGATTTATATAAATTGTTTCAAAAGAAAAGAAATTCTAAAGTATAAGGGAAACATAGAATGAGATAGTAGAAGTCCCACTCTACCTCCACGTGGTTAGAGTCTGGAACGTCGCTCAAAGGGAACCATCGGGCAAAAGGAAGAGGGAAGGAGGGAACTGAGAATAAATGAACGAAACATACGAGATAATAAAATACCACCGGAACAAAGGACCAGCGCTTGGAAGAAGAAGAAGAGAAGAAGAAACATTGAGAGACACAAGACATATTTTGACAATGTGACAACTTTCGGTCAGGTGAAAACGGCGACGAACCGGGAATAGAACCCGGGACTCCTGCTTTGATCGCAGGGGTGTTAACCACTACACCACCCGCTGGCCTCCTTCCACAACTGCACCCAGTCCCGAGTTCGATTCCCGACTCAGTTGTCATGCATCTTCTCCACGTGTGGAGAGGGATATCTGCATTCAAACAGGAAGGAAAGAGCAAACGACTTTGCATTCCTTCGACCGAGATACAGGGCTGTCTTTGTATTTTAATAAAACGAATATATACATTTTGTTTACTTACAGGTTCGTTACAAGAGCCGTGTATCCTGCGATGAAGTGTCGTTTCTTCGAATCTAGTGGAGGATTCGGTTACTCGAGCGTCTGTCCACTGTGGCTGGTAGAGGACGAGTGGTACACGAGGCGCCCGGGGGCAGCAGCACAAGCGCAATACGAGTCCTTCTCCCTCTCATAGACTCAAAGTGCGTTCTATTTCACTTCGTATTTTGATCTCTTTGCTTAAGCAAGGCCCACACACACACACACACACATACCAAGACTCGCCAAAGAGTTATCGGCAAATATTTGCCGAGACGTAGCTATCAAATGTTTCGAGTGAAAACTTCGAGTCACATGTATCGTCTTCGTTAGATTTTGTTAATTTTAAGATTCCTGTTGCTTTTTTTTTTCTTTAGAGAATCCATTACTCTGACCTTTTCGTTGAAAATTATTATTAAATTGATATTCGTGGAACTCAATATAAAAACCTTTAATTCTTGTTCAGCAATACCGGAACAATTTTCAGAGCTTTATTTTAATTAAAACATGTATTAATAATATGTAGCTATATGTTGCCACCTAAAGTAACAACAAAATTTAATAGAAACATTAATAACTTAAATGCACACGGAATGCTGAGTTAAAAAAGAATGGGTTATAGTTATAATAAAAACTTCAATAAATATTATTTGAAGCTCGTATAACTGTTATAATTCCATACCTATAGCTCATATTTTATTCTCACCTATTTGCTTACATACAGACTTTAAAGAATTACGATATAATTTACGCTCACTATTGGCGTTCTTCGACGAATGTGTAGCCATAGATTGACAAGGAAGGCAGTTCCTATATCTTGGACTCAGAGCTGGGAGGTCCTTGTCGTTTGCATCGACCAACCTCCCGATACCTTCCAGCATCAAATATTGGACTATCCTTTTGCCAATGGGGAAACGACCACACCACTCGCCAATGATAAACTTTGGAAGGTACTCTGGGCAAATGATAGTCATGTGTGTGGCCGGGGATTTAGTTGGAGGACTTCACACTGTTTGATATGTATCGAGAATGAGCTTCTCAGCTTGATGGACCAAATCGCGAGAATGTATTTCCCAAGTGAAATATTTCATAAAGACTGAAACAGGGAACGATATATTATTTATTATGAGTTCAATCACCCGTGCATCAATTGTTTCTTAGAATATTTCACTAGTCCTTTCTTTGTTTCGTGGGGCTTTAGGGCTCGTCGAGGGCTTTAGGGTCATTTTACTAGTCGGGTGAGGCAATAAAATATCCGTAAATCCATTGAATTTGAATTCGAATTCGACAACTCCTGAAATTGCGTTTACCTTTAAAATTGCACTGTTTGTAAAAGCTTTTTATGTAGGAGAAACAACTACACCTCTCAACATCAGGATGAACAATCACGCAGCGAACCGGAACTCGTAGGATCGTGGAATACCGGTGCGCGCTGACTGAAGTCAAGTTGAAATCCAACTATTCACGAAACTTGGAAATATTCACCAAAGTAGTTCTTGTTATTAATTAATAATTAGTTCTACTGATTTTCTTTATATTGGATGAGAACAATTATTTTGTGATTTTAAAACTTTATAATTAATTAAGACTCTCGTTTGACTCCTTTGACAAAAGAGTCGCGTTGTCTTCAGTCACGTGATGTGGCTGCCATTTCCGTTAGAACAGTATTTTTCACACTTTTCGGTGAATTACACAGCCCCACAAAAAAAATATTTTTTTTGATTCTGAGAACGATGCCGATGTTTCCAGAAAGACCCGCCGTGTTAATATGACCCACCGAGGAGTTCATATTGAATAAAAAGGGGAAAAAAAAGAAAAAAAAAACAATTCACCTCGTCCGCCAGGCGCTTCGGGTGGAGCTTGACTCTTCTTAACTCAGAACTTTTGCTTCATTGACTATAATAATTGTACACATATTTTCAGTAACCTACACACATACATATAATAATTTTTTAATGTTATCTGCACTTGAACGATTGAAATCACGTGATCTGTTTGGGAGGAAAATGTACTTTTTGTAAATAGTAATTGATTCACAAAATTTGCCAAAAGTTCAAAATCTACCTTTTGAGTTGTAGTTCTTAGTTACGGAAGTTCAGAGTTTCGGTATTTTTTTCTCACCGTTCTCTTAAAGTAAATTCTTCCCATAACTTTTGTACTCTGTTAATTACACAGCACCACAAACAAACAAAAAATAAAGAAAAATATTCTCTGTACCAGAGACCCTGCTATATGGATTCGACATATTTTTTTATGCTGAGAACGATGCCGATGTTCCCAGAAAGATCCACAGTGTCAAATTTTAGTTATCCCCGAATTACCTCGGCAGGTTTTGATGAGAAAACGGCAATTTTACATGTAACATGTCCTAGATGATAAAGCAACAAATAGAACAATAAAAAAATAAATTTCCAAGCAAATAAACCACGAATATTCAGATCCTACAGGAGTGAGAAAGCAAAATCTGATGCAAACTAAATTCAACCTGTCCCGCGTTTATTGACACAATACATATCTTTGAATAAGTGATATTTATGCTAAATTTATTTAAAAAATGATCATTTAGGTTTTTTATTTAAATTTTAATGAATCCTAGTACAAATAATGTTGTATTAGCTTTCCTTTGTGTTTTTGCAACTAGGACACATCCACGTTACTTCTGAAATTGCAATTTTTTCATTAAAACCTGCTGAGGNTTGACGCGATTGATCTTTCCGGGGACATCGGCATCGTTCTCAGCATAAAAAAATATGTGGAATCCATGTACCCGAGTCTCTGGTACAGAGAATGTTTTTTTTTTTTGTGAGGCTGTGTTATTTGGGTAAATACCCCGTAAGGTATGTAAGTCTTAAAAGTTTCTCCATATAAGCCCCTAGAAATTTAGAGTGAAACAATGTAAAATTTTGCGCCGTCTGAAGGTTATGAAAATTCATCGTCGCTGGATAGAGAATGGTTCGTACTATCGTTTAAAATATTTTTTCTGGAGGGGTTCTTAAACCTAGTCGCTCTGACGCACGCACCACGTGTCAATATTCCTGAAATAACCACGACAAATCAAGTTGATTGCTTTACTATTTTATTGCCCGTGTTGACAGGATTTTAATGAAGATTCGATTTGTTGTTATTGTAATGATTTCAGAGAAACGTTTTATTCCTCGTTGGGTTTTCCTTACATTGATTAATTCATTGTTTGTCATGTCTTGTTTAGACTATGATTCATGCATTTCGAGAGCGTAGCTTGTAAAATATAACATGAAACGTGATACTGTCCTATCGCGATCGCTTCTTCGTAAAAGTCTCACCAGTTTACATGACACCGCATTCTTCTGGGAACACGAGAAACTAATTCGTACACGTAATTAGATTTATAAAAAGCAACTAGATTTTTTTCACTCGTTAGATCAACGAACGCACTCCTCGACCGGAAGGAATCCTCTCGCAGGTCGCTGTTATTTTGCTTACAACTGAGGTACAACTGATGCACCATTTCATTAAAACCTCATAAAATCTAATCCATTCTACCAAACTTTAACACTTGAATATGTTTTCATCATTGACAAATGCACAAAACAAAGAACCCATTAAATTTGATGAAGATAGATTTTTTTCCCTCTTTGAATTACTCTCTTAAATTGAAGTATTTCAATATTTTTGTAGAACTCTTCGAGGTGTCCCTCAAAGTTCTCATCTATCTCTAACCGTTTAAGCAGCGTAAGTTACTATGACCGATTTCCCCCGCCCCCCGATTTCATAGACATTTATCTTCAACTTTATTTCTTAACTTTCTCTTCAAACATTAAAAACATAAAAGTTAGGTTATGTTCATCCTGGACATCGAAACCATGTCCTTGAAGAATTTCATCACGATCAGTTTCGCGGTATAGTCGAGATTAAGTAACAGACACACACACACACGCATTCGCATTACGCGTTTACATATTATTATAGATGTATCAAATATATATGAGAGGGCATTGAATCTTTGACTGTTTTATTTGCTATTAAAAGTTTTATATAAGTCGCCGTAGCTTTGCTCACGTGAATTTTTTTTATATTCTGCAACTTTATTCTTTGTCACATTCCCATTTCATTAAAATCTTATTCGTATTAGCGACTTTTTCGTATCACGCTCTACCCCAACTCCCCACCTCCGGGCGTGTCGTGTGGTCTGAAGGGTAAATAATTCTATTGGAGTATTCATCTCAAAGTACAAAAATAACACGGAATCGACCCTAATATAACTTTATTTTCACATCTCGCTCTACCCATCACCTGCTCTAAGGATACCGTGCCCCTATGCGGTCTCGACATTGAACTTAACGGGGGGGGGCATGATGGGGCTCTCACGACCTAATAGATGTTCGCGATCTCTCAAACCCCGAGACCCGAAAACTATGGATCCGATGCAATTTTCATATTTTTATATTTCAAAATTATTTTTCGATTATTTTTATCCATAAACACACTCTCCCTCCGAAGGGGTGCTTGTGGTGTCATTCTTCTACGAGGGCTGAATTTAGACTTGCGAGCTATCGGGATTTCTACTCACTGACGCCGAAAATTATGAACATATATCTATCTGTCATATTCAAAAACTTCATGGCATCCCCTTCTCTAGGGGTGTTGGGTTTTATACGAGCTGATTGTGAACTTTGACATCTTCGAGAATGTGACCACTAATTTTATTACTACGATCTCAACCCCCCCCCC
>NNCF01126642.1:31207-54781 GCA_002313205.1 Laupala kohalensis | reverse complement strand
GGAGGGGGCTAAGGGGGTTATAACTTCCTCCCCCTCCCATTGGACCTGAACTCTTAACAGATACAATTGAAGTTGACGAATGGCATACTTTGTAAAGGTGTTACCAGATTATTAATAATACCAGAGTAATAAAACTACTAATGCAATACTAATAATTTTAATCAATATTTGTTGTTATTAATAATACCAGATTGTTAATTACTTATGTGATGCATTTTATTTAAAGGTAATATTTATAAAATTTGTTTTGTAAAACCACATTTTTTTAAACAAAATGCTCCCCGATTGATTACGGATTAGATCCGCCGCTGGAGGTTGTCCGCGATAGCACGAGACAGAAGACGTTGTGTGGTGTCGTCGTCTCTCTCTCTCTCTCTCTCTCAGAGGTGGGAAGATGCGCAATGACTTTGTGCGCAGCGGTCGACACTCAAGAGAGGGGAGAAACAAGTTCCCCCACCCAAGAGACATAGAAACATCAAACTTCTTTTTCCCCTCTATTTATATTTATGTGTACGGTAGCATCACGGTGTACGAAGGACAGGTGAGCGGAACACTCTACTTGATCGATAGTGAACATCAAAATCGGTCACTTCATACGAGGAGACGGATTTGTAGAATCTCTCTGAGCTTAGCTCGGGAAATGGCGCGTCGAAGATGCTGCGCCAAAGAGCTCGGTGTGAGAGAAAGAGAGAGAGACTTGATCCTCGACTTCGCTGTGTGATTATAAAGACATAGTGCCACGAATGCCGTACGAGATTTTCCAGATGTCTTATGAATAGAAGAACCGAGATCCGTACCGATGACTAGTAAAAGAAAATAATTAGTATTATAGATGAGTAGCGAGGGTATTTGTGGCCAGGTACTTTTCTATGACACAAAAGTCGACGAAGGAGAAAATCGAGGACCAATCACTCGTAAGGATGAAGTACGTGTATATATTGACAATGGTTACGATCTTCAAAGTGTGTCATCTTTTACAAGGAGAAACACTAAACTTAACTACCGTCCCCAAATATTAAGTTTCATTCAAGGCTTTAAATACATAATATATTATTCTACTACTATTAACGTCCATTACGTAAATCTAATTAAATAAATAGTTAAAAATTTACGAAAATAAAAAAATTATAATTAAATAAATATTATTAATACTATTTAACGTCGTATTGGACAAGGTCATAAGGGAATGGGAGAAAGAACTAAGAAAACGTGGTTAGTGGAATCCAATGAAGATTGGAAGAAAAGTCCAAGTCACTTGTTTGGCCTTTGCCGATGACCTGGAAATACTGATAGACTCTGAACACAATGCGATACAACAGATAGATGTACTAAGTGAGTGCGCTGAAAAGGTCGATCTTAAAATCTTCTTTGAAAAAAACAACAACGAATTCATGTGTACACTCCTAGACACACAGACGCTGTACACAAAATACGGACAGATCAAGAGAGTTTTACATTTAAAATACCTGGGAGAAATCTTGGAACCCACTGGACTAGAAAAAAGGGCCCAGGAAACACGGAAACAGAAACTAAAAAGAGACTATAGACGAACACACCAACTGAACAACAAAAAAAGCGTATCCGAACATGCAAAAATCAGGCACTACAGTTGTCAAACCTGAAGCGCTATACGCAGCAGAATCCCTGGCACTTCACACAACAAGACACTACTAAAAAGAAGAACGTAAAATAATCAGAAAAATCCTTGGACCGAGAAAAAACAGATGATGGACACAGACTGCAAACCAACAAAAGGACAGAGGATGTCTGCTCAAACATTTCAGCAGAAATAGGAAAAAGAAGACTTAAATTCTACGGACTCATACAGGGACTTCCGGAAGATAGGCTCACACACCGGATCCTGAAACGAACAGAAAACCTCAAAGGCATGACGTGGGCCGAAAAAGTGAAAAGAGATCTTGCTGACACAAATCTCACTGCTAGAGACATTCAAGACCGCAACACCTACAGAAGGGGAGTTTTAGAGTGGGAAGTCCAGCCAGATACCTCAGCCAAAAAGACCGGCACGACTTGGACGGAGGAGAGAAAGAAAGAAAGCCGTGAGTGAGAAAATGAAGGTCCGAAGGAGAAAACTGTACAGGTTTCGCGTGATCCAAAAAGGGTCTACAACGTGTCAAATAGATAAATAAAATATTATTCGTCCATAAAAAATCATACGTTTTTAAGTATATATTTAATTAGATTTACATAATATATTACCTACTATGATGCAGTTTATCGTGAGCAATGGCCACACACTTTTCTATAACACCCCAACTAGAAATGTTTTTTTTCAATACACCCTGCAATATACTCGGAATAAAAAAGAGGACTTAATCGATTGTTTTTCGGACAGAAGCGTAAAATTAAGGACTTGTCCATGAAAAGGAGGCCAAACACTTTTAATGGAAGCACCGACACCTACTCACGTGACTCTCCGACTCACATGCCACCTGGCGGTTGTTAGAGGAAATACGGCAAAATGTGTTCGGCCCACCTTCCCCCATCTTCCACCACGGGCGACCTGGCGACTCTTCTCGTTAAATTTGAATCCTGCTGTGTTAATCTGCACTAATGTACAACTGCCAAAATGTATCTATCTATTCGCTGAACCATTGAAACAGTGATGATGAAATGTGTGGCAAGGAGGTAGATTGTACATGTTCAAAAAGGTCATTGGCTAACTTTTATCTTCTAACAAAGTGAAAGAAAGATACAAAAAGGTTTTTGACGATGAACATCGAGGGGGAAAGCCCTTTTCGGAGAGGTATATACGTGGTATCTAAAAATGGTAGCGTCTTCGCTTCCAGGATCCCGCTGAGCGGGAGAGCATGGGTTCAAACCCAGACAAATGTCGGTTCGGTTCCTACCCAAAAGCCCCCCCCCCTTACATTATGTGGAAGAACCTGAAGGCCTCCTTTCGCCAAAAGGCATAAAATAAATACACACATGTATTCGCTTATGCTGTCTAAACGAATGGAAATAGACGAAAACAATGAGTGGCAATATCTTTCGACTCAAAGAGTTCTACAAAAATTCCTCGACAACATGCGTTTACCTCTAAGGGTTGTCCTCAATTATCGAAAAAAAAAAGTTTTAAAAATGGACATGTTGAAATATTTCAATTTAAGAAGGAAAAAATAAGACCTCATCAAATTAAACAATTTCTTTGTTTTGTAGTTTTGACAAAGCCGAAAACTCACTTTGAAACGTAAAATTTAGAGGAAAAGTTTCAAATAATTTTTTGCAAGCATGTTTTCTGTTCTCATTTCATAGTCATATTTATTTCTTTTTTTTGGGGGGGGTGGCTTTAGGGCTCGTGAACAGCAATGTAAGTGGAGCCCCTTTCATTCGTTGTTTAGTTTATTTAACATCTCATTTGCATTTTCCGTACAAATAAATTTAATATTATACTAATACCTGTCAGTGTTAGTTGTCAGTTTTATGTATTCTCATTTGCTTTTGTCGTGAAGTTGCTAACCAACTCATAACAATGGACACAATCGCATTCAAAGTTGATATTCAGAAGGCGCACAATGACTTGGTACATTATATGGACACACGGATCAGTGCGTTGGAAGAGGTCAATAAGAACACGATCGGTGGTTGGACTAGTCACGAATTATCGCCGTCCTTCCAATTGCTATCACCCGGTTAGACCAACGACACATGCACCATCCCAAATCTTCACTCAGAATAGGTTTAGTGAGTTAGATGACATGTCCCTGTTTCCTCCCTTACCTACTCGTTTAATTCCCTCCCGTCCAGTACCCAGACCTGTTCACAAACCACGCACTGGTAAGCACAGCCGCCCAAAACGACATAAGGTAGTGCTACCCAGAGATGAAGCCAACACTTAGACACAGAAATCAAACATGCTGATTCGCATGGTCGTCTCATGTCCTCCGTTTTGCGTGGATTGCTTCCCAAAGAGTTCTCATTTTTCGTTGTCTTCAAGCCAAACGCTCGTTTGGGTGAAGTTATTTGAGAACTGGACACCTACACTAAAAATCTCACAGATCGGGACACAGTATTCATCATAGGTGGACAGAACGATATTAACTTGGATGGTCATTTCAACGCGTGTGAACATCTACAAAAACTAAAAATTGCCTCTCAGAACACAAACTCTCTAGCCTGCCTCCACGCTTCAACGTTCCACAAACTAACCACGAAATTGAAATGGCAAACATCTCCTTAACACATCACCTGGCAGACACAAAAATCATATTTTTTATTTGCAACCACACGTGACAGCTAAGGACTTCACCCAGCACGGTTTACACCTGAGATCCACCCACGTGCCCCATTCTTTGTTCACTTCCGAAACTACACCAGTGAAATCATGAAAATCATGACTTCATTAAAAACAAATTTTCGACAGGTATAGATGATATACCCGAGTTTTTTGTTAAATTTTCGTCACACGTTATATTAAATGCACTCATAAACATATTTAATAGTTCTTTATCGGAAGGGCTGTTTCCTAACGTATTTAAGAGAGTTAAAGTAAAGCATTTATACAAGAAAGGAAACAATCAATGATGGTAATTATGGACCTATTTCTCTACTACCCACTTTCTCAAAAATCCTGAATGAATTGCTCTATAAGCGTCTTCTAGATTTTCTATCAAAAAAAATATTCTCTCTGACTATCAACACGGATTTCGGAAATCCTTTTCCACCACCAGCGCCATATTTTCTTTCTTAAATGATGTTTCCACTTCTCTTGACCATGGAGAAAATCTTCAGAGTGTTTTTCTTGATTTATCTAAAGCATTCGATGTCATTGATAACGGAATTCTCCTTCCAAAATTACAATCTTTTGTCATTCGTGGACTTGCGTATCAGTGGCTGACTTTGTATTTAAAAGATAGATATCAACAGGTCGAAATATCACATACTCAAAAGAAAGTACTTCAGCGTTGTCTTTCAGAAACAAAACCACTAACTCGCGGAGTTCCCCAAGGTTCAATTGTCGACCTTTTACTCTTTTTATTGTACGTGAACGACATATCATCCACATCAGATTGCAAAATGATTCTTTTTGCTGATGACACCAATTTACGATGTACGTGCAATGATCTTGGATGTGGTTTCATTGTGTTAATTGTATTGATACAAAGCTTAGTACTCCTATTTTTCAACTTTGCCTTTGTGGTATTTGCTCCAGGTCATAATTCTTTTTAGTAGATTGTGGATGTCACTCTACTCAGCAAATGTTGGGACATTTTTGTTGCTCGAGTGCTGCGTTGTTGTGGCACCTAGAATTGTTTGAGGTTTACATGCATTTATTGCACATTAGGTCATTATTCCAGAGCTTTGTATTTGAGTGATCTCTAATATCTTAGCCAGAGTTCTTGTTAAATTATATGTATCTATGCAAATGGAGAAAAGACTGCCCGAACTTCTGAAACATGTTTCTGAATCTTTGTTTTATCTTTTGCAGGGTCCAGCAAAGTGGAACTTGTATTCAGACTTCCAGATAAAATTTGAATTATTATTATTATTATTATTATTATTATTATTATTATTATTATTATTATTATTTATATTCATATTCTATGGCCTTAACTGGATCACTCTTGTCAATTTTATACACTAGTTCTTCATTCTCTCAAATCTTAACTGTATTTCTTGGTCTGAAATCACCCTTCCCTATGTCTGTTTGTTAATCTTGGTTTCTAGTCTTGTTATTTTGTCTGTTTGGTTCTTTAAATCCTTTACTGTAATTTGTAGTTCCCTTGTATCTTCCTTGATTTCCATGATCCATCTAATACTACTCTTACTGTCCCATAAGTTTTCTGTTATTCCCCTGATGATTCTGCCTTCCGGTGTTCTGATTAGATGACCGAGGAATGAGATATGTATTTTGCTGATTGTGCTCATTACTGGCTCCATTTCCCTGTAGTCTGTTTTGTTGGAAGCTAGTCTCCAGTGTTGGTCTACTAGATATTTTTTGTTTAAGCATGTCCTCATAACTTGTTTGAGAATAACCTTTCGAATCAAACTTAAAAATTAAATGGAATAGTGTACTTAAAAATTGTTGAATGCATGACTGGTGTTCTTCAAACAACAATTCTTGGTCCATTATTTTTTATTTTATATGTCAACAACCTACATAAAATTACAAACATATTGACATTCTATTAGTATTTAACTCGCAGCTAACTTTTTATCTTATCTAGGAATTTTTGCTGAACTTTTTTTGAACCTGCCTCTGCCTTAGGGCCCTTGATCGGAATTGATGGGATGGTCCCTTGCTTGCTTCCGGAGAGTAAATTAGTTTTTTTTCTCTCCATGTGGTCATACGCAGTTTGTACTGTTTTTTGACAATAAATTTATTATTATTTATCATTATCAATCAGAGGGTAATGTTGTTTCATATGCTGATGATACAGACGTTATTAGGAATTAGAATACTCGGGAAGAAACAAAAATTGCAATGAAAAGTTGATCAAACAGCTGAATGGTTTGATTGTAATAAATTATTGCTTAACATTTACTAAACTGTTTTCATTACTTTTGTAAATTATTGTCACTGTGCAGTGTGTTAATTATTGTTAAAATTGTGCAGTTAAAATTGGGAATATACAAATAAGAAAAGTTGAAAACCATCAATATTTGGGAATTATTACTGACTTTAATCTCAAATGGGATAGACATATTGATTACATTATTAATAAAACTAGGTATTTTATTTTTCTCTTTTATAAATTGGCAAAGGTTATACAAGCACAAATCTTTTAATGTTATCATTATAAGAAATTAAAAAAATCTGTATGCAAATAGTAAGGGTAGACCAAGAAATAGAAGTATTATGTCTAGGAGAAAGAAAACTGTTAGGCAAGAAAGCAGTTTTTTGTTACTATAGGGATCGTGAATCTTTTACCTAAAGAACTTAAAACTTTAGAAGCAATTACTATGAATAACAAGTTTATTAAAGACTAGATTAGAGCAAATGAATTTAGTACTATCCAATCAGTTGATTAGGGTCATGTTATGCCATAAATTTATCAAATCTTGTATTAAAATGGCGTTTATATATTTGATTCTGTTAATACACGTCTGAAATGAATTTTTAATATTTAACATTGTCTTTTCTATCTTTTTTAGTTGGTAGTTCTTTTGACCTCACACCAGACCTATGTACAAGTATTTATTTACCTCCATAGGATTAACGTTATTGCGTAATCCAATTACTTTGTCATTTGTATGTAACACATTATGGTGTTAATAAATAAATAAGTCAATAAAAAAAAAAAGTCAGAGATTGGAATAAGAAACAACCCGGGCAATGCCGGGTAATCAGATGGTATTCTAAATAAACTTTATTGTCAAAAAAAGCAGTTGGCAAACTGCATATGTCTACGTGGGTGATAATAACGTACTTTACATATTGCTATCCATTTATTACGCCAAAAAGAAACGCAGATATTTCGTGCTGTAAAAATTAGTGATGAATAATAGCAAAAGTATTGAATGACATTTCTGCTTTTGGAAAATTAGCCACTACCCCAAGGAAAACCGGAGGATAAATCTGGGCTACAGAGATAATGTACGCAACTGAGCCAAGGTTGAGAACAGTTAAAAATAAACAATTATTCATAGAAAGGATCGGAAACAACAGGTCATAACTTTATTTCTTGTTCTAGCTTTTCTCTTTGTTTGCTAGGATATATTTCTCCATCCTCAAACAGCTCTCACAACTCCCCATTCACTTTAGCGGCAGACTTGACTCGGTAAAATACATAAAGGAGCACGTTCAACTCGTTAAATATTTCTTCATTTCATGTACGATTTGATCTAGAACCTTGTTCCCAGTTAATATCCCTGAAAGTTTAATTACTTGTCGCTACTTATCCTATCCATTGGGGTAAAGGATTTTTATGAGCAGTGGAATGTTGTTGTACACAGAAGTGAACTTCAAAAGAACCATGCAGATAAAAGTACAAGACTGAAAACGAAATTAATACTTCCCCTGCCATAAATATATTTCATTCTCACTATTAATAAAAGGGGTGACTCGTAGGAACAGGAATCCATACCACCCACCCCATCTCCCAGAAAAGATTCATCATCATCTTACATTTTGAAACTAAAAACAGTTTGAAAAATTGCTATTTTTTAAATTTAAGTTTCTGAATCCGTTGCGACGTTATTCCGTGGCATATTTAGGCAGAGGCAATATAGACAATTGCCTAGATTTTGGGGACACCAAGAAAATAGCAATGTTTGTAATTTAATATTATTTGAAACCCATTCTATAATTGGAATTTTTAAAAATCTAGTTAGTAAGTCCAATTTATATGTTAAAATGTTTATATTATTTTGTACCTTATAATAGTAGATATTAATAATAAAAAAGATTAATATATACGTACAATAAAAGGATATAAAAATGAACAAAAGAAAATAAAAGTAATAATAAATTATTAAATTGATTAAATCTGCCCTGAAAGGGCACTATATTTACTACTGCTCAGGGGTGCCAAACTTATAAATCCACCTCTCACTTTGTAATTTATTTCAATAGATATATTTTTTTCTTTCTCTTCTTTATAGTTGAATAGTAACTGCCGGGCATGCATCTGCTGTTGCAATGAAGTTAATTTTTTGTATTCTTTTGATAGAATCTACCTCATTTCACCAACATTTTTTGTCTACAATTGACTTAATAGTACTTTAGAAAAAACATTCTCGTTTGTCAACTTGCATCACATGAATTTTTCAACTGTTTCTTCATTACTTCACTTAAATTTTTCAAAATTACAAAACACATTCAAAATGTTCTTACCTTGACTGCTTTGAATTTTTTATGTGTATAATAATTTATTGCATGATTGTGATGTCTTATGGCTCATATTAACTTAGTTTTATGTTTACTCAACTTTGGCACATTGGTTGTGTACATAAATTCTGTAGCCCCATCCTGGCCCGGGTTTTTCTCCGTTTTTCCTTCGGGTAGAGGCGGATTCCTTATACAGGTTCTCTAGGCTTTGTCTAGGTGCGTGTTTATTATAACAATAAATCGTGAATTTAGTGTTTTTTCAACTCTTATGATTTTTAAACACTATACTCAGAATAATCTATAGTTCGATAATAACTTGTACATGTAAACTTACAAACATATTTGCGTTAAATTACAAACATATTGACATTATATATGTATTATAACTCGCAGTTAACTTTTTCTCTTATCTAGGAACTTTTGCTGAATTTTTTTAAATCCTTAGCCTCTGCCTTAGGGCCCTTGATCGGAATTGATGGAATACGTCCCTTGCTTGCTTCCGGAGAGTAAATTAGTTTATTGCCCTCCATGTGGTCATACGCAGTTTGTAACTGCTTTTTTGACAATAAAGTTATTATTTTTATTATTATTATTATGTAATACTTTTGTTATAGTTGATCTCAAATTTTTATTGCACATAATATCTAAGATTCATTTTGAAATAACAAATGGATAACTCATGTATTTATTAGATAATTTATTTTATTAATTTATAAATATTATATCTGCTTCTGCCCTCGGGCTACGATCCTTGTTTCTGGAGAGTGAATTAGTTNTATACGACTTCAATAGCTTTTCCTTTCTTGCCCAAACATTTGGCTATCACACAAATTATTTCAAGCTGTTTGTATTCCCTTCCCCCGCATATACTGTGAGCATCTCTCTACCTTTTAACCTTTTTTCCTAGTCTGTAGGGGTAGGAGAGATGGGAATGATATGATGCCTCCTACTTCGATATGACGGGGGAATTACCAGGGTGCCGGACGCCCCTCCTGTTGCATCTCCCCGAGGCGGGTGATGAATGAATGACACGAGGGTGAATGACGATGAGTGAATGTCGTGGTGGAATGATAGGCAGAGGAAACGAGAATACCCTGAAAAAAACCTGCTGCGAACCCCGCCTTGTTCACCATCACATATTGAATTGAACTTTTTGGAAAGGAACCATTTCAAAATTTACAACTTTTCAGAGAAACTTTAAAAGACTGATTTAAAAAAATGGTAACCAATAAATAAAATTTATGTTTAAAAAATAATAATAGCAAAATAGATCATAAAAGCATGCTCAAAAGTTATCGTCTCCACTGTTAAAAGCGTGTATTATTTATTAGTTACACAGGAAGTGAAAATAAAAATGACAAATTTTGACTTTGTTCGTTTCTAAAAAGTGGGATTCAATTCTTCTCGGGTTCAGACAGGGTTCGAACCATTATCACCAGAGGTAGAAGGCGAGTACGATAGATATAGCGCCACCAGCTGCCCTTTGGGAGTAAAATCTCGTGATTAAGATTTTGCTATTGGAAATGGTTTTGATATTATCTGCCAGTTAGAACCTAGGTACAACAAAGGTGACATTGTTTACAAACGTTTGAAAACACTCGTGCGCTGGGTTTGAGAAGTTGAACTGCACCAGTTAGCTTTTCATTTTAAAGTCTTCTTGATTGTACTTTCTAGAACCAACCATTTCATATGGGATTTTGAGCGAGCTTTACCCTTCATGTTATTTAAGAGATTACGAGTGCGGAAACGAATGAGTGATACAGAATATCCAAAGTACGGACATGATCCAACATAAAGATAACCACCAACAATTTACAAGAAATATGAAAAATTTACCTCTCCCAGTACACCCGTTTCAACCTCATAAGAAAAAAACAACAACGTAGTATGAAGGAGCACTTAAAAAAAAAAAATTGACCGAATTAAAAATAAATACTGGGAATAAGTATAAAAGTGAACTTGTTGCATCGCAAAAAATAAGCAGTTTTACACAGAGGGAGAATTCTTTGATTGGGACAGGGAATGACCCATGTCTCGGAACTGTATAACATGATTCCCACTTTAGAAGCTTCGGTTGAAATTTGCATCACTCAGGATGAGAAATGCAATGTGTCAGTTGTTGCAGACAGACTGTTGAAGAACTGTACAATTGAATATTTTTTTCTCTTTTGAAAACATGTTTTCTTTCTTGACTAATAATTTAATTTTGCTTTCATTTTCTATTCAAGTTTTTTGATACCGCTAAATACATTGCTCAATATTTTAAATTTAATTCTGTTTCCTTTGAGGAAGGAATATTTTTTGATTCACCTGTTTGTGTGATCTACGATGTTGCGATTAAATTCTCTCTCATAATGAGAGTGGATAATTAATATGTGTGAATTTCGATGGCAAACTGTATTATTTGGAACACGAGCCGATCTCTAAGAATGTGCTCAGAAGAAAGAAACAGTTTCAAGGACTGAAATGTTTATTTAACCAATGAACGACAATACACGTGAAACACATACACATTGATAAAAACACAACTTGTTTTGCATTACAAGGTACAAGTATAATCAAGAGTTCCAACTGCGAAACTTAAGCGTAACCAGTATTTGTTCTTTTTTGTACAAGTAAGTAATTAATTTACACCTCTCTACAGAGGAATTAAGGCACTTATCTGTCACAAGGTTTATTTCATTACGTTGTACTTAAGTGGTATAATCAAACAGTAAGTTACTGGTAATTTAAGACTAGATTACCAGCTTCACTATGGGTATTCTTATATTAACAATTATGTCACAATGCTGTTAAGAAAAAAACCTTTCAAAAATTGGAATTTATATCCTTAACGTATTATATTCTAAAACACACTGCCTTGCTGGCACATTTGTTTCTTGTATATATTAAAATATATTAATTCTTGGGGTTTTAAATACTTTGATACAAACGTCTAACCACTAGTTCCTTCACAATTGAATTTTTGCCATGTAGTATCAAAAGGTACAAATAATCAACACTGTTCTTTGTACTTACAAACACCACGTTTATCTTACCACAAACAATTTAGACAACAACAATTAACAATCAGATATATCTATATTTATCTGAAAATACACAATACATACATCAATGGAACAATATAAAAACCAAAAACACAATCATTACAACACCCACATTCATTTAAAAAACCTAAGTAAACTCATCTAAAACTTTCCCTCGATACACTCTTTGCACCTCTTTGAGCGCAGCGTGATTCAACTATGATTCGAGGTTCCAAATAGACGTCGTGGCCAAAACAGGAATGGCTGTTACAAAATGATAAAAACCGAGGGTGTCTTGCTTCCACTCACTTTCTCTTCAACGCCACCAGATGCTTGACACAGGCTTGCATGTCTTCGTTGTCGGGTACCATCGACTCCAACCTGAAATGTAATGCAATGCAATTACACATTAATTTAGTTTTATGTGTACTCAACTTTGGCGCATTGGTTGTGTACATTAATTCTGTGGCCCCATCCTGGCCCGGGTTTTTCTGTTTTTCCTTCGGGTAGAGGCGGATTTCTTATACAGGTTCTCTAGGCTCATGTCTAGGGGCGGAATCTATTGAAACAATAAACTTTAGTTCGATAATAATTTGTACATGTAAAACAAATTTTGTGTGTTATACTACTAATAAATTACAAACACATTGACATTCTAACTCGCAGCTAACTTTTTATCTTATCTAGGAATTTTTGCTGAACTTTTTGAATCCGCCTCTGCCTTAGGGCCCTTGATCGGAATCGATGGAATATGTCCCTTTGCTTGCTTCCGGGGAGTAAATTAGTTTATTGTCCTCCACATGGTCATACGAAGTTTGTAATTGTTTATTTTGACAACAAATTTATACCTAACACTGGTTTTTAGGTTCATATCAAAATAACTAATTAATTGGTATTTAAAGTAGTATTTGAATAACTTTCTTAATTATCTGGAAAAGCGGCAATTATTATTTTCTTCTCTATATTAATTTTTGACACACAAACTACAATTTATTCCAAAATCTAAGAAAATTTAAATATAAGTTTTTAAAACTTGGTCTCTTTAGAGACTATGAATAAGAGCCTGTACAACTTTGAGAAGGTTTTATTCAACTATGCGTAGATAATGGTTTTTACTTTCCTAAGAAAAATTCATGGCACTTCACTTGGCATTGTGTATTTGCCAACATGGCCAAGTGTAGATGAGCTATTTGTCTGTATTTGCTCTATTGTGGCAAAGACTCAAAGACACAAACCCTTATCTGTTGCACATCAAAGGACTCAAATAAAGCAAATATTCACTCGCTCTTCTGGTTCTGCATAACCTATACTTTTTGACTATATTTATATTATCATCTTTTTAAAACAATAGATGACGTTATTATGGACTGGAACAACAAAACTGCTTTAAGACCGCTCAATTTCAAAGGATTGTCACATTTTGGCATATGATTTATGAACATCCTTCAGTGCCTTGTTGCCATTGTATTGTTGTTATGCTATATTTATGCAACATATTCTGATAACATAAAAAATCAGTTGTCAGATCATTCATACTACCTTAAGTCCAAGCAGGCCAGCAGATACATAGAAAATGAAAGCAAATGTGAATGAACAGAGGGACTCACTTGGACTCGATGTACTCCAACTGCTTCACATTCCATGACGACGTTCCTTTCTTCAGGGCTCCGAGGCAAGAAGCAGTCAGCGTCTTGAAGCACGCACGTCGACAAGTGTTGTGGGGCGGATTGTCCCATAGGGGAGTCGCACGGACGTAATTCCAGGCCATTATGACGTACTCTACCACCGTGCCCCAGTTCTGGGAGCTGGTAAGCTGGCGGATCTGGTCCAACACACATTTCTGGAAATTGAAAACATCAATCAATAAGCAACTAATACACTGATTGTGTAAGTTCTCAAAGGATTCAAAATATGCTTTCAAATACCATGTTTTGAATGAAGAGTGAAGAAAAATTGTATGCATATTTTGAACCCTTTATTGAAAACGTCAGTTACAGTTGAACGTTTATTATCCAAACTGTGAACATGGAAGAGAAAATTTGGAAAATCAATCGCAGCTATGTCAACGTCAAACAAATATATTTATTTATCATATAGTAATTTGGTTTCATCAGTGTCTTCTTGAACTGCAAGTTCCAACATCTCTTTATCAACATTCGTCACGAAGACAAGTTAATAATTATTTGTTGGAATTAATTTTATAAGAATACCAACTAATGTAAGCTATATTCTGACTAATGAATCAAAAATAATTATAACAAGAATCAAGAAGAAAACAAACGAGACCAACATACTAGCAGTACACACACCATAACCTCACTTCTCTAATGCAAGTGTCAGTCAACTAACGTCTATGAATCCCAGCCTTCAAGGCTACGGAGAGGAAGTCAATTTGAAGTAGAAATGGTGGTACATAATTATATCTGTACATACATGCAACTTAAACTTGCATTGGTTCTAGTTTCTCCCCTACTATGTACTACATGGTACATGCAAAAATCCGAAGTTAGAATTATTAATTATTATGTCTAACTGGCTCGAGCTTGTAATGCTTTTGCTTTGCCATTGTCCATAAGAGTAAAATGATATTTGTACCTTGCGTTATGTTGGCAGGATACACAAATTTCAAAACAACTTAAAACCATCGCCAATCTCGCCCACCAATTCAATTCACATGCTCTTGTGTCGCTTTTCTGTCCTTTCTGTGTAGAGTGTGTATGAGCATTACCTTGTATCTTTTTTTTTTACACAATTTGGTGTGCAGCAAAACCAATTAGTTTCAATTATAGTATTAGCGCAGATAGTGGATGCAATACAAATACAATTCTCTTTCATCCTACCTTGAAGGCGTTCATGTGAGTGGCTGCTCTTGTGAACGCAGGGGAATCAGTCTTGGAGGTGAGACGCGAATTGGGCAGAGACTTGTATATGTTCTTCTTGAGATCGTTGAGCCGTTCTTCCAATGGTCGAATGTCAGGGGCAGGTAGCAAGTCCTTTATCTCCTGCAACATCAGTATTTCAAGCATTTATAACGTTTTTTTAATTTTTTTAATTTATTTCTTATTTTAAGGACGAATGTCCATTTGCACATAATTAGTAATATTAGTAAACAAACATAAGATTGATAGTACATTCTCACTAATATTTTAAACCTTCAATATAGAATTTACAAACAATTTGGATTAAATATATCACACGAGAGATCGTTGACTAACTTACATAATCGGTTTAATGGATTATTTGCGGTATATGATTGTGTATAAGTTAACAATACAAATGTGACATCATTTCTTGACGATTGAATAGGAACTCTGAAATTCAATTGACTTAATAAAGGTGCACAATCAATTAGGCTGTGAACAAGCTTACACAAAAACATTAAATTTTCTGTAAGAGTCAAGTGAAGGAATATTTAGAATACTAGGTATTTTTTCTTGGTAATCATGACTTATAAATGGATCGTGCAATTCTAAACATGATTCAGCAATTCTGTAAAATTTATGTTGCACGATTTTCAATTTGGCAATGTGCAAATTAAAAATAGGGGACCGTACATATCACAGAGGCTTACATCAGAATAAGTTGCACTATCATAATATACAGTGATTTTAGTGTATTAATAGTTAACATGTTCTAATGAATCCCAGTTGATTTGCTATATTCACAATACATTCACAATGACTGCTGCATTGACCCACATATAGTGCCCTGCCCCGTATTTTAGGAGGCAAAACTTAGTAAAATTAGTCTTTTTGAAGGGAAAAGCTCATTCGAAAGTCCCATGTGAAATGGTTAGCTCTGCTAAGTATAATGATAAGGATTTTTAAAATATATAGCTAACCGGTGCAGTTACATTTCTTCTCTCGACATTGCCGAACCCACACAGACCATTATTCAAATACATAGTCAATATTAAAACAATATATACTCGACTAGCATCATTACTGTATTTACATGAATATGGCCATAATTCCAAAAACAATCCATGGGAGACTATATCTGGAGTTTAGGATGGGGGAACACTTCTTAATTCAATGTTTTGCGAGTGAAATAAGAGTTAATGGGACTATATTCAGGTAAATACGGTAGCACCTTCATATTTTTCCATCACAAAGTAGTTTAAGTTTCAATAAGAAGCCACCTCACCCCTTCAAGGTGCGGGTGCTTTGCAACCAGCTGCTGCAAGAGGTCCACGAGCTGTTGGGGAGCGAAAGCTAGCAGAGAGGCATCTAGGGGTCCTTCCATCGGAGTGGAAAGTCTATCCACTTTGGCTTTCTTGCTGTTTGGAGACTTATTTGGAGACAGCTGCAACAACAACAACAATAGTAAAAAATACCAACATTTATTTATTTATTTAATGAGGATGGAGAGAGTGTATACTTTGTAATACAATTGTGAATAGTTAATAAAATATTAATTATAAAGAGCAATAGATTACTTTAACAAATGCTTAAAAGTATTAACATGAGTACAGCTTCTTAAATTTGAAGCAGTAATGTTCCAAAAATCTTCCAAGTCTACTTTTTGCTTTGTAAAATATTGTAATACTTGTGGAAGAGTTTTCAATTAACATTCTCGATTCCCTTAAGATAGTAAGTTAAAAATGTGTATTGAAATAGATTTTAAATGTCTTGGCAATTAATATCTTTAAATAACAATTGTGAACTGATTGAAGAGAGTATAATAACTATTCAAAAACGCTTACAAGAGGGAAATGAGACTTTGAAACTTGATATTCACAGAATATCCGGAGCCATGCTGAAATAAACCAGTGTGTAGTGGTACAGGTTGGAGATGTAACAATATTTCTACAACTTCAAGTCCTATTTTTTGAGATAATACTCTGGTACCACCAAGTGGCTAAGAATTATAGAACATAATTGTTTGTCTAATGAAATACAATTGAAGTATTAAATACTTGTGTTAAGTGGAAAGTAAGAGGGGAGTAACATAACCTCACTTCTGAATATCTAATTCAGTCACATCTACCACTGCCCACACAGTAACTTGAACACGAACATTCATTTAAACGCAAAATACAATAATTAATATAGCCAATGAAAAACTTTTAGTTCACTTAAAACTGTGCAGCAATTCACAATTAAACCAAGTTTGAAAAGAAATAAAATCACGCCACTGACATTCAACAGAACTCTCTCTTTGATTTAGACATGAACCGTACTAAGTATTTGGATAATAATCCAATTCTTAGAATATGTAGTCTAGCCAATGATTTTGTTATGAAGAATACAGACAAAATCTCTGCTGAGTGAAGTCAATCTTCAACCCAAAGCTCCTCAGATGAGTCGAATTAGTCCTTTCCAAAAGAGCAGGAAATTTTGAAGACAATTGATTTTGGTTTATTTATCTGATTACATAATGATGAACAGGTAATACTTATATATATAATATATTAGAAATTGATTTCACACACAATTGTTACAGTTTGTTTTACCTCTTGCACCTAACAATGACCACGATGCATCCCGTGTACAGCCAAGACGTTCCACTTACTTGCTACACCCTCCTGGTGGCGTGGGCTGGAGCAATGACATTTGTCCGGTGCTTTGTACATTGGCCAGTTTGAGCCCCTCATCCTAATTAACTCATTCACGCCGAAAGACGGGCACTGCCCATCCTGTACTTTGAGGTCGAATTTGGACATATTGTTACTAGATATAATTCGCGTGTTTATTTCTAATAGTTCTCTGAATCTTTCAGAAGTTTATTCTTAAATATGGATTGTTCTCCTCTGTAATTTCACTTTAAATTGATGTTTGAGTGAAGTGGTTGCAATTTTGTATTTGCCGGTTGAAAAACAAAAACAAAGCTGTGGAGTGCCCTTTACGTTTGCAAGGTTAATTTTAAGGACACTTTATTGAAAAAATCCCTTCTACATCCTTCAAAAAAATGCAGTGCGTGCAAATACGGGAAAAAGATCAAAGACAGTTTACCAGTGTAAAAAGTGTTTAGTTCCCTTACACTTAGAATTGTTTCAAAATTTATCATACTAAAAATATTTTTTTTCAACAAAATACAGATGATAAAAAACATTACTTTAAAAATCACAGAAATTGACCAAATACAAGTGAATTCTATTTCTCTAATTCATAATTCTATTACCAATGTCAAAATAAAAATAAACAAAATTTTAGTGATCCCGAGAAATTGTCATTGAACGCACTACTGGGGCAATGAAATTAATTCCACCACGGCAGTTGCAAACATTTTAAGATTTCAGCCAACAATAAGTTAACCCAACTAATGAGCCAATTCACCTTGCGCATCTTTTCAGGAGTCGTGAAAGGATCCTTAGCGCCATCCAACAACAATCTCTTGCGAGGAGTGCTGCGTAGGACGACTCCAGGGCCACTGTTCTTGGCAGGGCTGCCCTTGACAGGAGTGCGTTGCTTGGCCGCCTCAATGTCAGGGCTCCAAGAGGCAGGGACACGACGTCTACCCCGCTGCTGAATCACCAGTTCGTCTGGCGACGGTGAAGGGCTCACATACGAAGCTGGGAGATTCACATTCAGCTGCCATGCCATTCGAGGGGTACCTGAAACAGTTGTAAGTCACAATGTACCACTTGGCATATTCAACATCACACCAATTCACAGTTTAAATATACAAANGGGCTCACATACGAAGCTGGGAGATTCACATTCAGCTGCCATGCCATTCGAGGGGTACCTGAAACAGTTGTAAGTCACAATGTACCACCACTTGGCATATTCAACATCACACCAATTCATAGTTTAAATATACAAGGCACAACCTACTTCCGTGACATCGCAACTTATCTATGTTACACAACAGTCCCAAGAATATTCCAGAAAATCTTTTGAGAAAAATCAAGACATATTTATCTTAATCTCAGTCATAAGAAAATCTGGATAGGTTATTTCAAAATGCCACCACTGAAATTTCATCCTGGTAAAACTGTTTTCCTAACATCAAAATATGGATAACAAATTCAACCTCAACCAAAATAGAATACATTAAATATCACATTGTTAGTTAAGCAAAATGGAACATTTCATGAGAAATGGGCAAGTACTGGTTAAGCTGATAAAAGAAAAACCTAGATATAAATAAGACCCTAATCAATGAGAGGTCCATATTGCTCAGATTCAAACCCATTCAACACTTGTATAGGGAAATCATAAGACCATTTAATGAAGAGAAAATGTTCTCCATAGACAAATGTTCAGAGTTTATTTTAACATAAAATTCAAGGGCAACAAAAATTAAGGAAATATCTTTGATAAATTGGAAGTTACACAAACCCGTCCCCATATTAAGCCAAAGAGAACTTCATACCTGGGACACTATAATGTGAGGATTGGAAAATAGAGAAATTGAGTGAGTAGGAAATAGTATTTTCCATCACAAGATCACATACCCAGAGTGATCTGCGTCTGGCCTTCCGCGTTTTCTTGGACAGTCAGAGCGTTGAGTCGGACCGGTATTTCAGCCAGTGCACTGCGGGTCGATCGGCGTCCCGGAGGATTCGGGACTTCCACAGCAAACGGCTGGTCTCTAGGCGGCGTTTCCATAGTCGTGTCCTGCGGAATAGTTTCCAAAAACGCGGTTAGAGGGCTATTTTCCGCCATCTGCGTGGCAACTAATCGCTGCACCTCGCCACTTTTCCACCCCAGTCGATACGTCCAACTCCCGCTCTAAAGAGACATTCTCCCTTATCACAGATCGAACAGAGGAGAAAAGGGCCAGAACATTATAATCGAGCGCAAAGCAGAGATTATGTTGAAAGAGTAACGCAACAGCACAAGCAGTTAAAACGGCGGGAAGGTGCGTCACCCTCCGCTGATTCCACGTAGGGGGCGCTCTGCGGTACTCGTTGGCAAGCACATGTTCCCGCGCAAACGGTAATAAGCAATTTCCCGCGTTCCACGTACCTCTTACGTCGATTCAAGTCCGGAAATTCGCACGCCGTGAGGCGGCAGGAAGCCAAAGGCGGCGCCGAGTCGGGCACGATGAAATAAAATGCTTCGTGATCTCCGAAGATTCCCAGCCCCGGCACCAGCGGACGGCAGAGCAGGGCAGCAGCTAAGCAGCTGATTGCGACGCGGGAGCAGCTGGTGGTTTTAACTCCCGCCCTTCACTTCGCGGAAGAATTTTGCGCGGAATTTTCCCTTTTCACTTGCCATTGGTCGGACTCCACAGGTTTCGACCAATGTCAAGTCTCCTTACTACGACTTGTTATGAGAAATTTCGTGAGGTATTGCGCCAAGTGAGCCTGTATCATCTGAAATACGCAAGAAAGGAAGGAAAATAAATTCTTCTTTTGATATGTTGATGTTTTCAGAATGACTTAAAACATGTCACAGTAAATTGTTAACCGAATAATTCTTTGTATAGAATGAAATTATTTTATGACCTGCATAAATTTCTCATTCGACCTCTTGGACTAGTTCTTCCCCGTGGATTGATCCAGAAAATTCATTTCTATTCTGTTCTGCTGAGACGCTGGTCGCCATGGATGTGTGGTGGGATCTGTGTTTCAGGTTGTGGTAGCGGCATGACAGGTTGTGTGAATATGACATATTGAGTGTGCCTTCTTCCATTTTACTACTTGTGACAGTTTTGTTGATTTTGTACTGTTTAAGTGAACTGTCGTGAGCCGTGCTTCTTGCATGTATCTTTGTTTATCTTGCAAGGAAGTATTAGGTCGAATTTACTGAACCGGTTCATATTGCGGACGTACAACATTCAATTAGAGTTGGTATGAAATTAAACTTGAACTTCGCTGCGATACCCTTTGACTCCACATCATCTTGTCTTGTCGAAAATGGGTATTTATCTCGTATTACATGATTTGAAGTGATGGTATCGCATCATGCTCGGTACGTCTTGTAAATTAATAATCCGACTCGGAACAGGTATGTGTTTGACACTGTCATTAAAATAGGGTTGTTTTGTGCGGTGATGATAAACATCACTCATTTTTAAAAGACTTAATACAAAGTTATATTGTTTGGAGGTCAGTGGCCCCGTATTGATTACGTATTCAGTCACTTCGTTATTCAGTTGTTGAATCATTGGCATCCGTGCTTGGTGTTCACTGATTGACGATTTTCGGATCACAGTAACTCATGATGATTCCTCGTACCCATTGTGACTTATGTTATGGTAAATAGTTTATCGTGGTTAACAGGTGTAGGATGAGCGCAATGCCTGCCGTGTGCCACGGGAAAATCCTTTGTTTCTCTATCGAGGAAGATGGTTGTCAGAGGAATCTTTTCATCCCAATCAATTTGTTAAATACTACCGTTCATGATTGTTGCTTATCTTGAGTTAATTTTGATTCGTGCTGCTGCAGTTCTTGAAACATTGTTAAATGAATTGTGTTTTTTACCTGTATATTAGTCAACATAGTAAAAGTAGTGTATGGTAGTTGTATAGGACTATTAAGTGTACAGCCGTATATTTTTCAATGCTTGTTCAATAACGGTATTCTGTAATGTTGTCACTTAACTTATTGGATCAACACCGGGACCTGTATTTGGTACAATTTGTTTGCTGCTATTCTTGTACATCTTTTTGACATTTCTTATGTAATACTTGACATTTACATGACTGAACTGTATATTACTGAAACATGGACTTGTTTTATACTGTCCATTTAGCAGGCTTTGATTTGTATTCATTTGATTTATTCAGTTAATGTTCTCATTTTTTCACTTCTAAGATATTTGTTATCCTTTAACCCTATTTGGTGTCTTCAAACTGAATTGTGTGTTATGTTGAATCATTTAAAACCCTTTTCTTGTGGTGAAAATATAGTGAAACTGATAAATACAAAGTCTGTTCTATTAATATTTTCTTCATTCCTTTTGTTTTGTAGAGTGGTGTTTCCTGCTAAGTGGCTGTATTAGCTGTAGATGGTTGAGACAACCTAGAACCAATACAGTCCCCTTGGGGCGTCAATCTGTGCCTACATCATTCCGTCTGTTTACTGATCTTAAGAGGTACAGGAGCTAGTGTAAGTATCTGTTTTGTTAGTAATCAATTCTCATCTTAATTATCATCTTTCTACCCTAGAACTGGAACCACAAGTTAATTGGTTAGTTCTTGTTTGAAAGGTCTGCAATTGTAGTTTTTTTTTCCTGCTCAACATACTGAACAAGTGGGGAAATACTTGTCACTGTGGTAGGACCTCATTAATTCAACATATTCCAGACCCGAGGCATGTCTGATTACAGATTTTCTGGACTAAATTGATGAATCCAATAACATTTTCATATCAAGTTGATAGAATCCTGGTGACTATGGAACAGTATAGAGATCTAGGAGTGGTGTTTGATCCAAAATTGAAATTTAATGATCGTATAGAATTGATAAGAATCCAGGCAATGATAATGCTTGGATTTTTGAAAAGAGTCACAATTGACTTCACAAGTGTAGTAAATCTCAAAACTCTACATTCCTCTTTAGTAAAACCAATTATTATGTTTGCATAACCATACTGTTATCCATATTATAATTCCAATATTATTATACTGGAAAGAGTACAATGCCAATTTCTAAATTTAGCAGCATAGAAATTGTATCTGCCCTTACCAAGTTTATCTCATGACTACTGTCATATAGCAAATAATCTCCAATTGAGTTGTCTCAAATCATATAGAAACTTAAATGATGCTAAAATATATGACTTTTTGAACAATAAATTAGTCTGTCCAGATTTGTTGTCACTGATACCTTGGTATGTTAAACTGAGAAATCTGAGAAATAAAACATCTTCCAAAATTGATATCGAATTTGAGTAATTATGCACCTTTGTGGTGTGTGAGCAGATTGTTAAACGACTCCAATCTAGAGGTTATATCGACTCATAAAAGCACCTTTATGTATCAAGCAAAATATTATTTACTGAATGAGCTTTATTAGTAATTGCAAGAGAATGATAAATAAATAATGCAAATATGTATTGAACTTTGTAAATTGGACGATTGCCGGTACAAAATAAATAAATAAAGATGTTTCTTCTGAAATAGACATGAGTATAATTTTATCATTGTATTTGTATTATATATATTATGGTTTACATTAGAAACAAAAAACTTGATTTAAATTTTACGTCACTCACTCTCTGAATGTCATATAATCTATTAATATTCCGTTTGATGAGAATGTTGAGTAATAGTGCAGACACGAGAAAGCGTGGGATAGTTGAACATTGTATAAGTAATAACCACAAGATGGATTTCAAGAGAGTGATGGGTGTAGATAAAGAAGAAAATTACTACACAAGGCTAATATCAATAATAACATCAATAACACCCTCAACAACCAGATTGAAAGTAACATATTTATGAGTGAATTTGATAGCTCAGCAAACCCAATAAGTTGTTCCGAGGATTGCAACACACCTTATTCATTACAAAGAATAGTGTACACTCTAACATGTCAGACTGTAAAGAAGTACTCGATGCCCTTTACATATATGGCAGATTTAGAATTTTAATATAAACCTACCCAAGTATCATCAATGTTTTTTTTAAATTTATGTGAATATCACAACAAACAAACTGGCAAATCAACACTTAAACACTTGGTCACCTCTTGTTCTTTTCGATCCCGACGCTATTAAGGCTAGGGTATCTTTCATTTTCCTCATTTCTCTCATTTTTGTCCTACCCCTCATTTTTTGCCCCCTCCCCTCCATTTTTGTTTTGATGTATGTTGTGAGAGATGTTTTGGTGTGTTGTACATCAGGAGGGTTTTTAGTGGGTA
>NNCF01126642.1:0-23226 GCA_002313205.1 Laupala kohalensis | reverse complement strand
AATAATAATAATAATAATAATAATAATAATAATAATAATAAAATAATAATAATAAAATAATAATAATAAAATAATAATAATAATAATAATAATAATAATTTATTGACCTATTACATTCAATGTACAACAAAAAGAAGTATACTTATTGAAGATCCATTAAAAATATTAATAATTGGTTTGTAGTCTGGGTTTTATTATGACTTTTTCACTAGTTGGTAGCAATGGATAACAATTGTTCAAAGTCTGCTTCTTGTTTTGATAACAAGAATAACATGAAACAATATAACGATGTATCGTAATTATGCAAAAGTTATTTGAATCTCTCCCACTTGTGGTGAGCACCTTAAATGACGCTTGCTGTCCAGGTTATTAACTTATGTGTGAATGTAAGTGTTAACCAAACTTTGTTGCACTGACGGACTTTTCCATCTGGATAGAGCTTTATTATAAGATAAAAAAGTTTAATCATAAGATGACATATAACTTTAATTTGTTATTATTCAAATTTGACATGGAAGGGGCAAAAACTCTACTTAAAATATTTGAAGGCGTATGTCTTTTTCTTGCTTAAATGAATGCCCCTTAACCTTTACAAATCTTAATAAATATATAAATGAATAAAATTTATTACCGTGAAGGCATTTGCGAACTGCGTGTGACAACCATGTGGGGGATTAAAAGCTAAGTTACTTCTTTGGAACCAAGTAAGGGACCGTCCCATTAATTCAAATCAAGGGCCGAATAAATAATATTTCGGAGAGTAAAAAAAATGCAGTATTGATAAATAGCAGGATTTCTCCTGACATTGTTATCGCTAATTTGTGGAATATAGAAATCAAATATTTAGTTTTATTTATTTCTCATTCTGTCATATTTACGATTGTAGTCAAACACAATTCCTCTATATTCTTCTCTTTGTAAGCTCTTATCTTTAATATGTTAATTTCTAATTTTGTTTGTCATACTATCTAAGTAATTACCAAAACAATATATATTATCTCCACATCACATGTACTTTTACTGGTCCTGCATGTTGCGGAGGAATGTGGGTGGAGATTAGGTAGATACCTGAATATTCTTGAAGGCCTCCGGGACCGGAATCCTGTATTGCTGGACTTTCCGGTTGGTGCCTGTGACTGGTCGTAGTATCTCGACGTTTCGGCTGCTACCGCGCTGCAACCTCCTTCAGAAGTGTTTAAGTTGGTGGTTATGAGTGTAGTGCATGGTTGCAGCACGGCAGCCGAAACGGCAAGTTACTATGACGCTCCAACCGCAAAACACACCAATAGGTAGATACCTGCTTATAAGAGGTTCCCGCTTATAATAGACAAAATATTTTCCCCCACAGACAATTCCGTCGTGTGTAGTGGACATCATTGTGCAAGCATCCAGTTACGTCCACAGTGATATGCATAACAATATACAATAATTTATAATTTTTTGCGGAACATCGATAATCTCTTACAAACTCGCCGGAACTCCTCTCTTCCCTCAAGATTGCTCGAGTTCACTAGTGTACTCAAAGGCGTGACACTCTGCTCAGAGAAAATTTAACCTCGGAAGAAGAAAAACGTGTTCATGAACAAGAGCACACTATGTCTTACAGAATGTTTACACTAAATTAGTTTATTGTCCTCAACACAGTCATAGGCAGTTAGTAATTGTTCTCTTGACAATAAATTATTTACTATCTCTATTGTCAGTCTAACTGACTTGAAGTTGGTGCAGAGCTTCACCACAGTGTATCCGATGCTTTTATTTTCCCGTTGTCCATGAAGTAATTATATATTTGTACCTCGCGTTATGTTGGCAGGACATTGGAATTTCTCAAAACTTAAATCAATCGCCAACCTCTGACACAAATATTACACTGTATCTTGGTTTGTTGGGCTATTAACTTCTGTGCATATTAATTAATGTATGTGTGTATATCGATCATGCCAGCTATGGACCACGTTATGTTCGGTTGTTTTACTTAACAAACCATTTTTTTCTTTTGCCAGAAGCATTACGTTGAAGCGTAATGTGTTCTCAATCAGTGAAAAATGTAGGCCTATTATCACATTACATTGGAAACAAGGTTGGAAAAAATATTTGATGCCATCTTACTAAGAAAATATGTGATTTATATGTCGCTCTTGATATTTACAGTAATAATGAACAAGGTCTAAGGTGAAATAATAGGATCTTCCCATCTGGTTGCGCAGAAAAAGAAGGAAAAATCAAGGGGACTTTGGGCGTGTGAATGTAAATTGAAACACTAGTAGTAACCCTATTATTACTATGCGTATATTTCATATGTGTATCCTTCATGTGAATAAGTTATGTGATAAATTTCTGTCAGATGAAAATTGTGACAAGCCGAGAATCGAACCCGGGATCTGCTTTGAACGCAGGGGTGTTAACCACTACACCATCCGTTCACCTTCTACAACAGTACACTATTTCCACCCAGACCTAAACCCCAAATGACCTGAGACACATCCCCATACAGGAGATACGTGAACCAGGTGATAAACTATTCAGTGTGCGCTTAATTACTGGTATTACACATACCTGTGTGTTATGGCTTGTTATGTATCATCCGTGTACCCCACACATGGAGAAGATATGTGATAACTTTCGGTCAGTTATTATTGTTTCTATAACCTATTGTTCCTTTCGTTGCAGCAATGGCCTGTGGGCAGCTGTCTGAACTGGAGCGTTGCAGCGGTCGAGACAGTGCCATGGTGGCATCTGCTGCTGAGGATTCAAGTAGCAGCGCTGGCGGAGGTGGGAGAGCTGGCACTCACACTCTCTCGGCCGTCCTTCGTCCTACGGACAGCGACTCGGATGAAGACGAGGATGAGGACGCTCGCCTCAACATCATGGTATGTTGCTGTGCTTGCGGCTACAGCCTGTGCGTAACTCTTCATGTGCCATTTTGAAATGATTATTATATAAATTATCAAGTTGTCTTGGCCCCATCCCTAATGAACTTAAAAACTCTCCTGGAACGACTGAATCAGCGCTGACATTCGAGACACAACTGACAGTCAACAGTAATGAACTTTATCACCGAATAAAATTTTCTGTTTACTTACATTATTCTCTGCATATTATTATTTACTTTATATATTGCTCACTGTACCTAACTATACATTGTCAACAACAAATTATAATTTTGTTCTTTGCCAAACTGTTGGATGAATTGTAAATATAACAATATCAATATTGTTATTTGTAAGATTTTGGGTGTTTTCAGTACGTATTACTGCTGCCTGTATACTGTATAATAAATAAATAAAAATTATTTATAATTGATTTAACAGTTCTCTAGTAGTTAGTGTTAATGGAATGACATGTGAGCAGGAATATATTAATACAGGAATCCCGCAAAGTACCATACTTGATCCTATATTATTTCTTGTCTTCATTAATGATCTACTTGATAGTATGCCTAATTATAACCTTGTCATAGCCTATGCCGATGATACAGTACTATTTATGCTCTGGAAAATAATGTAATTAAACTGCTGTAATGATGCATAAGTGTCGAACTTGTTGCTCAAGGCCTCATTAATAATCAGCTAACAGTGAACATACAAAAAACTAATAGTGTAACTACTTTACCTAATTCTATGTAATTATCACAGAATGACTGTTATTTGTAAAATGTCAATTACACTAAAAACTGGACAGTTTATTTTGGTAGATGTTAGACAGATGTTAGAATGAGCACATTAATAAAATGTGTAAGAGAACTAAGTATTTGGTTTGTTTTTGCTAAGTTAAAAGAGATTTATCTAGTAAATCTGTAATAAAAAAATATTATGGCCTTTTTAACAGAATTACCAGTTATGGTATTATTGGTTGGGATGCAGGGTATAACAATGCATGGATTCCATTATTGAATCCACAAAAAAGAATTTTGAATGTATATCAGTCCTGTGAATCACTTTGCTAATACAATCAGTTACTAATGCAGTCAGTGAGTGTTAATTCGCGTTTTTAAAATATCTATACGTATAAATTCGTAATACCACTTACCGACTAAATACAAAATCTCAGAAACTACAAAACCTACAAACTTGGATTTTGGTAGATAGGTTTCTTTTAGGGTGTAGACATCCACTAAAAGGATTTTACAAAAATCTACCTCTCAGGGGGTAAAAACGGGGGTTGACATATTTTATGTATTTGTCCCCTCAAAACTCTTAAGAGTGCCTGGAGCAATTTCAAGTAAACTTGATACTCAATGACTAACTATNGTAGATAGGTTTCTTTTAGGGTGTAGACATCCACTAAAAGGATTTTACAAAAATCTACCTCTCAGGGGGTAAAAACGGGGGTTGACATGTTTTATGTATTTGTCCCCTCAAAACTCTTAAGAGTGCCTGGAGCAATTTCAAGTAAACTTGATACTCAATGACTAACTATATGACATCAAGTACTGTGGGATTAAGACATTTCTTGCACCCCTAGGGAGAGGGGCGGGAGGGGGATGACATATAGAGATAATGGAAAAATCCAGTATTGGATTCAAAACTGTTCTTTTTGTCGCAGTTGAGATAGATAAGAGCGTCCCCGGTGCTTTGTAAGTGCACAATCAGAGTCTACATATTGCAGATAACTTTTACCCCCTGAGGATAGGAGAGGGAATATGAGGGGGACAGGTAGAGACAACTGATATTAGTGTGTCGAATAAATCTTTTTTGTCACCCTCGTGGCCAGACAGGCACACGACCACTCCCCATAAGGAATAAGCACTCACAAGTTTCCGAAAGGAGATTCATACACATCCCAGGAGAGAGAGGGGCAATACCTCTCTCTGTAGTCAGGGGCTCATTCTTTAAACTAAATATTAATTTATTTATTTATTTATTTATTTATTGCTCATTGACTTTACAAATAAAGTTTGGAGCTGAGTCCAAAAATATTGTACAATACAAAATAGAATTGATTATACAATTAATATTACACTATTATATAAACACCATGTGTAATTTCTAATCCTAATATATTTGCATTACATAAATTTGATCACTATACAATATTTATTCATTAATATTTACATACAATTTTCATGAGATAATGATAACGAAATGACCATTCATGAAATGATACATTCCTGAACATACAGATCATTCGAGTTCATTAATTTAGAAATAAATAAACAATAATATAAGTATACAATAATAAGCAATAGTTACAAAGGCAAGGGTTCATATATACTAGATAAAAGCAAAACTAAACATGTGAAATATATTGAGGGTAAGGAATCATAAGTACAGATATCATAAGATATTGGTTTTCTATATTAGTTCATTTATTGTATAAGGGCATATTTCTATCAAATATTCTTTTACTAATTTCCAAAACTTTGGGCCTTGCGTTAATTTAATTTGTTTTGATAGTTTGTTAAAGATAATGGCAGCATTGCAATACGGATCCTTCCTTAAAATTTAAATAAACTGTATGAAGAGTTGGATCACTGTTAATGCTTCCATATACATGAAATACATTAGTTTGCATACATTACTTTATAACAATAATAATAATAATGATGATGATAACAATGGTAATAGTAATAATAGTAATTTGAATTTATTTGTTTCTGTAGTTTTTACAAAACGTCTTCAACTAAAGCTCAAAAAAGCACAGACAACAACAAAATACAGTGAACTACAAATTTATATAACGTAGGTAACTAGTTACTATGAGTTGTATTCTTTCTCTCTTTACCACAAACATTTTATTACCAGTAGCGCACATTTTGATTTCATTAAACAGAAGAAAAGAAAAACTCTCCAAGTTTTCTTAAGAACTTGTCAGAGATTTTATATAATTCTTCAGTTTAATTTATTTAATTTCATTTTATTTCTGTTCATATAGTTATGGGTCCCAATAAGTCTTCAGACTTGTCAACCGGTACCCTGTATATAGTTTTTACATTTTTTTTACAGTGCCCATCTTATTAACAAAAAAAAATTGTTTTGACATTGTAGCAGCCATTACAGAGGTTAAATTTTTTTTAGTTACATGATTATTTTGCAGAAGATTTCACAAAAAAAAAAATAATAAAAAAATAAACAATGCAAAATAAATGAGCCATAATCAATTTTTATATCCGTTAAGAATATTTTGTATGTTACATTTGCATTGTAAGTTGAACTACCACTTTTGAAAACCAATTAACAAAACCGAGACATGTTAAAAATACACTTCATACCTGTGAAAAGAATACATTAATTGTATAAGAAAACATATCCACCAAATAATACAACAGCCAAACACTACCAAATACAATACCAAGAAGTACAAATACCAAATAGTATAATAATAGCCTAAGTGGTTTTGTATCCATAGCTTAGTTTCTTTTTAAAATTTTTTGAAGTTATTTATTTCTTTTGGTAGTTTGTTGTAAAGGGTAGGCACCTAAAACTTCCTTGTTTTTTCTCCATAATTGTTGTAAACTATAGGTGTGTTGTATTGAAGGTTTCTGGTGTTGTATAGGTGATCTGTGCTTTCTTTGTATATGTTCACATTGAAATTTCCCCCGATATGCCAATGATGTGAAAATCCACTAGGAGTTAAGGTGTCTACAGATTTTAATAGTTCTTTGTTGGCAACATTCTTGTTATTGCAGAACAATTTTAAAGGTTTCCAGCGTATTTTGTTAATTTTTTGAAGCTTATATTTATACTCAAGTTATCAAGAGTTTGGACACCAAAAGAACAAAGATAGCGGACTCTAGTGGTGTTTCAGGACAGCCACCACCAATATTTTAGAACAAAAACCCCGACACTCGTTAAGACTTGGAGTGCCTCAGATTGTCGTTTGATATTAAAACCATTGTTTGATAGCACTTACACTACTTTACGGGTGTACCAACGCTATGGAAACAACAAAGAGACTACCGTAAAATGAATTTCGTTGAAAGTAGATTAAAAAATTAAGATTTCTTGGATAATTTATGCAATGTATTTTATTAATAGGAATATTAATTTTATGTTACTCTACAAAGGATGAAAAACGAGTATTTTAAGGACAGGCTCTCCTAGAGGTATTTTGTCATGTTTGGTGGTAGTGAATACAACGTATAAGATGAAAAAATCACTAAGTCGAGTAATGTACGAAATAGGTGGAATAAATTGAGTAGGTTGGCAGTTCTCCCGAATTTGGTAACTTTTCCTACGGCAGCTAGACTTTATTTGTGGTTTCCCAAATTTGTCTACTGGATTGAAATATATTTTCAATCAGAGCTTTATAAATTATTTTCATGACAGTTTTTGGTACATAATATTTCATTGAGTACATACTACCCATTAATTTCTTGCATCTGTTGTACACTGACTCTGTGTTTGTGAAACTTAACGTTGTCATCAAATATTACTCCTAAATATTTGTATTCGTAAACAGAGTCAAGTCTTTTACATCTACATTCATTCATAAAATCCACATTAATGCAATTTGAGTCATGTAATACAATTTTCTTTAAATTATTAATATCTTTCATGTGCAGTGTTTTTATGTGCATATCTTTGGTCTTATTAGAGTTAATGAATAAATTGTTTTCCCTCGACCATTTGGCAATGCGATTAAATTCTTCTTGTATCATACTATTTACAACTTCCTCCTTGCGATGGGTGAACATTAGTATTGCATTGTCTGCGTACATGTATAACTTACATTTATTCACGTTTTGAAAAATGTTGACCTAAATACGAAATAAAATCAGTTCCAGGCAACTGCCCTGGGGCACGCTCAAATTTTGATTGTATAGGTTGCTGTTTTCATGAACTTATACCAAGAATTTTCTATTATTGAGGTAGCTTTCAAATAAACTGAGGTACGAACCCTGTACTCCAATCTCCTTCAATCTTTTATTGAGCTGATTATGTTCTATGGTGTCAAATACCATAAATAAGGCCATCACTCCTTGATCTTTGTTCAGATTATTGTTAATGTAATCAACTACTTCTACTAGTTGCTTTTCAGTACCCTCACCTTCTTGCAAACCATACTGATACTCATGAGTACTTTTATTACTGATAGGTATTTCTGTAGCTTGCTGACCATATATTTCTGTATTATCTTTTTTATAACTGGATATAATAATTTAATAGATTTGTTGGATCGCCACCTTTCAATGATGCTCTAATTATTGAGATTTTTAAAGACTCTGGAAATTTACCTTGTTTTATAATTTTATGTATTAATTGTGAAATAATTTTTAAAAAATATATATATCTGTACTTTTAATTAAATCTTTAGTTCTTATTATATTGATGGCTGGAGCTTTATTAACAGCTACTCATTTCACATTAATCTCCTTGATACTCAAAGATGTAGATAATGGTATATAAAAGTTACTGTTTACTTCATTTTGTATGATTTGTGGTTTTCATGGTTTACTTTGTTTCTATAGTTTGTGTATTCCAATTTATAATTATTAGTTTTAGGATTAGATTTCCATTTCCTAAATAGTCTGTTTCTCTCTCTTAGTTGAGTACATAAATTTTTAGTGATCCCGTTTTTTGTTTTTTTATTTGGAGTCCATTTCTCTTCTTTAACTAAATAAGAAATTATATTTTCTTCATAAATATTTCGAAATTGTTGTGCAATATTGTCAACAAATTGGTCTACATTTGATCTTTCGTACGTTGTCCAATTATAATTTTGGACGGCTTTAAATATTTATACTTTGTCTTCGTTGTATGGTCAGGTTATGATTATTTTCTTTTATTTGCTGCAAGTGTAGTAGAATCACTATGGGACAGTGGTCAGATATTTTTGATTAATAAATTCATTTTGCGCATATCTTCTCACTGATGAATCTCTGCCATTATTCAATGTCTTTACAATTTTTGAAATTCACATTAGGAATAATTAATTGTTGATTTATCCAGTCCATTGATATTTGAGTATTTTCTACTTTTTTACCTTTTAAACTATTTTATCTAAGTCTTTTATTGAGGAGATGTTGAGTATTCTTCCAGCTTCCTGTTTTCTCACCAGAATATGTCCATTCTTCACCGACACGTGTTTGTAATTGACAAGTTTACTCTTGTACATATTTCTTCCGTGGTATTTCCTTTACGTCTGGGTGGAAATGGTGCGTACAGTTGTGGAAGGCGAACGGGTGGTGTAGTGGTTAACACCCCTGCGATCAAAGCAGGAGGCCCGGGTTCGATTCCCGGCTCCTCGCCATTTTCACCTGATTCTAACTTCTCTCATCAAGTTCCTATATTCTGGAATAAGATGTTCGTTAAAGTAAAGTCTGTCAGTTTCTCTTTCTTCTTGCATGGTTTTAAGAGTTCCACCACATTTTCCCTTTATTCAGGATCTTGTTCTTTTGTTCCTCACTATTACCTTTCACTAAGACAATGTTTCTTTTTCTACACTATTTCTTGTACACTTTTCACATTTTTTGGATTCCACTCCAATATCTATAGCTATCTTACTGAAGATTTCTCTAGCACTAACGTTTTGCTGCATTTCAATAAATTTCCTTTTGTTATATTGTTCTAATTTATTAATCCTGTTCGTTAAAATTTCTATTTAATCATCTTCCTTCTGCACTGTTTCCCTGATGGATTTTATTTCTTCTTTAAGTAATTTATTTTCTTCCAGATTTTCCTGAAAGGCACTCCTCATTTCTTCAAATTAATGGGACAAATTTATGGGAATAATAGTAAGGGGCATAATCTATTTGAAGAACCTACACAGTTCACAAATAAGGCAACTCGGAGCTTTCTTTCACCAGAGAAAAAGGAAGAATGTAACTTTTACAAGACATGAAATACACTCCTTTGAATTTAGCAGATACCACTCTCCACAACCACAAAATGAAAATAACGTTGAAATCAGTCAGAGAATTAGCCAATGGAAATCTAAACCACTTCATGGTAGACATCCTCATGATCTAGATGAGCCTCATGTCGACAAAGGTGCGTCCAACGCCAGGCTTACGAAAGGGGATCTATACTCAGAAACGGAGGGATTTCTCATGGCAATTCAAGGCCAAGTAATAAACCCAAAAAAAACTATAGAAAATTTATATAGCAAGACACTGACATAGCGAATGACAAATGTAGGAGATGCAAAATTAAACCAGAAACTATACAACACATCACAGGAGGATGCACTCTATTAGCACAGGCAGATTACACCCACACACACAATCAGGTTGCTAATATTATCCATCAGAAACTCTGCGGGAAGTATGGACCAATAGAAGACACTGTCCTGTACTACAAGTAATCCCCAAAATCCATTTCAGAGAACTGCAAGTAAAAAATTTATTTTCACAGATCAGTCCTCACCGACAAGACAATCCATCACAACAGACCAGATATTATTCTAATAGACAAACTGTAGAAAATAACTCGCATCATGGATATTGCAGTAACCAACACCCACAACCTACAAACTATTTACAGTGAGAAAATCCAATAATATGAAGTTTTGAAAACATAAATTCTTCTCATATGGAGTGTGTATATTATATAGTTCCTATAGTTCATCTCTCACAGTCGCCATCTGAGCATCAATTGACTCCATCTCCCCCCCAAAAAAACATATTTCCATCCATAACACCTGTAGAGTAGTCGGAAGATTTTTAAATTTTTAAATTGTTTGATGTGAGGATGCTTGGTATACCCCGCAACTCACCTGAATCGAACTACGTGTTGTGAAAAAAAAAAAAAGTTCATGGAAATAAGTAATAGCAGCAATAATAACTGTGATGAATCATATTAGAATTTCATATTTCATTAATTAGCACTTCAGTAATAAAATTCATTATTTTTTTATTAGTTTTCTTTTTGGTATATCATTACCAAAAAGCTGTCCAGTCCCAGCAGGCCGCAGGTTACCGATTCCTGGGACAGGACATGAGAGCACACTATAAATATTTACAAATCATATGATATATTTCTGACAATATCTCTATTTCTTGAAGTATTTCGCCAGGAAAATATATACAACTGACTGACCCCACAGACATCGTCCCGTACCAAATTTCAATACATTTGTTCATGATAGTTTTGTAAATTTGTTAAAAGCGATGACCTTACTACAGGATCACTATTCAACTGAAAAATTATGATTTTTGCAGTTAGTCCGAATTTTCCAACTTTCCTTTGTAATTGTCCCGAATTTCTTTTCCTGAANAAAAAAAAAAAAAAAAAAAAAGTAAGAATGAAGAATTACACGTATCCATTGTTTCAATCGTGAGATATAGTCTTGATTTCACACAAAAATCCCTTAGGAAAAAAGCACTTATCCCAAATTTTTCAATTTTCTAGGCAACTTTTCCCAATTTTTCTTTCCCTGAAAACCTTATTTTGACTATTACGAACATTTTTAAAATTAAAATCGCCAAACTTTGTCCAGCCATTCTCGAGTGATGCGCTGACCAACGAGCAGCATTTAATTTTTATTTACATAAAGTAGAACTTCGATTATCCCCAGGGGTAATGGATGGGAGGGGTCGCACGAATAAATTAAAACCACGGTTAATTGAGACACATTATTTAATGAATTATGTACATAAACATGCATACATACGAGGTCAGGCAGAAAAGTAATGAGACTGATTTTATATTTACCAAAGTTTTTATTTTTTTCAAACATCAATGTTATCTCCTTCAAAGTTGTTCCCTTGGGCAGCTACACACCGATGGAGACGTTGTTCCCATTGTTGGTATCAGCTCTGGAAGTCTTCTACCGGTATGGTCTTCAGTATGTCTGTTACAATGTTTTCTACAGTCCCGAAATGACGACCTTTGAGGAGTCTTGAGCTCGGGATAAAGAATGTTCCTCATAGGCCTGTTTTCACTTTTCAAATGTCACACTTGCCGATTCTCCAAGCTTAATACAAAATTTAATGGCACAACGTTGCTCCAAATTCCGCTGTTCCATTTTGCTCGACGCACAACCAAAAGACAACTTCACTATTAGCAGTCACAAAAATCACATAGTTAACGGAAGGAGTTGAAACTTGCACTGAGCAATGGGAGGGTACTGATACACATGCCCTATCAAAGACAACAGCGCAGCATTGCCAGATCGCTTGTAGTGTTGCCAGTCTGATTACTTTTCTGCCTGACCTCATACATATCTGTGTAGAATGTCACGTTATCAGGGTTTTTGAAATATGAAGTAATCTGTCTTCGTTTCTTGCAGTTTGAAATGATTTTCCTTGCTTTCTCATTTCTAATATTTCTCAAATTAATTACGCCCGGGAAGTCAAAGTTTGATTGGTGCTGATGATAGTAGAAAGTAGTTGAGTTTATATATGATAATACATTTGTTGTCAAAAAAGCAGAAGAACAAACTGCATATGACAACATGAAGGACTAATGTACTCTATAGTAGAAATTCCTTTTTTCTTGGAGAGAGTGACCAACATGGTTGATCGCGAGCACGGTTTATCGAGGTTCTACTCTATTCTTTTTGTAAAAACCTTATTCTGACTGTTTTAAACATTAAAAAAAAAAAAAATTAGCCAAAATGGGTCCAGCCGTTCTCAAGAGATGCACTTACCAATTAATTTTTATTTATATTGAAGATTTGTGGATTTGTCTGGTGTTGATGCATCGCGAAGCATCAGCTTAGTCTTATGTATACACATGCACCTAACAGCCTTATGGGCCGGTTCTGCAGCGGGGGGAAACTATGAGAGATGTCTGTCTCTTTCTCACACATCGCCTTAGGTGGGGGAACTCTCTCTCGGGGTATCTTCTGTCTCATGTTACCCGCCTGCGCATAGGACATTGTCCTCTCACTCATAGGTATGTCTTACTACTTGATGAGGAACCCGTTTGCGAGGAGTGTAGCTGTTCTCTATCAGTGCGTCACATACTAACTGATTCACAGAAGATACTCGTGTGTACGGAGACAAATTGGTCTGGCTGCAGATTTACCAACAATTCTCGGAAATGAAACGATTAATGTTAATAAACTATTGAATTGCATGAGTAGATCGGGGCTCTTCCCACAAGTTCTCGGGAGGGTTTAAAATTTGCATTCCCTTTTCATCTTTCCCATCTTCTTTCCTTTCATCCTTTGTTTCTGTAATTAGAAAATACAATATTTAGAAATTGTTTTCCTTTTTTGTGATATAATGTATTGGTATTCTGTTTTCTTTTCTTTNGTTTTTTAGTGGGTATGGTCGAGATATTCGGCGAGTCCCACACACGGGGAAGAGTCACTACGGCTCTTCTCTATGGTGCGAAACTGCATTTTTCCCTACTTGCATGGGCTCTAATGACCTCAATGTTGCCGAGCCCTAAAGCCCCACAAGAAACAAACAAACAAAGCAGCGGCTCAGGAATTCTAAGTAGAACTGGGGTACGTCTGGATTAGGCAACTAGAGAAGTTAAACTGGACCTGTTAGATTTTCATTTTGAAATCCTTATGTGCATTTCCTTTCAGAAAGACTATACTTTTTCCCACCTTCTAAACTCAGCCTCCTTAATGAACGGGAGAACTATATTTGGATGCGGGTATGAGGCTATATTCAGGTAAATACGCTGTGTTGGTATGAATCTACTGAAGATCTGGAAAGAAAGTATTGCTTGTACAAAGTATTATTTAACCTTTAAGTTGTTCCGAGTAATGCAGTGAACTAACATGAGTAAAGAGTCTCCAATGCACCCCTATGATGATTTTAATTTTCTGACACCTCTTGTTTGATACAGAAATGAAACAAGACCTGCGTGGTTTATTTCTGAGGGGACCATTGATAGTTGTATTAAAGTTATCTGATAGTGTTGGATATGTATATAATAATACAAATTCATTTGAAAATCATGTGATAATGTCTCATGTGAACATTCCATATTCTTGATGAATTTTCCAATTTTGCATTGAAGTACTTAGGACTGTCAGAAATTTTACATCTCAAAAGTTTGAAATTTCTGTATTTACTTTGTGTTGCCTCATTTATTGGGCAAGAGAAGTTCATATTATATGAGCAGTCTCTAATCAAATGAAGGCTACAATAATATCTTTTGTTAATCCCAGGAGAATGTATGCATTCTTCTGTTTCATATAAAGATTACATTTTGCCTTTTGATTTTCCTAAGTCACTTAGAAATAAATACCAGAACCGCAATCAATGTTGCTCTATTCAAAAATGTCTGATCTGAGAATTTTATATGAAAGTTTCACCCATTTTGTGTCTGAGCTCTATACCACATGGAAAATATTTTCTTTGTGTTGCCTCATTTATTGGGCAAGAGAAGTTCATATTGTATGAGCAGTCTCTAATCTAATGAAGGCTACAATAATATCTTTTGTTAATCCCAGGAGAATGTATGCATTCTTCTGTTTCATATAAAGATTACATTTTGCCTTTTGATTTTCCTAAGTCACTTAGAAACAAATACCAGAACCGCAATCAATGTTGCTAACTACAAAAATGTTGACAAGCATTAAAGCCCCACAACAACAACAACAACAAATGTCTCGTGTTATCAAAAGGAGACACTGTCGCCTCTGTTGCAGGCGACTACTACCGCTCGCACTCCCGAAGACCTCCTTCCTAGCGGCGGCGGCGGCGGCTGCGGCTCCACATCCCTCCGCTCCTCTTGCTCCGTCCTCGCGGGCTCCGGCCTCGGAGGCTGCCTCTCCGTGTTGGCCGCCCTGGGCCCCGCGCCCGGTCTGCTGCCCGAGTCCGACTCCCTCAACGAGAACTTCTCCCCGACGCCCGCGGGCCCTCACGCCTGCGCCCGCCGCAAGAGGAAGTTCAAGCGGATGGCGGTGGATTCCACGGCGCTCGCCCCCATCACGACCGGCCCCCCGCTCCCGGTGCCCCGGCCGCCGCCCATCCACAAGCGGAAGGCGAGGATGTCGGCGGCGGCGCTTCGGAGGTCCAACTGCGAGAACAGGTTGGAGGGATAGTGACTTGGCTTCTTAGTGAATGTTGGGTTTGTATGTTTTCTCTGGTTTGCCTTGGGGTAGAGGCGGATTTTTTTTCTATAAAGACTCGCTAGGCTCTTCCTAGCTATTGAAATCTATTGAAATAATAATTAGCGAATTTAGTTACGAATTATCAACAATACTTTCCAAATGATTTGTAGCTTGATAATAACACGTATTTGTGAAATGACTTTTGTGTTTTATTAAATACAATATTTGTTGGTTTTATGTTAATACTATAACACATGTCGAACAATTTTTTATCGTTAGGAGTATTTTGAAAAGTTAAATCCTTGGTCTCTGCCATAAGACCCTTGATCGGAATTGATGAGATGGTCCCTTGCTTGCTTCTGGAGAGTAAATTAGTTTATTGTCCTCCACGTGGTCATACGCAGTTTGTAACTTACTTTTTTGACTGTAAAGTATTAAAGTATCATCTTACATGTGGCAGAATTTTCGATTGCAGGCATATATTTATTTATATAGAATTTTTTTATTAATAATTATTTTTATTTATTTACAATAATTTTTAATTTTTTTGAAGTCATGATCTAGTTACACATACAATGCAGTTAAATACAGAGTATAAGAGTAATCATATAGAGGTAGCCAAGTTACCTGTGTGCAGGATTGCATTATAAATATAAGTAATATTCTTATAACTAACTTTCGATACAAACTAATTAATGTCAACATTTTATAAAATATTTAAGTAAAGATGACACCACATTTTTTAAACATTTTCTTTAATAATTTTTCTTGTTCATCTTCTATGATATTCCTCTCAATAAATTAGCATTAGGCAATGCCCTTTTTTAAATTAATTTTTTCTTGTCTTCTCTCAGTGTTTTTAATCCATTTGGTACGTCGTGAAATAATCTAACAGCTACGACAAGACTTCTCTTTTTCATTTTCGGCACTTGTAGACTTTTTGACTAGAAGAAATGTCTATTACTTAATTCCGAATAGTGATATAAGAGAGATTGTAATGCGAAATGATGATCCAAGTTTATTGGGTATTACTACTGTTAAATAATTAATTGAAGACTTACGACCTTATGATGGACAACAATTTCCATTTTTTTCTATACTTTAAATATGGTATTTGTCCATAATAAGGTGATATGTGTCAAGTTACTATATTTATAATAATAATAAATTTAATGTCAAAAAACGGTACAAACTGCGTATGACTACGTGGAGGACAATAAACTAATTTACTCTCCAGAAGCAAGCAAGGGACCATCTCATCAATTCCGATCAAGGGCCTTAAGGCAGAGGCGGATTCAAAATATTAAGCAACAGTTCCTAGATAAGATGAAAAGTTAGCTGCGAGTTATAATACTAATAGAATGTCAATATGTTTGTATTTTAACGCAAAAAATTTACATATACAAGTTATTATCGAACTATAGATTATTAAAACACGCCCCTAGACAAAGCCTAGAGAACCTGTATAAGAAATCCTCCTCTACCCGAAGAAAAACCGGAGCAAAACCCGGGCCAGGATGGGGAATTATTTATTTTAATTGAATTTTATTGGTAATAATTTTTTTGTTTATAATTTTTTTAAATTCTATTTTGTAATCTATGCAACAGATTCATATAATTATAATATGCTTCCTCCCAAGCTATAATCCCATGATTTATTACACTAGGGAATAAAGTATAATATGTCATTCTCATTGTTTGTGTCTGCATATATCTCGACATTTTATACAAAGTGAAGACTTAATATTCAGCTTTATTTTACAATATATTTAATATGTTTACCTCATATATAGGATAAAAAACAATACCCTGATATTTAAATTAATTTAATCTTTGTGTATTGTTCTCGTTTGTTTGTTAATTGAAACTGGCAAACTGTCACTGCAATTATCAAGACTTATATAAATTGATAAGAGTAATGTTGTCTTTCAAATTGATAAACTGGTTGGTAGTGCCCTTATTTTACAACGACACGTTTGTATGCACAAACTCATTTACAGTTCGTATTATCACATAACGTTTCGGGGATGTGTGTTCCCCATCTTCAGATGTATTGTTCTTAATAAAATTGTAAAAAATCCTTCTTGCGAATCACATGGCGTACCTTATATTTGCTGAAACGTTCCTATGATGCATGTTTATTATTGTTTAAAATTTGCATTGCACTTATTAAAAATTTCTCATGTTATTCTTGCTTCATGTATCTTGCGTCATGTTGTGGGTCCTTCAGTCGTAGCCTATTCCGCGGCATTCGGTGTTGTCCTCTAGCTCTGAACAAACGAGTTCCCCACGAACACACATCCCCGAAACGTTATGTGATAATACGAATATGTAAAAGAGTTTGTGCATACAAACATGTCATTGTAAAATAAGGGCACTACCAACCAGTTTATCAGTTTACTTATATAAACTGTTTTACCCGTTTTGAGGGATAATTTTCTTAAGGCAAAACTCTGTTATTCAATTCAGGTATTAATTCATCTTTGTTTCTACTCCCGACCAAGTCTTACCATATTTATCCGAATATAGTCCCTTCCTAAAGAATCGTCCTAAACTCCGTTGGGGGCTTATGTGTTGAGTTGGGAACGGGAGAACTAACAATGCAAAGATTCGTATGTGAAAACGAATTTAGCAAACACAAGCCATAGTATGTAATGTAAACAGAAAGAAAAAGGATCGATGACAGTGGTATTTGACACTCATTCGAAGTGGAAACCAAACTGGTCCACGTCATCTAGGAATGACCGATCTCAGATTTTGTCGAGAGATGGGGATCTTTTTTGGCTCAACGAAAGTTGGGCGATTGAATATGCTATGATGCTGTCTCCAAACTGTGAGGTCTAAACAATCCTTGGACACTTGGAAATAAACAGTGGCACGGGAATTTGAAGTAGAGCTGAAGTCCCGTGAGGATCTGGCGGGGAATTTGAACTGCACCAGTTTCCTTTCATTTTAAAATCCTTATGATTATACTTGACGGAGCCAACCATTTCTCTTTGGTATTTCACTTCAGACAGACTTTGATTTTACTCAACTTCATTTTTCCTCCTCGCCTAATTTTAAATAAGTGGGAGGGAGACTGTATTTTGGGGGACTATATTTGAGTAAATAAGATGTCATTAGATATTGTGGCAGTATCCTCACCATAAGAGAAACTAGTATTATCTGACATGTCTTCAACAGTTGTATTGCATAACCATTTGTGGAGAATAAATGGAGCAAACGTGTGCATGACACTATAACATTCCCACTAGAACTAACACTGCCATATGCATGAACGAAGTAGAAGTGTCCCAGCTCAAACAAATCGCAAAACTTAAAAAGTTGGGATACATTTATCTCATACAAGTCACTCATAAGGTACTTTCACACTTATATACATCTATGAGCGACTTGTATGAGATATATGAATACGTAAGCTTTCGAAAGCTTGCCATTTGTATGAGCTCACATCTTCAACACTTCTACCTAACACATGTATACGGCAGCGTTTACACTTCGCGATTTGTATCAGGGAATACTTGGTGTATCGTGAGGGAAGAACACACATTATTATACTACTCTACTAATGAAATACACTAATCTAAAGATAACTAGTCATAACATAATACGCACTACTCTGCACTTTAGACTTCAAGAGTCAATGCATTGTGTTGAAATACAAACAACACAGCTAGAATGTAAACAAACATGGCAGAGCGCGCACTGGTCATGGGTTCTGCGCACGCCCATACGTGTTTGTGACTTGTATGAGCACACATGTATAAAACTGAAGCTCGTACAAACTGTACAGGGATTTGTCTGAGGTACTCTCGCGCGACACATCAAAGAGTAACTAGTATATTGCCCTCGCTCACACAAATGGACGTGTATCTCAGACATGTCGCTCATACAGGTATACAAGGGTAAAGGTACCTTAACAAAGAAAAAACATTAAAAAGACCTACATTTTTGGCAATAATGGATGCTGGTACAGGGGAACTATTTTGTCACAGGGGATCATAAATATTTCTGCATTTCGTACAAATACATTTTGTACGAAAGCACATTATCAGGATCATAGAAACTAAAGAGTGTTAAAGACGCATGGGTATTTTTCCATATGAAGCCCAATTATTCAACTTAAAATAAAGAATAGGTTCACATTTGTAACATTGATAGAAAAGTTATTTTTCGGTCGCAAAAGGAACTTTGAAGGTCACAGGAATGTGTAAGGCCGCGACATCTGAAGCAGATTTCGGAATCTGTCGATAAACACTCATCCAAACGAAACGAGGATTCCTGTCCACACAAGATGTCGAAATACACCCCTCCCCCTTTCACACCCCTTCAACATAGCCGTACCTTTAGAGAGAAAGAAACAGACAAAATAATTTTCAATACTCTAAAAGCAAAAGAATCATTTATGAAAGAGTGTACCATTTGATATTTAAGTTTACTTTAAAATAACTAATTCTCTAAGTCACTTAAGGCCCTTGATATATTCCCCCTGTATTGCGAGTACAAATCGTGTCTGTGTTGACACTTGTGATTCCCCCCTCTCTCCATATTGTGTGTATAGAGAAAGCCAATCCGGATACATAGTTTGAAATATATAAAAATAGTAAATCAATTATGTCGCATCGAACGAAAATGGGAGATGGAACCACGATGGTAACTCGGGACGCACCTTATTGATGCTTTTTATAACATATATGTAGTATCATTTGCTAAATGGTGTCTTAACTGTTCTCAGGTTGGGCAGCTATGTGCTGCTGTGCGGCAAACGGAAGCGGTCTGTTCGTGAACGTAGTGGGCTGCACTCCGAGTACGCGACGCCGTTGGGCGGCGGCGGCGGCGGGGGTGGAGGCACCCGCGCCTTGAGCCACAGTCGCTTTGAGCGTCGGCGAACACGGCACGTGTTGGCCCTGAGGAAGCTGTCCCTGTCGGACTCTGTCCCTGCGAGCGGGGGCTCCGGGGCCGACATGCTGAGCAGCTCTTCCCTCAGCAGCTCCGAGTCGGATGCCGGGTTGTATACGAACGACGAGGGACGGGAAGGTGGAGTTATTCTTCATTTGCTTACTATTTTCCTTCTGCAAATTTATAAACATTTACTTGGAATAAGTTTTGAATAAAAGTGTGGGGTATTGTAACCAAGTAAGGGTGGAGGATAGGAAAAGAAAAATCAGTGGCTAGGGTGTTAGCATACTTGTTCATAATCAAGTCGTCCCTGGTTCAATTCCCGGAGGGACTGGAAAAAATTTGTAGCTATTTGCATGAATGTCCCAGTTCGTGTAGCTCTAACTACTGAACAACAATCCCCACTCCTTCTACCCAACTCCTACTGCTCCTAGTATCACTAACTGTTACTATTACTGAACTCTTACTAACACTTCCACAGGGGCCAAGTTGTTAGTAAACCCACCTTCTACCACCCACCTCCTTCTCCCCTTCTAGGTAAGCTCCGATAGCACGTACTTAACATAAATGAATAAATAACAAGAAACAGTAAACAGGGGTAATAAAATGATATAAGATGCAAATAGTAAATAAGTCTGTTAAAAAGAAAGATACAAAAGCATTTATAAAAATTAGAATCAAGTTATAGAAGAAGAATCCAAAGAAATATACGAGAAAAAATTCTATTTTAAGATAGAGAAATGACCCCAGGAAGCAGTGAAGCTCGAAAAAAAAGAAAGGCAATAACTGTGTATGAAACGTTCAGTAGATCAGAACTAACTAAAAGCAGGGAATACCAAAAATACTGCTAATATTATGAATATTTTTGCAATGTAGAGATAAAAGTTGCGAAATAAATTGAAAAATAAAATGATGTTTGTTTAAAAATACGATCAATGAATTCCAACACCATTATTTTTGCTTCTACTTATTATATAAAGGCTAGTACAATTATTAATAATTAAAAAGTTTCCTCGTACTAACCTCTATATAATAAGTAGAAGCAAAAATAATGGTGTTGGAATTCATTGATCGTATTTTTAAACAAACATCATTTTATTTTTCAATTTATTTCGCAACTTTTATCTCTACATTGCAAAAATATTCATAATATTAGCAGTATTTTTGGTATTCCCTGCTTTTAGTTAGTTCTGATCTATATATAATTTAATCTTATTAAATATTATTTAATTAATTATTATTTAATAATTTATTAATATAATATCAATATCTTTAAACATCTTATACAAATTGGAGGACAATTTTTAATGGAATAGAAAAGCTATGGCAGTGTGATCTAGGTTGGGATGTAGGGCTTTGGTAAATTGTTTTTGTTGCAACAAATTAACTCTGAATTGTACATGTTTATTAATAAAATGATCTGTGTGGGAATTTGCTTTTAAAATACCACAAATTAATAATTTAGATTTATGGTATGTGCTGTCAGACAGTGAGATGGCTTTGTCAACAAAGTTTATATACTATGGCTTTTTTATTTTTTGATAAATTGAATGGTGAGAGTGAAAATTTAAAAGTTTAAAGAATAGGTGGTTATTCAAAACACAGGTGTGTTATAAGAAATTTCAGATCAAAGATTATTCCCAAATGTTTAAGCGATTCAACTCAAAATTACAAAATTGGAAATCTAAATACAATAAATTTAAATTAGTATGGATTGGAACTCTTATCTTCTGATTTCCTAAAGTAATAAAGACTGCCTACAATATATTCAGAACTAAATTATTTTTGCTAACCAATTTTGCTTACCAAAGTTAGAAGATTATTTAGATTAAAAATAACTTTTTCCCCAAGTATCGTCATTGTTTATGGTAGCTGTGACATCTGCAAAAGAAATAATTGAATATTCAGACAAAAAATGGGAAACATAAATAATATATGAATGAAATAAATAATATTGCTGATGATGATGAGCCTTAAAACAAAAAAAAGGTAACATCAATCCTGGACCTCCTGTAATTGAAAGTAATGTGTTTTAAATTAGTACGAATTAAGTAATAAGTTTAAAAAATCTGATAATGGCACAAGAAGCCTAGGTATTTTTTGTTTTTTTTGTTGGGATTTAGGGCTTGTCAAGGTCATTAGAGCCCTTACCGAGGTATTATAAGAAGACTGTTAATAGTAAGAATTACTATGTTACTGCTTATTCAAATTTTTATAAATTGCCTGGTACTTAGAAGGAATTGACAAATGGCAAAAGGTTGATCAAGCAAAAAATGGCCACATTGCTGAATACTGGAAATTGAAATGTATAGACTGATCCTGTTGTTTTTGCTTATTGTTTTAGTTAAATCATAAACTTCAAATTTGTTGTAAATTTTTAATTATTGTATTGTTTTAATACACACTGGACTTACTTTATCTCATTTGTTAATTAAATACCTGCCTGTACTGTGATGTTTTTATACATCTCTGCAGAAATACTATAATTATTGGTCTATAACTTTTGTATTATGTGTGGCGAATAAAATTCAAAATTCAAATTCGAATGATGTTTGCAGGGGATGATGAGCAGAGTGATTGGGTTGGTGGAGGGGGAGGGGGTTGGTGGGAGGACTATGACCCGGACGACGCGTCTCCTGACCGCCTGCCATCGGACCNAAAGTAACCGTTGAAGGCATTTGACACTGCTTGAGGCTCCTGATGAGTAGTTCCATTTAATTTAATCTCAGTAATTTTAGAATGCTTACCACTGGACCTACCCAGTTTCCTGTTAACATCATCCCAAAACTTTTTTGGATTCATACTGTCCATTTCAAATTTTTTATTTTCACTGATATTTTTAGAAATTTGAATCAATTTATTCAACAACTTATTATATTTTTTAAAATAACCTTCCAACTCCAATGTATTATATATTTATCTATTTAATTTTAATATTTATATTAATTATTTAGTTTCAATTCCTCATCTTTAACAAATTCATTATGTGGAATAGTCATGTCTCCCCTCCCCTTGCATAAAGGATATCTCTTTCGTTTCTAATACATCACTTTGTTCAATGCGTCCCACAGCGTACGTGTCTTCAAGGTATAAGTTTCAAAGTCAGTGAAGTCCTCCTTCGTACGTATTAGTTTTGTATTTTCTGTCATGTCATAGGGTCCTTTACGCTTTTGTTGCAGAATGTAGTCTCGTCTTTCCTCATTGTGTATTGTACAGCCCCACAATACACTAGTCACAGTTTCATCCTCCTGTGGACACTCACGTCTAACGTTTTTTCCCCCCTATCCTCATCAAATAATATCTGAACGTCCCGTGTCCTGTCAATATTTCTGGAGTCCCCTTTTGGGGATGAAACCATTTCCCATTTTTCTGTCGTAACGTTTCGTCTTTAATGTGTATTTAAGTCTGTTGTCCCACTTCCGCCTT
>NNCF01126641.1:0-24579 GCA_002313205.1 Laupala kohalensis | reverse complement strand
TCTATGTCTGGAACATAGTAACAAGAAAAGTAAGATACTTACTCGACGACACGCAAATCATTTCAGATTTTCTTCTTTGAAATTTAAGAGCAAACTCTGGCTAAGACATATTTATACGTTTTCCTGATGGTAGTACTATGAATACTGAATATGTGTAATGCAAAACTTTGAAAATAAACTTTTAAAAAAGTTGAAAATTTTGGTCAAATTTTCTTTTTGTGTGTTTATTCTCCAAATCCTTATCTAGGGAGACGTGGGTGGCATCTATGGNCTTACTTGTGCTTGATTCTCTTACTATTTTCTTTGCTACCTTTCTTGGTAAACTCTTGCTCCCTTCGACCCCGACGCTATTAGGTTTCGAGGGCTAGGGCGTGTCTTTTCATCCTTCCTTCAAGGTTTACTCTCTACTTTTCTCTTTTTTCACTCTTCTTTATGTGGTTTCCGGCCTCAGAATATGAGAACCACGGGTTGTTTCCTCCCTGTCGTAGGAGCCGACTAATGGAAACACTTGGTCCCTGGCCAATGGCTGGATGGGCAGATGAAATTGAATACAATTCAATGGCCAGAAAGGCAGATGAGCCATACCCTATGACTGGGTAGCAGCGGTCATAGTACCGTCTGTAGGTAGAGACGAAGACGTCAGTATAGCTACAGATTGGAAAGCATGAGGCGATCGTTGAAACCATGATATAGGCTCTTGTACTGCAATGTGGCAAGCTCCGGATTAGCTACCACATTATTCATCCTGGTCCCACACGACCATAGACACTTTTATGAAACATGACAGTTCCTTTATCAGAAAATTCCGAAGTAAAATGTCCACGCTCGGATCTTCGGGTGGACACTTTTAGAGGTGAGCCACGTGAAATTGAAGTAATAGAAGAAAGAGGAAATATCCAGGAGAAAAAGAAAACACCAATAATGAAGATTGCAACATGGAATGTGAGAACAATGAATAAAGAAGGAAAACTTGAGAACCTTAAACATGAAATGAAGAAAAACCAAATAGATCTGATGGGACTAGCGGAGATAAGGTGGATTGGAGAAGGAGAATTGTTAACAGATGAGTACAAGATGGTATACAAAGGAGGAGATAAGAAATATTGTGGTGTGGGATTTATATACAAACGGAGTCTGGACAAATATGTTACAAAGTTAATACCCAAGAGCGAAAGAGTCTTTGCCTTGAAAATGAAGAGTGATCCGGTAGATACGCTAATCATACAGGTATACATGCCAACATCTGAACATACCGACGATTTTGTGGATGAAGTATACAAACAAGTAGAAGAAATAATTGATGAAAATGGAAAAGGTCAAGTAAGAACAATAATAATGGGAGATTGGAATAGTGTGGTTGGAGAGGAGAGTGTTCATGGCATAGTTGGAAAATATGGATATGGAAAAAGGAATGAAAGAGGAGAAAAACTAATAGAATTTTGTAAACAATATGATCTCTGGATATCAAATACTTGGTTTAAACAACATAAAAGACGGCTGTACACATGGATGAATCCAGGAGATAGAATGCGATTTCAGATAGATTACATCTTGGTTAATCAAAGGTTTAAAAATAGTATTAAGAAAGCAAAGACTTATCCAGGAGCTGATGTCAACTCAGACCATAATCTGCTTGCTATTGAAATCAGAACAAGATTGAAACATGTGAAGAAAAGAACAACACCAAAGAAGTGGAATAATGAAAAGTTAAGAACAGAAGGTGGAAAACAGTACAAACATGAAATCGAAGAAAAACTGAAGAGCAATATCGCTAAAGAAAATGTGAAAGAGGATTGGAATGAAATGAAAAATGTCATCTTGGAATCACTAGAGAAAAATATTGGAAAGAAAACAGATAGAACAAGGAAAGAATGGGTAACACAGGAAATGATACAGAAAATGGAACAAAGAAGAATGTGGAAAAGAGATAAAACTGAAAATGGCAAGAAACAATACAAGAAACTTAATAACGAACTAAGAAGAGAAACGGACAGAGCAAGAGAAAAATGGATGGAAGAACAATGTGAAAAAGTAGAAGAGCTAGAAAAATACAACAAAACTGAAGAAATGTATAAAATAGTGAAGAACTTAACAAAAAAGAAACCAAAAGCGATCTCTAAACAAGGAATGATGAGGAAAGATGGAATGATAACTTCAGATGTCGAAGAAAATAAAGCAATTTGGGTTGAATACATCAAAGAACTGTATAAAACGGAAGATAATCAAAAAATGAATGAACTAGAAGATGATGAAGAGAATAGTGGAAACAGATCGGAGAACATAGAAGAGTGGGAAGTAAAGAAAGCAATCAAAGAACTGAAAAATAATAAAGCACTGGGTTGTGATAATATACCATCGGAAGCACTGAAGGCATTAGGACCTTGTGCCATAACTAGAATTACAAACATAATCAACAAGATTTACAACACCGGAATATGGCCTGAAGAACTTTTGAAAACCATTCTAGTACCCTTACCAAAGAAGACCAATGCAACACAATGTAAAGACTATAGAACCATCAGTTTTATATGTCATCTAACTAAAACCATAACAAGAATTATATTCAAAAGGATTGAAGGAAAAATTGAAGAACATTTAGGAGAAGATCAGTTTGGATTTAGAAAAGGGAAAGGAACAAGAGATGCAATGGCGTGTATGAGAATGCTAGGAGAAAGGATGCTGGATATGAACAAGAATGTGTACGTGTGTTTTATAGATTGGGAGAAAGCGTTTGATCGAGTGGAATGGAATATATTGCTGAGAGTATTGAAAGACATTAATCTGAACTGGAAAGATCGCCATCTAATTAGAGCACTTTATAAAGGACAGAAGGTTGTAGTAAGAGTAGATGAAGAAGAAACAGAAGAAATAATAATTGGAAGAGGAGTTAGACAAGGATGTTGTATGTCACCTACACTCTTTAATCTGTATGCTGAAAAACTTTTAGAGGAAGCATTAAACAACACGGCAGGCATTAAAATTGAGAATAAACGCTTAAGAAATATTAAATATGCTGACGACCAAGCAGTGCTGGCTGAATCTGAAGGGGAATTAAAAATAATGATTGAACACATAAATGAAGCCGGAAAAAGATATGGAATGAAGATCAATATAAGTAAGACTAAAGTTATGAAGATAGGAAAAACGGATTCAATAATACATATACAATTAGAAGGTCAAGTGCTAGAACAAGTGAAGAGTTTCAGATATTTAGGTGGACTTATACGAACAGATGGAAGTTGTACTGAAGAAATCAGAAGTCGAATATGTATGGGAAAGATGGCATTTGAAAAGATGAAAGACCTACTGACAACAAAAAGAATACCATTGAAGTTGAGAAAACGATTTTCTAAATGTTACATTTGGAGTGTGGTACTGTATGGAGCGGAGACGTGGACATTAAGAAAGAAAGAAGAGAAATATCTGGAAAGCTTTGAAATGTGGGTGTGGAGAAGAATTGAAAACATCAAGTGGTCAGACAAAATAAAAAACGAAGAAGTACTTAGAAGAGTTGATGAAGAAAGAATGATTTTGAAGACAATAAGGAACAGAAAGAAAAGTTGGTTGGGTCATATATTGAGAAGAGATTGTTTACAAAAGAAAGTAATCGGAGGAAAAATAGAAGGTAAAAGATCACGAGGGAGAAGAAAATTTGGTATGTTTACAGATATTGCACATGGAAGAAGCTTTGAACAGTTGGAAGAGGACGCTCAGGATCGTGAAGAGTGGAGAAGGCTGTGTTGATACCTGTCTTTAGACAGATTTACAAATAATAATAATTCTCCAAATATATGTCCCTAACCTCCAAAAAAGACTTTTAAAAAATTTATTAAAATTTCAAAAAAATTAAAACTTTTTTCTCGTTTTAATCAATCATTCCTTTGTCTCATGTTACTCTTTATCGTGAAAAAGCGTCTCTATGTCTGAAACATAGTAACAAGTAAAGTGAGATATGTACACGACGACACGCTATTTATTTTAGTGTCCTTTCTTTGAAATTTAACAGCAAACTCTTGCTAATACATCTTTCCACGTATTCTTGATGGAAGTCCAATGAATTCTTACAATGTGTAATGCAATATTTTAAAGGTAAACGATAAAAATTTCAAAATTGTAAGGGAAAAAAATTTAGAAATTTTTCGAAATAAATTTCCTCCAAAAATTTTGAAATTTTTTAGTCACAATCGAAAAATATATATACATACGTACTAAATTGTTTTCTTAACTGTACGAAAAAAAATTTCCGAAAAAATTTTGAAAATTTTTTATAGTCCCATTCGGAAAATTTATATACCCTTGTACCCAAAAGCTTTTCCAAAAAGTTTCGAAAAAAATGTTTTCTGAAAAAAATTTCAAAACGACTTTTTTATCGTTTACCTTTAAAATATTGAATTACACATTGTAAGAATTCATTGGACTTCCATCAAGAATACGTGGAAAGATGTATTAGCAAGAGTTTGCTGTTTAATCTCCACTCTCAAAATACTGTATTGCTCTCTAGACATTCCGTAGTTATCTCTTCATCCTGAAGATATCGCTCGATGTACAACTTCTAAGAAATAGGAGGAGAACTCTTCCTCGCAACCCACTCTTTCCGTACTAATGAAATTGTTCTATCCCTTTAACGTTAAATAGAAAAAAATATGACAAAGAAAAAATACGAAAATTTCTTATAAAGATGGGAAAATAAGAAAAAAATCCTTATAGTGTGAGACGCGCTAGAAATTTACTGTAAGACCCCGGCACTAGAACTAACCCCACATTTAAATCAACCCCTAGCGTTCAGATTGACCTACAAGGTGAAAGACAATCCCACACCTGACGTCGGTGGAGGTAACCAACGTGAACCTACCCTGAAATCAGTTGTCGTCTGGTTGCCACATTGAGCGATTGGGAGCGACACTACACTGACATAACTGGTGAACCGAGGAGAGATGTTCCTATACCATTCTTAAGTGCCTAAGTGGGAGGATAGGGGGTTTTATAAATGAAAGGCTATCCAAGTCATTGAGATATGGTTTTACTCCATTAATCAACTTACAGGCTTTCCCAAGAGCGCAAGCGCATCGTGAGGCAGTTAACTAGTCGAGCGGTCACCAAGGTTGTTGGCAAAGAGATGCAGTCGATGGAAGGTGAGACCGAAGGCGAGTCCATTCGAATCAGATACAAATGAAGCTCGAGATACGGCTGACGTTCGGAAGTGCATGTGTAGAGTTGAAAGTTCTTATCCTGGCCACCACAGGGTCAGTGGATAAAGAGTGGAATGAAGGAGCTCTGAATATGACCGCTCAGGGGGTCAAAGAGTAGGCGAGAGAACGTCTCCGCGTTGCTGAGCGAACGAGCGAGTAACAGGCTTCACGCGGTGTGCCAATAACCTCATTCCTCCGAGACCTAATGTGCTATCCTTTTATACTGTTTGAACGCTGACTAGTTTCTGCCTCACGAATGCCCTCAATACTCTTTTGATAAGCGAGTAGGTTGTTGCAAGTTTTACGACACCTCTGTGTTCGTCAATATGTGGTTGTACTATGGCTTGTTGGATTCAGGGTAACAGTGATGTGGAGGTGACAAGCCAAAAAAAATTTGATAGTGGCTTGGAAGATTTCATGGTGACTTTTTGGAGTGGTTTATGCTTGTCATCTAAATTACTGTCTTTTTTTGCACTTAATCATTTACTCACCAATTATTCATTCTTTGTTGCTTTCTGTGCTTATTAGTACATATCTGGATTGTGTGTTGACCCTTTTTGTGTAACTTGTATACTATTCACAGCAACTTTCTCTTGTCACAGATTTCATCTTTACTTTGGTGTATTGTCGCTGTTCTGCCTTTGTATTTTACATTTTCTTATGATTTGATAATGTGCTCGTGTTACCTTTCTTTAGAAAAATTGTGTTTTGGGTGACTCTTCCTGTGCTTAATTAATCGTCTCTATTTTACTGAAATTGTGTTGTTTCAGAAGTAAAGATAAACTCTTGAAGACATGTCCAAAAGAAGTAAGGCTCAGTCACTGGCACCAGCATCCTATCACTGCACCTGATGTATTAGATTTAGGAGACCATCACCGGCTACCAAAGAGATTTTTATGGATTAATTTCAGAGAAGGCGCACTTCCTCTTCAGCCCTGAGAAGCGATAAGTTTGAACTTCTGACCAAGGATTGGAAATTTTTTTTCAAGACTCATGCAGTTGTCTGTGTTTGCCCTGATCTGCAGTGGTGCTACTACCAGTATTACAAGATCTTTAAAGTATAGTATGGTCCAAACTATGGGGAAGGCAGGATCAGTAGATTGAAGGAATCAATTGAGGAGTACTACGCACAAAACTCGTCTCAATTCTATAATCGTTCTACAGTGTTCATATGTCATGAAAAGAGTACATGAACACCTCAAAACTACTGGGGAGGTAACATTGATGGACTTTTCTGGTAGTACGGACCGATTTGACACCAGAGTGAGATTTTTAATCACTTCAAGTCTTTCTGGTGGTTTACCACTCGGAATTATAATGTGCAGCTCTGAAAATTTAGTTTTTATCTCCAAAGGACTGGAAATGTTGCAGGAGCTGTGTAATAAAAATGCATTTTATGGAAGAGGGTTGGATGGAGCAAAGGCATCGTAACTGATGTCAAGAATGAGAGAAACAGCTTCCATTATGTTTTCCCTTCGGCTCATCTCCTGCTGCGCCTTTAACACACCCTTCAGACATTCTTGCGTTACATTACATTACATTATCGGACCACAACATCAAACAAGATGATCCAGCAGAAATATACAATCGAAATTCGGAAAATTATTCGGAAAATGAACTTTCCGAATAAACACAAAAATTCTGACAAATATTTCGAATATTTCATCATTTTAAAAGGCAAAATATTTCGTCAGAATAACATGATTTATATGTAAGAGAGCATGACGCTCGATGCAAGTTCGGGTACCTCACTTGCGTTCGATGTCATTATGACGCTTCCTAGTGGCTCTGGAGTGGTTGACGAAATATTACAAATTTATTAGCTTTTTCGAAAAACTCACAAAATCATTTTAAGGAATTTATTAGAGGTTAGGAAAATATGTAATTTAAAAATGACACAGTGACTTAAAAGAAAGTCTTAATGCATCTCAGTCGCAACTAGGGAGGGAACAGGAATTACAGAGAAAGAGAAATAATTCAAAAAAACAATCTTTAATCTAAATAAAAACACCAAAAGTGTAAGTTGGGATTAACATAATTTTCATATATAACCGGTCAATGAGAACTCTGTGACCACAAAAACCTGAAAAACAAAATCTCTTATTGCAATTTTGCATTTTAAAACAAATTTGTAAATTACAATATCAACGTTTAGCATTTTATTCAAAATCTTAAACGGCGGAAATTCACGAAAACATTAACCTAGTCGTGCAGTCATGATTTTTGGTTTCACTGACACCACAAAATGACTTGAGGAATAATCGAAACATTGTGATTGAAAAATAACTTCAATTGGTCAACGTATAAGGTCACGAATTGTGTAATATTAGAAGTTGAAATCATCTTCACACGAAACATGTTAAACTTACGCACATTACACGGGAGGAGGCCCTCAGGGATAAACCAATTGGATATCGAAGATCTGCTTCACACGATGAAGAATGCAAGACGATGACTCGTTGCATTTTGTACATTCCGCAACCACTTTCATATATATCCACAAAAACAATATTATTGTAAAAAAGGCAAATAAGCTTGTCTTGATGAGTTTCCATAACGAAGAATCCAACCAGTTTTCTTCATATCTGTAACAAAACTGAATTATATAAGTAAACAACATAAATGATTGTGAGGTATACAATTCATTGAAGTTTGAAATACTTAGAAATTCGTTACATAGAACTAATAAAAATTTTGGTAAGTACTATTTACTAATCAGAAGTTACCGCTTTTGAGTTACAAAAAATGAGAGTACATGTGTCAATATATTCAACATAATTGCTACACGAAGATCGATTATATCAATCAGAGACGAAAAATGCACAACAGTTCGAGACGGGAAGAGCATTTATCATGATTTTCCCATCTACAATGGATTAATCTTTCATCAAAGTAATATAATGGTTGTAGACCGATTAATTGGTAAAATTCTCCAAAGAGTATTTACTTAACTGCCTTTGATTATTTTTTACTAGGCGAACTTGTCCGGCTTCGCACGACAGAGTAACATTTCATCCTACATCGCCCCTTCATATTCAGATTTTCGAAAAATCCTTTATGAGTAGGCCTCTACAATACAGTAGCAAAAACCTCTCAAAATTTCAGTCAGGAATCATCTATGTATATTATACAGTGCTGTGCTTTCCCAACGCTAGAAGTAACCTTCTACTAGCCACTGCTACCAACATTTCAACGCATTCTGAAAATTTGGGGTTTTATACGTATAAAACTTTGGAATAATGACAAAAAGTGTAATTAACACATTTTATTAAAAACTAGCAACCCTTCGCTCGTGTGTTTTACGTTATGTTGAACATTACCCCTCCTTTTTACTTTTTGAAAATGGAAGGTCACAAATGTTTGCTTCAAGTGAAGCCCCTCACACCGCGGAGCTCGCCAGTGATTGCATGCCTGGTACTCCCGAGGCAACACAGGCGGAGGCTACTTGTAAAATTAAACGCTTGTAGAATCTAAACTATTCGTACACATTTTGTGATATTATGATACTTTATCTCTCTTAAATGCACAAAAACACATAATGCATTTAATTTGATAAGGATTAATTTTTTACCTACTTGAATTACTATCTATTGAGTTGAATTTAAACTCGTCTATTTTTAAAACCTTTTTTTCTTCAATAATTTAGTGAGACGTGATGTCGTTTTTCTGGAACTCTCCGTGATGAACAATATTGCCATTCATTGGTGTCACCTATCTCTAACCGGTTAGGCAGCAAATGCAATAATCTCTCTCTGAAGATTAATTCTTCCCCCGACGAGATGTCTATTATCACTATTGCCTTTTACTTATGATACATAAAGTAATTATATATATAATAAACTAAAATCACACACTAAAATCTTGCCAGAGAATATATTATGAACAAAAAAAATATCTCGTAAATCAGATGAGAGGTTTTGGAGCTTTAAGATACAGACATTAAAGTGGTTTTGTTTTATGATATAGATGTTAGGTCTCAGAGTGCGAACCCCCCACCTATTCCCATCCTTCCCTGACGTTCGCTACTATAAGAAAAATCATTAAAAGTATGACACTCGCGTATATATAGGATTTGCAGATAGGAAGTAAAAGGCTACTTACTTATCTTTTCCAAGCGAATTGTACAAGGAAACAGTCCTGTCCGATGAATCCAATTCGAAAGGTAAAACTTGGGAACACTCAAGGGCAGAGTTCTAAAAACAAATAGACATACGTTTTCTTACTTACCCTTCTAAAAATAAAATAGAAATACGTGACCTGAATGCTACGCTTATCGTTTCATGAGAATAAAACGGAGGATCAAATGAAAAAGGAAGAACAGTTATAATTACCATTCTAATTAAGGACAAATAAAAGCACGTGGCATCGCTGGCTAGGAACGTCCCGAAAGAAGTGGCTTCAAGAATTGTCACAGTTTATAAGAAATAAAACTTCGTCTAGGTCTAAATTGCATTGATCACAAACTTGTTGTGAAACTATACGGGTACATAGTATATCCGCCAAATTTCAAATCTCTGAAGTTCAGGTTATTTTAATGGACAAATTCACGCCTCCTACATACAACTATTCTCTTTCAGACAAAATATTTTGAAGAATTGGGGAAAATTTGTTCCCCAATAATTACGTGAGCAGGCGCAAAGAACAATTCAAAATCAGAAATTAAATTATACGCTATAAACTATATTACATGCCTTGTTCAATTTGGTAACGATGTACCATTAAATTTTCCATGAATTATAACTAACCCTAACTCTTTCTATAACTCTTACCACAGATTTGGAATAAACATCAGACTCCAACGCGCCAGCATCTATTTCATTACTTCTGTTGCTTAGTAAATTATTTTCTTCTGGAACTAAAGGTCTTGTTTCATCGTGACTCTCCGTTCCAAACACAGGCAAATAACTGCTGCTGCAATATAGACTCTAAAAATGCAAAAATTAACATTATTGCGATGAATTCATGTAAACGAAAAATTAAACAATGAAATATTTAGCTTCAACTGTTGAGTCAATATTACGTCTTTAGAGATAAGTTCCCATCACATCCTACTTTTCTGAACAAATGTCTTACTCGGAAACTATTGCTGTCATAAACAATATTTTTATAGGACAANAAAATGCAAAAATTAACATTATTGCGATGAATTCATGTAAACGAAAAATTAAACAATGAAATATTTAGCTTCAACTGTTGAGTCAATATTACGTCTTTAGAGATAAGTTCCTATCACATCCTACTTTTCTGAACAAATGTCTTACTCGGAAACTATTGCTGTCATAAACGATATTTTTATAGGACACCATTCCTATTGAGTAATTTATTCGAGGACGAAGACTGGCGGAATGCAGTAAAGGAGAGAGATAAATTGGAGACAGGTCGGCACACGTGGACATTGTTTTCTTATTTTAATTTATGTAATGAGAATAATTACACGAGAGATTTTTAAACTTTTTACTTGTATATTTAATTAGGATTGTAAATATGCTTCATTTATTACATTTAAACGGGTTAACTTTTTATTCTTCCGAGACAAATAAGAAAAAACTCATAAACAAAATGCAAAAATATAATAAACAATCTTAGGTATAAGTTTAATACCTCCCTGAAAGCGTATTGAAAAACAAACAGGTGCGAGGCCATCTTAGAAAAACCTCACTGCTCCGAATCAGGAGGTCAAGTACAGTACTCCATTTACTTGACAGATTAGCACACCTAGATGAAACGGTCATCAATATTGCAAAATCTTTTGTATATTTCAGAACTTAGTTTATTTCAGGTGCTAATTATTTCGGTCAGGTCAAGCTTAAATTATGTATCACTACATAAATTAGTTGGAAAGTAAGCATTGCTCGGCTTCGTCAACACCGGCTTTGCCTCGGCGAAAATATATTGCTAGTTTAATGCCTCACAATATTTTCCGACAAAACGATAGTTTTTGTGTTTCGTGAATTATTAAATACATAAAAAATAACTTTCCACGTTCCGCATGTATCTTGGCTGGCGGATGAGAACCGTGTCAATTGTCCAAGAGCCAACAATTCTACCCCCATGCTAAGGTCTTCCTCACAGATAAATTGAAACATTTTCCCTCAGGAACACATCGAAGGTTGGAATATCTATTTACTTAAATGCAGTTTAAATTCATTATGAAAATTATCCCCAATGAATAGAGAATGGTTCCTGAAGCCAAGTCGCTCTGACGCACAGAATATCTTAACTCGACACTTTGTTCCTGTCCTAATTGCTCGCCACCCTGTCACCCACCCTCATGTTAACTGACCGCCCTACCGCTAATGGATTTCGAGAGTCACTTACTCGGGAGTTATTTAAAAAGCTATTAATTTAACATTTTTATTCCCATTATCTTAAAAGTTTTGAAGTTCACACAATTCCAATAAAAATATATCCAAACACGACGAATTTATGACACGAGTTTTAGGTTTGGTTTTATTTATTTAGTATATAGAAAGTATTGTAATCGTGAAAACATTCGGTCGCCAAATTTTGACCTAAATATACGTTTTGGGAGTCTCTGATTCCGAGAAAAAAGGTCCGTAATTTTTTTGATGCATTTATAAAACAAGCGATTGAGAGGAAAATAATGTATTTGGTTTATCGTGCTACAGTAAGCATCAGTTCTTGATGGTGCACTAGAGCTTGGCACATCGGGTTTTCAAGCGAAATAATTACACTTTGGAATAGTTTTTGGTTCCGGTTTTATTTTTGACACAACATTTATTTCCTTCTTAATGATGGAAAGTGCTTTTTTGTGCAGTTTGTGACAGGAGTAAAGAAATAAGTCATCTTTGAAACTGTAGGTTGGGTCATTCGTGTGAATGTCAAAAACTGAAAAGGGGCAACCGCCAAGAAAACTTAGATTTAAATTCGATTTCATCAGAATATCAATTATATAAGTTCTTCTTTTGTCTTGATAACTAGGGTGTTCTCTCATGAGCTGCAGCTTTTATTGTTGAATTTTTGTGGTTAGTAATGTATGAGCGTAAGTAGACCACACGAGCACAATACCCCTTTCCACATGTTTTCTGATGTCGATACAAAGAAAATTAAGAAATATAAGAAAAAAACTTTATCAAAAAATTTTTAGGGCACTGATGTTTCGAAACTTTGAATTGTAGAATTCTTAAGCAATTCACAGAATATCAGATTTAAGTTTCCAAATCCAGTCACAGCAGGTTTTTAAAAGAGAAAATATCGTTGTTTCATATTATATTTTTGTCAAATATTATGTGTAAAATATTTAAGAGGCCCCTCTAATGTACATCAGTCTGTCAGCATGAAACCAATTCCTCCAATATTCTAGAACAACAATTTGAATAACTCGACGGGCACAGGTAGACCAATGTAGTCCTAATATTTAAGGAAGTGTCGAGTTTAATGGAGAAAATATCATTTTTTCTGAAGATCAGTCGTGTTTAAAGTACGCCCAAAACGAGTAACGCATATTTGGAAATTCCGGTGCCCGCCCTCAAGTAAACAGCGGGATGCAACCTGAGATGAGGACGTTTCTCAAATCGTGCCTAGAGCTTAGTAGACCCTTTTTCAACCTTTTCTCGCGGTCAATAGTTTCTCAATTCGAGTCTGCCCGTACGTTTCAATGGCTTCTCCAGAGATTTAGAAGTAAAAATAGAAGTCGGAGGTCTTTCCTATAATAGGCTTATTTTAGGGTTCTTACCACAGATTTGAAATTGGCAGAAGACTCCACTACGACGACATTATTATCATCACTGCAGTTGACTGTTATGTTCTTCTGCTCCAAATGTCGAGTGCAAACTTCTCGAAGAGAAGAACTTGTCTCATCTTGACTCAGTGCACTTAAATAAATACTGCTACAGTAGCGTTCCTACAACATAAAGGCAACATAATTAATGTCCTCGCAGTGAAAGAAAATTAACCAGACGTAACCAATGAAACGAAATACGGTGTTGCCGTAGGTCTACTGCGGGAGATCTTTCAGTCAAAGGTTAGGTAATAAGTCCGTCACAGTTGGCTTATCAATTACTGCCGGTTCTACGAATCGGCTGATGTAGGCGGAAGCATCCAAACGCAAACTCGCAGAGATTCTGTTGACTTGGGTAAAACGCTCACGTATCTACAACGAGAGGAAGAGTCGGCAACCTCGCAATACTGGCATCGGATCTTCGACTTTCACGTGGCCTTTATACTCCTCCCTCATTCATTTTCCTTCGCTACGAGCACCGTAAAAATCTACTTGAAATACTGCTCAAATGTACAACTAAATACTACAAAAATGTTTCAACAAGAACTTGGGGCAGAACGAGAGAGGGAGATACTTCAACCACCAAGCTTGTTCGCAAACTCAGCGTGAGGCCCCCTTTGGGACTAATGAAGCATGGCATAGATCCAATCAATTATTGTTCAATAAAAAACATGTAATTAGATCTAATTTGTCTTATTATTGAACATGCATTTATCTACGGTCACTAAGAAAATGCTGTTAACCCGAAAAATAAATTTTTAAAGAGAGCAATTTCTGAGATCGGTTCTATTTCCAAAATCAGCCAATGATGATACAAAAGCGGATATTAAAAGAATTCATTAGTTTTTTAATTGAACAATACTAGTGATATTTTATGCATTGTCAGTTTTATGACACCTAATCCTGCATTGTTGGCGCACACAGTACTTTGGGTGTATGAAGAGGTAACAGTAGAGACGTAATTAAGTATGAGCGCGTATTCATTAACTTATTTTCCAAACAAATTTAGCGGGGAAATATACTCGTAAATAATAATAATTTATTAATCTGCAAGTAAGCAATGCTCTGTGGTAGATGGAAAAGAATACATAAAAATATACATAATTCGACTCGGTAAGTAACAAGTCTTTGTATATTATGTGAAAAATATGCTCTAATGAGCGCTGTAATTTAAAGTACCTATTTCCAATTAATGAAAAGGCAAGAATTTAACACCGGGTACGAAAAATATAATATTTTTGTTTTTTGTCTCCGACATGCTTCGCAGAAAATTAAACCATACAATCCCAGGTTTAACCCCAGGATAAACTCTGGTACTTCTTTTTTCCGCAGGTTAAGTAGGCCTGAGAGTCAGTCTGGATGTTGAGGTGAGATGAAAAATTCCCACCTTAGCGGGGATCGAACCCCGGCCATCCAGTCAGCAATTCAACTTTACTCTCTGAGCCACACTGATAATAAATATCATGATAGTAAAACACGGAAAAGCGTCTTTTGTTTGCCTTACCGATTTGTTCACCAAAGCTCGAAAATTGTGGATAAGTGGATACAAGAGATATTTGAGATGCTCCTCCCACGATGGCAGACAGAACTATCCGTACGCAGCAGACCAAATTTAGCGTCAAAGTTCGATTTACGTGTTTCTTCCCCCAAAAATGACAAAATATCTCCACAACAATTCATAATCAAATATTATTTCTTGGTATTTCTTCGATCTTTAACGCAATTTTGTTGGAATAATTAGGAATTATTTTTTATCGTTACAAGATAAAATTAAATTACACAAGTCCTAAGTAAGTAGAAATTGCTACTCTAAATAAATGAAATTCAAAATGTGTTATGTGTTGTTGAAAAAAAAACTAGTTTTAAATTTAAGAGAATATCGACAGCACAAATGTTGGCGCGCTCCTTCGCTAGTGTAAGGAACAGTGTGTCCTTCAGGAGGGGGCTTCAAGAACACCACTCGAGGGTATCGTAGTTGCGCCAAAGCATTTCAGCACAAGCGGGAAATTTAAATCATTCTATTTCGAGTAATGTTTAAAAAGCAATGAAATATGTCCCAAAATGAAACACGTCAATGACACTAATGCTTCTTCAGTAATACTCCTTCGGAGAAACCCGTTCCATACATACATTCCATACATGAGGATGGAGAAGACACATTTGTACAGCCATAGAAGATGCAAGTCGCAGACTTCTAACACGAGAAGAGTTAAAACGAACCGCGAGGCACACAGGATGAAGAACTACATATGGAAGTGCCCACTCTGCGATTTCCAAAGAGAAGGAAGAACTGGCCAGCAATATGTGAACTCCCACCTATCACAAAAACACAAGGAAGACCCAGGGCTATTGGCACAAACATCCGCTAATCAGAACTTAAACAGTGCAGCGTGTACCAACCGCTTCTCCACAAGGTCGGCATACACCAGCTACATGAGGCATAAACATCCTAACCTGGTTACATCTACCATACAGCCTACTAAAATAGGAAAACAGCCATCTCCAGCTCGAACACCGCAACCACCCACTCAGCCAATACCACCACCACCACCACCACCATAGCAACAACCTGCAACAGACGATCCACTGATATGCACCGCCTGTGGAAGATGATGTAGAAGCAAAGCGGGGCTAATCTCTCACATACATACACACATTACATGCATATATACATTATGGTTTCATTCATTATGAAAACCAGCTTCTATTCAGGACAAATGCGATTGTTGACGCTCGAGTGAAAACAAATAAGTCTTTAGGTTGTAGGGTTCCACCCAAATATTAGAAATACTTTACGTAGAATACATACAATACATACAACTTCAAAGATTAACCAAGTTTTAAGAAAGCAACATATTAATATCGAGAGCAGTGGCGAACCTACACCTCATGAGATCCGAGGAGTTTTATTTTTTTAACTTGTGTGTGCCGCGGAATACAATACACACAAGATTTCGGAGGCTCCCATGTACAAACGTATCGGCATCCATACTAGTGAATATCCTGAACGCTACAATGTATTACGAAGAATTGAAATTTGAATTTTTTATTAATAAGTTCAACTACTATATATATTCGTTTTTAAAAATGTTTCAGATAACATCTATTATCAAATTTATTAGTTTATAAGATTTTTAAAGGAGGCCGCTCCGGGTGGAGGTACCTGAGAACGACAGTCATAACAATTTGAAGTAATGACAAGAAGAATTTGATAAATACTGAAAGGAAATACAAGATTTATGAAGAATATGTCTGTAAACTAGAAGGGATACGTGAGACTTCCCAACGGTAATAGAAAAAATTATATAAAATTTCTGAAGATGCACACACTAGTGCGCACAACAAGAGCAGATATACACGAGCCGGTATTGGTTGACTATAGAGGCGGGGAAGGCTCGAGAACATTTCAAGTTTCATATTCAGTATTGTGTTTGTACTACTGTTATTGTACATTTGTTGAAAGAGAGGCAAAAATAAATTGAAAAAAATTCGTAGTAGCTTAGCTTACCTTACGCTGAGTATCAGGCAGTTCTTCAGTTTGGGTAGATTTGTCAATGTTACTCACGTTCATTTCAGTTACTGAACTTGCGTGTAAAGTTGTCAAGAAAAAGGTCTGTTGGTGGCCGCCTTCTCCTGTATTTTCGAAGAAAGAAAAAATTAAAACGAAAATTTAAAACCACGATCAATTAAAATGGACGAGTTATCTCGCACGGTTCTCACCTGACCGTTCAAATTGGGAACAAAGACATTCCGCAGTTTGTGTTGACTTGTCAATGAGAAGAAAAGATGTCTGAAGTGAAACATTTTCTTGCACAAGTGTATAACCACCCAACTGTTGAAGAGAAGATAAATTAATAAATCTTCATTTAAATTGAGATAATTTCAAAGCACTGTACAGACAGGGTTTCATATTATGAAGGAACTAGTACTGTCCATAGCGCCACGCGACAAGGTTTGCATAGTTTCTCAAATAAAGTGAAGTATTTGGATTTGAGTGATACCCAACTAAGCGTGATCCTACTGTTATCAGCAAAGAAAAGAATTCGGGGGTATTTTCTCCTGCCTTCGACACCTTGGTTCACTATTACGTCTCGTCATGAATACAAATCTGGACGTCGAGCTTCTCTCGGGTGAAAATTATAGATTTTATTCCGCTTTGCAGATCGTGAAACTCGAAAAATTCCGACTTGGGAATTTTTAAATCCAGACATTTTCCCGCTCTTGATACTTTGGTGAAATAAAACTTAATCACAGTATGTTCGTTTTACTTATTATATTAACTAACTAGTGACAGGTGATCAAACCCAGAGCATAAAGTACGAAAGAAACAGTGCACCGAAAGTATTATAATACTTGGAATCATTTCGCGAGCGAGTTAAAACTAGATAAGTAAACTACATAATATCTTAACATTTCTCATCTCGTCGTAACACACTTTTTACTCAAAATACATTTTATCCAGATTTTCAAATGAACTGATCAGAACGAACATTCCGAAATTCCCTGTTCCTAAGAAAACTCCGATCATTCGCTCATCAGAATCACGCCGTACCGGAGTTCTTAAACACGCACCTCCTGGTGGTCATTAAGTCGGGCAAGGGGTTAAAAATTTTGGGTACCATTAAACTCGACACTTTGTACCTGTCCCAAACCTGTCCTAATGACATTCCGCCCCCCCCCCCGCCCCCAACCTATGCTAACCGACCGAATTGCCATCAATGGATTCGTGAGTCACATACTGGAGAATTATTTTAAAGGGCAATCAATTGAGCATATTACTTTTCATTTCTATTATCGTATAATTTTTTATTTCCACACTTAATTCCAATAAAAAAGAACCCAAAAACAACGTATTTATAACACAAGTGAGTTTTCAGCTTATGATTATTGTACAAGAGCAAACTTTAGTCAAGAAAATGAGAGCGGCGGAGTCACGTGCCCAGTAGCGGATCCAAATGACTTTCACTTGACTTTGTGAAAAACGTGAAGGACTCTAACTTTGTTTTAAATTTTTCTTATGATTTAAAATATTACCACCACTATCCACTTTTTGGATCCGGCCCTGCACGTGCCGGCTGCGTGGCTAGTCAACAAATGCAATTTCATATTTTTCAAATTTCCGCCTCTTTTAAATTATTTTCACATTTAAACTGTTTTTAATAGTGCACAATATTTAAAATAGATAGAGTCCCAATAAACACAAATTTTCTAAACTTCATGATTTTTCGAAATAAATTTGAAAATCAAGTTAAAATCTGGGAATGAAGTGGAAATTTCTTTGACAATTGTTACAGAAATTATTCAGTTGGTACTCAGTGAAATTTCAAGTGCCACCGGAGGCTCAGGTGTTAGCATTCTTGCTCGCAAGTCACTANGTCACTCTGGTATCAATTCCCAGTTCGTCCAGAAAATTTGAAACTTATCACATTAATGACACAATTGATATTGCAAAGTCTACTGAAAGAGGAACCCCCTCCTCCTATTCACCTCCTACACTGCTCCTAGTATCACCCATTCCTCTCACTTCTCCTACTAACCCTAACTCTCCATCTCTAATCCCTCGCCCCATCACACCCTCCTATGCCTCTGTGGTGTCCTGCCAATCCACATCACCGAAACCCCGACTCAGTACACCTGCTTCTCGCATCACTTCCTATAACCTACGCAGTGCCCCCAAACCCAACAAACCCATGAACCTGTAACATTCCCTAACTTCTGCACCAGACTTGACAAGCAACAAAACACTATCTATTCTACACCAAAACATACGATCATACAGTTAGATACAAAATTAAAGTGTATATCAGTACTATGTGTCATTGAACATTGGCTATCAGACAATCAAATTAACATCACATCAGTGCCAGCATACTATCTAACAGGATTTTATTGCCGTAAAATAGATAAACATTACAAAACTAAGCATCACGCATATGGAGGTACTTGTATTTACCTCAAACTTATTATAGAATCCAGACAAAACACAGATTATAACTACTTATATAAGAACTCAGACATTGAATGTACTATAGTTGAATTCCTAGCTTTAAAGATATTTATTGTAAATATTTACAGAGCAACTGATGGAAATCTTGAAAACTTCAGGAAAAACCTAGAAACAGTTCTAAACAAACTGACAAAACTCAAGAACCATTTTATCATTATTTGTGGAGATCTGAACATTGACTTTTTTACAAACAAAAAACAACATCATTGAACGTGAACGAGAAAAGTTCATCCACCTAATGAAATCATTTAATTTGGAAACCATAATAAATGATCGCACAACAATAACAAATAGCACTCAAACAGTAATTGACCAAATACTAATTGAATGGGAGCTAACACATTTATCTTGCCTCTATATATGATACGGAACTAAGTGGCCATAACGCACAGATCCTCTCACTTACAACTGATACCAACTCCTATAAGCCCCCCATCATAACTAACAGAAGAATCTTTAACACCACAAATTTAAATACAATTCTAACACTTCTAAATAATGAAACATGGACTGAGGTTTATGAAACCTCTAACGTAGATAGCAAGTACAACAAATTCTTCTACCAGTTAATAAATTATTTTGACATATCCCATCCAAATATGCAGCAAACACAAATACTACAAAGTAAAAAACATTCGCTGACTAAAGGAATCAAAACATCATGTGAACAGAAGAGAAGACTCCATATGTTAACTAAACAACCATCGTCCCATTCAACTCAAAACATATTATAAACAATACACAGTAGTACATAAGGAAATAATAATTAACGCCAAACAGATGACGAATGACAAATACATAGAGAAATCTACCAACATAATGAAAGCTATGTGAATATTGTTAAGAAAACCTCTATGCAAGTCACCAATAAACAACAACACACAGAATTGATACAAGACAAAAGAGATGACAACATAGAAGTTGCTAATACACTCAACCAGCATTTCACAGACGTAGCCAACCGACTACAAAATAAGCAAAACACAACCACACTACAAGTGCTACCACTACCAAATGATATTCATGTAACATTTATAATGTATATCAGGGAAATGAATGAGGAAGAAGTCCTTCAGATAATTAGTCAAATGAAAAACAAAACATCCTCCGGAATTGGATATACCAGACACAGTCATTTAAAAAATAGCAATGTACATANTACAACAACTCCTGAACCCCAGGTACCTTCCCACAAATTTTTAAAACTGCTATCATAAAACTTTTGCTAACTTACTTAACACTACCAAATCCACTATCGCCACCCTAATCCCATGGTTCCTACAAAAAAGACTCATTGTAAACACTGACAAAACTTCCATAATCCTTATTCATTTAAACAGCACACACCTAACATCGAATTTAATGGTAACGACCTCTACTTTAAACAAACAACACAGTTTCTGGGACTTACTATACAAGATAACATGAAATGGAACTGTCACCTAGAAACACTGAATATGAAACTCAGCACAATAAACTATGCCATCAGAGTTCTAACAGCTAAAATATGGTATAATATTTTTGGGAAAAGCACCAGAAATAAAACAAACTTTTTGTTTACAGAAGAGAATAATACAAACAATTACCAACACTAATAAACTTTCTACATGTAAACCACTATTTGAAATGTTGAAAATACTTCCCCTGCAATGCATGTACATTTTTGAAACTTTGTACTTTGTTTAAAAGGATCTACTAGACAAGGGCCACTCTATAGATTTAATTCCACTGTTCATGTTCACAACACTAGACAGGCCAGAAATATCCATCTACGACAGATAACATCCACTCTTAGCCCAAATAGCACTTATAATGCAGGTATACAGCTATATAATGAGTTACCACTTAACCTAAAAAACATCAATACACTGAACCCATTCAAAACAAAACTCAAACTATTCTTACAACAGAAACTCGACTAGGGTGAACAAGAATTCCTCAATGGCAATAACTAATGTATAACATACAATCTGTTGCAAGTAATCATTAGAACAAAGATGCAGAAGGTGACCTCTGATGAAAGAAAATATCTATCATCATCAAATTACATTGTTGTACCATAATTATAGACCTCGACATAAATTAAGAAAATAAAAGTAAAATAATACAATTCCTACCATAGATATCTAATAACCTTAGCCCAAATAATTATTAATATTCTGTAATAATAGAAAATAATTGTATTTTCTGTTAATTTCTAGTTAGCCTAAGTTACATGAATATGGTTAAATGTACCAAAATTAATATAAGGTTGTAATTCTTATATGTAAATATTATTGTTTTGTTGTTCTATGAATTGCCATACATCTTTGTTATGATCTATGTGGTTCAATAAAATATTATTATTATTATTAATAACTATTACCAACTACTCCTACTAATCACTACACGTGGGCCAAGTTGTTCATCAACCTAGCTAACCGACCCATCTACAAACAATAGCCCCTACCATCCAACTCCTACCTCCCATCACGCCATGTAGATAAGCTTCAATAGCACACTGCATTTCCCATTTACACATACCACAATTTAAAAAAAATGTTTTTTCTCCAAATACGGTTTTAGACAACATCCTGAGTGGTTTGCTTTACATTGCTAGAAAGAAGAGGGCAAGAGTGTTTTGTAGCTTTTCACATTACTGTCCTAGGTCATATACATCTCTATGACTAATGAAAAGCAAACACCCTATCCGCCTCCTACTGCTCCTAATATCAATATCTAACCATTACAAACTTTTCCTACTAACCCCTCCTCATGGGCCAAGTTGTTGGTAAACCCAGCTAACCGGCTCAGCTACTAACAATAGAAATTCCACCCTCCTCCTATCTCCTATCGATCCATGTAGATAAGCTTAAATAGCACACTATGTTTCCCATTTACAAATACTACAATTAAAAATAGTGCCTTGTAGTTGATGTTTGTGGGTAATACCGTCAACTATATGTCAACACTATAAGCTTACAATTAAAACTAAAATTCTGTTTCTAACCATGCAATATATTATTGAACATAACATTAATTTACCAGGTAACAAATGAGGTATAAGGTCATGAATAAGGTAACTACTTCTAATTTTGGAAGTACTTACTACACCCAAAAAGCAATGCAGACAAAAGAAAATACTTTTTCTTTTTTTTTTTTAGATAAGATTATCATGTAAAATGCACCACTTAAATGATGATGTATGTCAGGGGGTGGAAACAACAAATTCAGAAGTAAGCGTTGCAAGAAGTTTTTTTCAAGAAGTTTCATAATTCAACAAACAAAGAGCTTAGGTTGGGCCTTTTTTGTGTATTAGAAGTCACAGCCAATAACAGAGATTATGCTGAAATTAATCAGATTCCTGGATGCCGGATGTGAAATAAACGAGAGTGGACACTACCTTAGATATTAAAATTTATTATGTAACCAAAATATAAGAATGAGAAGTGCACTTATGTGAGTCTATATAAAATAATTATGAACAAAAAATTATACATTTTATTTATTTATGCTAATTGCATAGTTTTTCTTCGTATTTCAAGTTTATATTCCCACAATAAATGTTCTTTCCTTGTGTCATGATACCACAACTTCTCGCTTTATCATCCAAAATCAAGATGTAACAATTACCTTATTCAACACTGAATGAAAGATATCATTTTTCAACTGTTGCACACTCTCATCTTATTTCCTCTTAATAATATTTTAAAGTGAAACAATGTATTATAGAGAAATTACTTACACAATCATCAAGTTCTCTTTTGAGTGAACATTCTTCACCATGAACAGATGATGAAACTGTATTGCTCGAGTCCAAATTGTCTGAGGAATCAAGTAGCTTCTTGTTCTAAAATTAATAATATTAAATGAAAAGTAATACTTTAAGTTCATATTGGTATAAAAACAAATACTACATCATACATTTGGACAACAATGAAAAGATATTTTAAACAGCAATCTCATAAGAAAACTGCTGGGCATTAAAATAATATTACTTCCAAAAACAAACACAAACAGTGTAATTTATTTTAATTAGAGAACTTGGATGGAAAAGACATAATTACCTATGAAGGAAATGAAATACTACATTTACCATTAAGGAACAATGCAGTAAGACAATATTAAGAATTACTATCTTACCATACTCTGGAAATTGGTTACAAGCTCTGAACATTGCTCTTCTTTTTCATTCAACTTAGCTTTAAGGTCCTACAACCGAACAGAAAGAAAAACTAATCAGACATGAATTAATTTTACTGGAGATAAGTGATAAAAATTAAAACTGAAAGCTGTAGATTGAAATAAGCTTGCAATTATCAAGAATATATTCAGTTGATGGAACTACTCCAATGCTTTAGGAAGTCTCATCCACAGATTTGGGTGGGTGCAAGATCAGAAGAGACAGAATGGGAAAAGATGGGTGGGTTTTGTATCGAATAGATAACTTCCTTATCTGAAGAAGTGGACTGGGAGTCTTCCAGTAATTATAAATGCAAAAGAATCAAAGTGGAATTAATCCCAATTCAGAAGATTGGATCATTTTCAAGAACAAGAATCTATATTGTTTATAGCATGTCCATTTTGGCTCTTCTCAATCATAAATAATCTTCACAATCGCGATAGGGCCTTCGTTCCATAATTGGTAGGGTCTCTTGTACAAAAGAGTAACTCCCAAGACAAAAGCAATGCACATATGTATGACTGTGTGGATGAAAAAAAAAATTGTAGCTTTTCTTATTAATGTCCCAGTTAATATAGCAGTGACTACAGAAAAGTAAACTCCCCTCCTTCTATCCATCTCCTACTGCTCCTAGTATCACTAAATCTAATTAGTACCGACTATTCCTACTCACCCCTCCACGTGGATCAAGTTGTTGTTCAACCCAGCTAACAGGCCCATCTATTAACAATAGCCTACAACCCAACTCCTACACCTATGACTCCACAAAGATAGGCTTCCATAGTACGCCATATTTCCCATTCACATATACTACAATTTTTTAAATCTTTTTTACTGGTCAAATGAAGTAATACCCGAGTGGTTGCCTTGATCGTTAGGAGTTAATGTCATACCCAACTCTTTGAAAACTTAAAAGAACATAAAATAAACTGCCATAAACTAATAATGACACCACTGGTAGATGGTTGTCACTGGTTTATATATGATCAGGAAGATTAGTTTTTTTATATCAATACAAACCAATCTTACATGAGAGACAAGTAAATAAAGTTACTGAATATCACATTCTTGTGGTTTAGGAGGGTCTCAAGTTAAAAGATAGCTTAAATGCATTACATTATTCACTTAAATCATTCTTTATAATTATTCAACAGTAGAGATGAAACTGAAGACATGCCATGCAGAGGGATGCAAGTCATAAAATATCATGCCATTCCCTTGTATTGTCATGAGAGAGTTTAAATAATTTGTTTAATTAAAAAAATATCAGAATTGCAATATAGAATGTTAAAACTTTTCTCCAGTCTTGTGACATGTAACAAATTCACTCTAAGCTCAATCATTCTCCTGACATAATCACTCTTACAAAATGTCCAGAAAGAAATGTGCCAATATAATCTCTTACTTACTTCAATGTACTGTATGTATTGATCTTTTTCTATTTCCATTTCCTTAAGAGCTAAATTACTAGAGTAGAGCT
>NNCF01126640.1:101515-156406 GCA_002313205.1 Laupala kohalensis | reverse complement strand
AATCTTGTTGAGATGTTTCCTCTGGTATCAAGTTGTTTCAAGATGGTGTCAATAACTATATTAAAAACGGTTGCAGATAACGGGTCTCCTTGTTTAACACCCACTATTACATCAAATTTTTCCCTGACCTTGTTGTTTAATTTGACTCTTGCTTTATTATTAATGAGCGTCAGCATTATCAATCTTATGAGCTTAGAAGGAACATTATATTGCTTTAAACAATCCGGTATTTTTTCCCTTTTGATTGTATCAAATGCTCTAGTATAATCAACAAAGATATTATGAAGATCAATGTTATATTCATAACATTTTTCAAAGATTTGCCTCACCATGAAGATGTTATCTGTTGTTGATCTATTAGCTCTGAATCCTGCTTGGGATTCGTCTAGTTGATCTTCAACAATACCGGTAAGTCTTTTATTGAACAAGATTGCAAAAATCTTATAAGCTACATTTAATAGGGAAATTGGTCTATAATTACCACATTCATGCCTATCTCCTTTTTTGAACACTGGGCAGATTATTCCTTCCCTCCGGTTGGTCGGTATCTCTTCTTGTTCCCATGTTTTTAAGATTAACCAATGTAACCTTTGGTATCTTTGGTTCTACCACCGCCTTTAATAAGTTCTGGAGAAACATTATCAGGACCAGGAGCTTTACCGGCTTTTAAATTCCTTATTACATAACATACTTCATTGTATGAAGGGGGATCTAGTTCGTGTTCATTATTAGAACTGGTTTCTGCATTTTGAGGGAAAACAGCTAGTGTACTTGCAGCAGTATTTAGATCCATTTTGAAATAGTTCATCCACCTATTTAAAATTTCAGGTTCTTGTAATAACAGGTTTCCTTCTTCATCTTTACATAATAGAGGGACATTTATATGCTTTGGCTGAAGCTCTCTAACTTCCTTATAAAATTTTCTCGTTTCTCTTGCTTTGTGACTTTCTATTATGCAATTAAGATTATTATTCATCCACCTTTTCTTTTTCAATTTACAGATCTTATTAGCCTGCAATCTTTTTAATTTATAAATATCATAACTAGCTCTTGTTTTAGATTGTAAAGAATCTTCTTCTATCTTCATTTTTTTTCTTGAATAGTTTGTTTACAGTCATTGTCCCACCATTCACTCCTTATAGGCTTTTGCTTTCCTATTATGCTGTTCGCTACCTCTATCATTGCATTTTGTACATTCTTCATTTACATCATCACTCTTTGGGAGATCTTTAAGCCTCCTGAATAACTCTAAACGATATTCCTTCATTTTGCTAATATTACACATATTTACTCTATTCCATCCGACAGTCCGTGATATTTTCTTTGTATATATCTTTGGTAATTTTAGATGCAATACTGTTCTAACCATAAAATGATCACTCTCTATGTTCGGTCCTCTCAATGTTCTTACATCATTTATAAGGTCCTTTTTGGTGCGGTTAATAATCACATGATCAATTTGATTTACTATTTGTCCTGGTGCATTCCAGGTTTCTAAATATATTTTCTTATGTTGGAATTGCGTACTCATAACAATTAGATCATTTATTGCTGCAAATCAACATAATATCTCTCCATTACCATTGGTCTCCTCGTCTAAAGTATGCATGCCTGTCACTGTGATATAGCATTCTTCTTTCCCAAGTTGAGCATTGTAATCTCCCAATATCACAATGGTATCACTTTTGGGGGAGCTGTCAAATACATACTGTAGTTCTTCATAAAATTTCCCCTTCTCTTCCATCTCCTTGTCTTCAGTAGGAGCATATACATTAATCAGTGAGATATTATTGTATTTTCCCTTTATGCGCAACTTACTAATTCTTTCGCTATGAGCCACATAGCTTATTACATGCTTTTGTATCTGGTTCTTTACAAAGAAACCGGTCCCTGCCTGACCTGATATATTTTTTGCACCACTATAATATAGAGTAAATTCCTTCTTGCTTATAATTCCACTATCTTTCCATCTTATTTCTTGGAGGGCAATGACATCCATCTTAAGATCTCTGACTTCATCAGCTAGTTCATTCATTTTACCAGGCTGCAATAACACCCAATTCCAGCATAAGATAATACTTAAGGTACCTCGATGTCCCCAAACAAAGAAACTCAATCAAATAGACCATGTTTCAGTGAACCATTCCAAATTCATACTCATACAGGATGTAATGACGTTAAGTGGCCCGAACTGTGACTCGTCACTTTACGAAATGAGCAATACTCGAAGGTGGAATAAATATACATCCTAAGTAACAGGAATAAATATATAACAGAATATAAAAATTAAGTTCAAAACAAGTTGGAAGGGATACCCGAATCAGACATGATTGAAGAGGAATTGAAAAATATAAGAAATGCAATTATCCAAGATGCAGAACACAGGATATAAACGAAGAAAAATCAGAAGCGTTTGGTGGGATGAAGAATGTAAGAAAGCTATGCAGGAGAAGAACAAAGCCAATTAATAATATCTGCAGAGAAAAACACGAGCTAGCGAGGCGAATTATAAACAGAAACGGAAATATGACAGAACAATAAGAAGACGAAAGAAGAAAAAATGGCTCGAAAAGAAGATCTCAGTAATAGAGAATGAGAAAAAAACGATACCAGGATTTTATAAAGATCAAACATTTTACTGTGAAACCAAGTCAACAAATCCTAGTTATTAAAGAACAAGGAAATGTAGTATATGAAAAAGAAGAATTTCTCAGAATTTGTAAGACCTATTGCAACCTAATGAATATAAATGAGCATGGTGATAAATATAGCATGGACTTAAGCTTCAGCGAAGAAGAAGCAGAGCCACCAACATTCAGGAGTTTAAACAAGTTATAACAACTTTAAAGAATAACAAATCCCTTGGATCAGACAATATCACTGCAGAATTGCTCAAAAATGGAGATCACGGAAGAATCCGGAAATTCATGGTGAACATCTGGGAGAAAGAAGAAATGCCTCAAGAATGAATGGAATAATATCCCCGGTTTTCAAGAAACAAAAATTATAGAGCAATTACGTTATTGAATGTAACTTACAAATGCTTTTCCGTATTGCTTAATAACAAACCTACACCAGTAGTAAAGTCGGAAATAGGAGAATTTCAAGTGGGCTTTCGTCCTGAGACTTGACAATTTGTCACTTTTGAAACCAATGACCGAAGAGAAAATGTCAACAATTATTTGCGTGACCCAGGGGAGCCATCGGCCATACGTGCGGAGGGAGCAGGCTAGTCTCTGAAACAGGATCACGTAGCAACAATCAGATCTATTACTCAAATATGAAATAAAATTAAATCCAACAAGACAGCAAAAAATATTTAAACGCTCTCCCATCCGAGATTCCTTCTTCGCAGATCAAGACGGGCAGCCCAGCGACCAAAGCGAAGTCGGAGAACGTGGTTGTCTTCTGAGGCGGGTACAGTGCCACATTCCGGGGCGTGAACTGTCGCCTCGGCCCAGTCCAGTAACTTCTCCTTGAGCGCGGGGTAGCGTGCCTCATGCCGGGGCGTGAACTGTCGCCTCTTTGCGCGCCGATCTCGTTTCCAGCCTCTAGCGCAGTGTAGTCTTCTTCTCTCGTCCCGTGTCTCCACCGTCGCTTTGGCCGCTGCCACCGACGTCTTCCGATTGGTGGTGTGGGGATGCTCGGCGACACGCGCGATCTCTCTCGGAGCGGGGAACACAAATCCGCTCATGAGAATTATGGGTTAAATCCCACAAAGTCAATACATATTATCAAAAACATCATTGAAAAACCCATGAAATCGGCATGAACATACATTACTTGTTTATCGATTTTAAGCAAGCATTCGGCATTATTAAAAGATCTGCAATAATCGAAACATTGCTAGAATATAAAATTCCACCTCAACAAATAAGACCCAACTCACTCTGCTTAACACCACGGCGCAAGTTAAAATTAATAAAAAACTTTCTGGGTGTTTTAAGATTAGTAATGGTGTTCGACAAGGTGAACTGCTTTTTGCACTACTTTTTACTTTGGTTTTAGACAGGACCATTAATACGTTAGAAGTAAGAGGAGTCATATATGTGCGTATGCAGATGATGTATTAATACTAATATATAATATTAATACTAGTACACAAGGTGCCATAACTGACAGTTATTTGAAACTCAAAATAGAGACTGGGGAAGTTGGTCTTATAGTAACTACAGATAAAACGAATTTTATATGAAGTGCACCAAAAATCTGAAGTATATGAAGTCTCTGATTGGTTTAACTTTCTACGACATATTTTTACGTTTGGCCAATAACAAAGTTCCTTTATACTAACAATATTCCACTCCGAACCCTGGTATCTTTCCCTAAATGTCATCTTGACGATCCACGGATCTGTGACACTATTTCTCATAAGTCTCTATTCATTATGAGCGGAAAAATCAATCGTCCTGTACTCTGACAACACTTAAGTTTTTGCCGTGTCTGTCTGACGTCATTCTCACCCTTTTTTTTCATTTCGAACCCTGAACTTCTTCTGCGGAGTCGTTTCCCCTTTACCATTATTCTGTCCACCGTCACTCTCCGTCGTAATTAAGTGGCCTTCTGGCTACAGAGTCTCCGCACAAACCTGCATTCGTTCCCGAACAAAGCTCTGCCTCTCTTTCTGATTCCTCATCACTTACCATCCACTTATTTGTCTCTTTGAAACTAATCAGATATTCAGAATTTTTTAAGACGTAATATCACAGATACCCGTTTCTTCTGCATTTTGACAGCGTCTGGTCAATCGCTTCTCACAGATACTGTCCTTTCTTTCTTACGTTATTTTCCTCAAAGTTTCCACCACGCACTTCGAGACGCAAGAACCTGCTGTGTTTACGATCTATTCAGTAGCGCCCGAAACACGCGCCCCAGTAAATGCTGTCTTCCGACTCCACTTTTCCTTTGTTCCTTGTACCAGTGGCCTTGCCTGCGTCCGCTCCAGTGCTAAATTACTGGTTTTTATATTCTCGCATATCCACCCTCACGAATACTACCCCCCAGGGGACTTACATCTTGTAAGTACGTGTTTGGTGAACACGGGGCCCCGAGCTGAGTCTGGTATTACGTCCACTTACTTGTGCCATGCTCCTTCCTTTCTCTTTCCTGATCTCCCTTGGTCACCTCTTGTTCTTTTCGATCCCGGCGCTATTAAGGCTAGGGTATCTTTCATTTTCCTCATTCCTCTCATTTTTTGTCCTAATCCTCATCTTTTGTCCCCCCCTCATTTTAGCCCCCCCTCCATTTGATGTATGTTGTGAGATATGTTTTGGTGTGTTGCAGATCAGGAGGGTTTTTAGTGGGTAGGGTTGAATCATTCGACGAGTCCCACACGCGGGGGTAGTCATGTTGGCTCTCTCTAGTGCGTAACTGCATTTTCCCTACCTGTACAAGTTTTTCGGGCTCCAGTGACCTTTGATGTCGACATAAGCCGTAAAGCCCCACAAAAAAACGAATACTAGATCTTTCCCTCATTTTATTTCTGAATTTTTATAATAAAATAGTAATAAAGTTATTTATTACAATATACACACAGGTTGTAAATAGAGTAATGGCAACATACCGGTTAACATTTTTTAATGAATGTACAAGAAAAATTGAAGTACATTCCTTCAATATAATCACCAGGTAAGTCTTGTACCTTTTGCCAGATGTCAGAAAGCCGCAGGATACCGTTGGCGAGGTCTTGTCTGTTGATATCAATGACAGAGCGCCGTACTGCTGGGATCAGAGTTGGCACGTCAGGAAATCGGATGTCATTGCGGTATCTGTGGAGGTGGATACCAGCGAGTTCATACCGGTGCCATTTCTGTACGTCAGTCGATGTGGAACCCAGCAAGAAGCAATTTTCCTCATGTTAAGACTTTTCTTCAGTATGTGCCACACCGTTTGATGACTGAACCCAACTACTACGGATAATTCCCGGACGTTCGTCGACGGTCTATGAAAAAGCGACCTCTTACTATGTCAACGTGATGTTGAGAAATGGATGGTCGACGTGTGCGGTGCAAATCCGCAGTCTCAGTCCAACCCGCACTAAGCGCTTTGACCCATCGTGCGACCGTTGTATACGGTAACGCATTCTCGTTACTGGTTTCAGATAATCCTTGACATCATTGCGATGCATTTTTGCACCGGCCAACCTCGATTTTAATCCACGACCGCTGATCACTTTTTGTGAACATGATTTAGAGCGATAGGAACGACACTACTTCAACGCCACGCAGCAATTACCCCTTCTACAGAATCGAGGGTTTTACGTACTCTATACATCAACAACAGCGCCACTCACTGCTACGATATCCAGTTGGCGTATGTCCGATNATATATATATATATAAAATTATTTGTTACACTTTTATAATAAATTTTTCGAAATAAAGTGAAGGAAAAGATTGTGGACTGGGGGAGACCGTTTCCACTGGGGCGCGTGGTTGGGTGCTACTGAATGGTAATAAAACAACCGGTCGGTGGTTGCATTTCGAAGGGTGTGCTGGAAAGTTTTAAAGAAAATAGTGTAAGAAACATAAACAAGTAAGTGTGAGAAGCAATTGACCAAACGCTGTCAAATGCAAAAGAAATGGAAAATTTTGATTAAAAAGTACGGGTTTCTGGGGACTGGCATTATAAGGTAGTTTATATTAAGGTAGTTTATACATGTCGATATCTGTTCACTGGAAAATAATTTTTAAATGCAACAAACGTTAAAACATTCTGCATTCTAAATAAAATTGTAGCCATAGTACTTTTTCCTGATGATTATCACTGAGTTAATAAATAACAAAATAACGTGTGCTGTTGAACGGAACTTCAGTCCGACATTTGTTGATTTTCTTAAAAAGGAAGACATTTATGTCCAAATCGTAAATAGTACCCTTCGAAAATGCAATTCTTATTAGTAAAACACCTCAATTTTTTCCAAAAATCAATTTTGAATTTTGAACATTCGAGGACATTGTCACGCTTTTCGAAGTGGGTGGCAGCCCTGGTTGAGAAAGGTGAGATATGTTCCCTCCAATACGAATCCATGTAGACAATTTTTTTTCACATGGAGACACAATTAAGGCACACTTATCAATGCACACTTATCAAAGCAGTCGCCAAATAGCCCTGCTTAGGCAAAAATAATCTCAGGCAATTGGTCTGTACAAAACATTTGTTGGTTTTATGTCAAAAATACAAAGATCATTTTGAAGAATTTATATTTCATGTCTTATTGTAGTTCAAACTAAATTTGCAACTTATTTTCGTTAAGCACCATGGAAATATATAGTTTCACGACTTCAGACATTTAATTTTGATGAAAAGTGTCAGTAAAGTTGGGAAGCATGTAAACAATGGGTAAATGTGAAATAGTTTCAAAATTGAAAGAAGGAAAATCAAAAAGTCACCAACCTATTGTTAAATTTTTAAGTAATTTAATACTAAAGGCTAGTTCTTTAAACCTAAATGCCAAAGTTGATAGTGATTTTAATTTTGTACTTCAAGAAAATATTTATTTCTTAGTTGATTTTCCGGAAATACTGAATGTTTTATGTAGAGAGTTTTCTCATTGGACTAACTAATGAATCCATTTTTCCAAATTCCTTTACACGTGGTGACTTCTGCAGGATCAAAAGGGTATTTTTCTGTATTAAAAAGCCCTGTGACTTAAACTATCCGAGCAGATAAATTTGTGACGTCATTGAAGCAGATTTGAAATTGGCTAAAGCTCGGTTAGATGCTCTTAGTTTGACCCATAATAATCAAGTTCAACAATCTGTAAATACACACCATTTCTTGTTAGAATGTGAGAAATGGAAGAAACGATGTGATAATGAGGATGAAAATTCAGAAACTTCAAATCCGTCTATTCTTCATGAACAAACTGCACCAGTAGAAACTTCACGATCCAGAGAAATCAAGTACAAACCACGGGAGAAGAGGTTTGTACCTAACTGCAGAAACTGTAATAGACTTACAGTAACAAAGACCACATTTGAAAGCATCACAATCTGTCATTCAAAGCGGTAATAAAATGAGCCAGAAGAAAGAGGAAAGATGGTGACTTTCATTAATGCTTATTCATTTGATGCCATAACTGAACTTTTGAGTCATACCGTATGGTTCAACGGTGCAAAACTGTTTTGGAGGATAGTGTAGATGAGACCGTGGAAAAGCTTGTTTACCGCAGAACTGTTTCGAATTATTCAAAAACTGGGGTAAACAATTTGCTCTACTCAAACATATTCATTTTAGAGAAAATATTTGACTGTGTTAATGTATATATTGATGGTCAAGTTAATGTATATCATTTATATTTGTAGTTGATGGAGCATTATCCATCAGTGACAGAATTCTCTAAATGTATCATGTGTGATAGTAAAGAAATTAATTTTTAATCTAATTCCACTACCAAACATAAATACAGTAAGCATATATTTTCGAATGTAGAAAATGAATTAAATAAACATTCCAATTACCTTCAGACCTATTGTCAAAATTGTGGAGGATTTGCTTCCTTACAAGATTTGAAGACGCATAAAGTTATACAGGACCAAGATTTCATTCTAGTTGGAGTTATGCAATATGTACAACCCAAGTGCCCAAATGGATTAGGCCACTATATTGCTCACAGCCATCACCTTAACAAGAGGTGGGAAACAGTAGATGACTTGTTGAGAAAGAAAACTATATCAAAAAATACTAAGCCGCGGTGGTTTCGATATTTTTACAAGTTGTTTTTTTTTGTTTGTTTGTTTTTGTTTGGGGCTTTAGGGCTCATCAACAACGAGGTCATTAGAGCCCATTTCACAAGTTGTGTAAACTATTCAGCCATATAGTGAGTTTGCTATTTTCACAAGTTGTGTGTATCCACTTCGTAAACTCCTCGTACGAATCCTGCCCCTGAATCGTCAACTGTCCTGAATCCTTCGAAGATTCACAGCCGAAGTGTTCCGAACAGTTCCGAAGACTCTAGGGAGTCGTTTAATATTTGTGTATTTGGTAACACTGCGCGTGGCGAACATTACTCAATGTTGGCGTCTCTTCGCGACTGAACACGTTAGAGAAACACGTGTGTGTCGAGTGCTAGTAAATAATTATTATTACGCGTAAGGAATAGCAGTTACTGATTACGACTGTTTATTGGATTAATTGTTTAAATAGACATTCCGGCGGGTTTCCCCGAGAGGTAAGACATATTTCATTCTTTATATGAAAAAACGTACTTGGTACATTCGTAACCTCTATACTTCGCTTTCAGTAACTTAATTTTTCTCCTATGATGAATTTTTTTGGGAGAACACGTTACCTTAAACTGTTTAGCTCCTTGGATTTTTAAGCAGTTATCTGATACCAACCATTTCCTGTCTTTCAATGTAAACTCTTGTATTGTATTTGTAAATGGGAAATGTAGCGTGCTATTGAAGCTTATCTGCATGGAGCGATAGGAGTTGGGCAGCTTAGCTGGGTTTACGAACAACTCGGCCCACGTGGAGGGGTTAGTGGAAGTGGTTAGTAAGTAGAAGTTAGTTATTGATATTAGGAGCAGCTGGATAGAGCAAGGAATGTTGGCTTTTCAGTAGTCACAGCTATTTGAAGTAGTACATTAATGTGAAAAGCTACAAATTCTCTGGCCGAATCAAACCCGGGATGACTTGCTGAGAAGCGACAACACTACCACCTGCGCCACCCGTGGGGCAATTATGTAAACTCCTTCGTAATTCTTTACACTTTAATATATGAGTTTTTCTGTCAAGATTAATTGTTTGCTTTCCATGAATTAGTGCGAGTTGAATGGAAAATTTATAATTTTTTACATTATTGTAGAAGTTGAAGAGGTGATGATTGCTCCTTTTGATGAAAGATAGATTGATTAGGAGAAGTGATCCTTTGGCAATTTTAATGTTATCTTTTATGTGATTTAGTATTGTTTAGAGCCACTTACTACTGAAATGTAATATTGTGTATAACTTCCTGTCTTTTTCTGGTTAATTCATGTATCATAATTGTGAACCAAAGTACTTTTATCCAAGTGTGTAGCAAAGTATATGGGCAAAGAGGGTCAAGTTTGGACGCATTAGAAGACTGAGTAGATACATCTATATTGTCTTTAGCAATCAATTTCATTAAGCTTCACCTAAACCCGTTTTAAAGATTCTCGAATACGTGGAGTTTTCCATGGATTACAGTCATTAATTTCAAAACGGCTTTATCTCCTCGCGTACATCATATTAAAATAAAATGTGTTTCATGTGTTATTGTGAAGTTTTAGACGTGATATGTGATTTTCCCATGAAAAATATTGCATTCATGTCTTTTTCACTTTTTTTACTTGCACTTTGATTATTTTGGGGAGTTGGGGTGTGTGCAGTACCTCTCACTTCCCCCCTCTGGACTATGCTCATGCTTGTATCTTACTGTAGTGAACTAAAGTGGCAAGTTGTTATAAATAAAAGTTTTTTTTTCTACTGTTGTATTTTGGAGTCTAATTATGAAACCAAAATAACTTGCAAAGTAAAATTTGTGTGAGACTATTTTGTCCATTACTCATCTGATTCTGATGATTTGTGTATGTTTTCACAGGTATTCACTATGTCGAATGAGATGTCCCCTAAGAAGAAATTTAAAAGAGAAGCTGGGTATTTTATGGAGACAGGTCCTACGGACAGTGTTACTAGGCCAGTAAATGATGAGAATGGGAGTCGTGAAAGTGGTTCTGGGTCTAGAGGAAGAGGAGGGTTTGAAAGAGGGCGTGGTGGATCACCTAGGGGCAGAGGAGGATATGAAAGAGGACGTGGGGGAATTGCTAGAGGAAGAGGAGGGTATGAAAGAGGACGTGGGGGAATTGCTAGAGGAAGAGGAGGGTTTGAAAGAGGGCGTGGGGGATTTGCTAGAGGAAGAGGAGGGAATGAAATAGGGCGTGGTGGATCACCTAGGGGCAGAGGAGGGTATGAAAGAGGACGTGGGGGACTTGCTAGAGGAAGAGGAAGGTTTCAAAGAGGACGCGGGGTATTTGGAAGAGGAAGAGGAGGGTATGAAAGAGGACATGGGGGATCACCTAGGGGCAGAGGAGGCTACGATGGAGGATTTCATAGTAAACTGGGAGCATCTGGAGGTGGACAAAAAGGGTTTGAATCAGTCCCCGAAAGTATATGGAGTCTTCCATTATTCAGGCTTGCTGACAAGTTGAAAGGTATGATATTTTGTGTCACTCTCATTTTGGGTAAATAAGTTACCGGATTTAAGTAAATGAGAACCATTCCTAGAATAGACTCCTAGAAATGTCACTTTTCTGTTGTCATATTTTTCATGGTAGTGCAGTGGGAGAATTATTCTGCCATTCCTACTGTTTTTCCCTACATCAGCTTGATGAAACAATTCCTACATTTACTGTAAATGTACTAAATAATTTTTATTTATTCAAATCAAGTCAATTTTCTTGTTAGTTCATTAGTGAAAATCAGGTCAAGTTGAGTTTAAGTAACTGTTACATAAAAATATTGTTACCTTGAATGGATTCTAAATAATGTTACTTTTCACTTTAGAAGTATCATTTAATGAGCTGGTGCCATAATTTTTTGTTTGATATCAATGTCCATGTATTAAGTTATCTGTATAACTATGTATGCATGAGTCTATCATGTGTTACCTGTGAAGACATACTGGACTTGCAAACACTCATTGACGCTCATGATAGCTTGGTGTGAAATAATTTTGTTTTGTAACAACTATTATTAATCTTGCCTGAAAAGTATTTCTGTAGGAAGAGACAGTATTAGATAAGTGAAGTGATTATGAGCTGTGGAAGAAACTTGACCAGGATAAGCTAGTTGCATAGGGATAATAATGTTATGTTCATAAATTGGAATTAATGTTAATGAAATGTTGATAACAAATTTTTGACATCGTTTTTTTATTTATCCTTCTTCCTGAATATTGTAGTAGATATTGATAATAGTGTGAAGTGTTTCTATGCCTAGGTTTTTTTGTTTTAGTGATACACCAATGGTTTGTGGACTATTTATATTTAAAAGTTGCATATTAGAGATGTTTAGTGAGTCAGTAGGGCACTAGTCATGTTACAATGAAGTAGTTTTACCTTGCAATATATTTATTTATTGTAGAAGTATTTTTAAATAGTTTATACCTTCATTTTTTTTATTCTGGTGGTGAGTCATGTTACGGGGTTGCATGATTTGGCGGTAAGTATATAGTTAATTGTTTGCTCAAACTAACATCTTTTCAGAAAGGCATCAAATAATGCTCAAATTGAATTCTTTTCTTTTCTTGTGTGTGAGGAAGAATACTTAAAATGAAATGCTCCTCATATTATTTTCTTTTGTTCTTGTAAACATCTAGCATTAAAAACTTTTTTATTATTCTAGCAACATTATGTGATGTAAAAAAATTAGTTTTCCTAGATGTTTCCTTATCCTTCTGACCTAAAATTGTTTCTTTTTTGTCAATATTTCCATGATATTTGTGTTGTGTTGATCGATTTTGCAATCCTGGTAGAAGTAATGATGTAAGTAGGTGGTAGTATGGTTATGACACTATTAAGACATGTGATTTCTGCTAATTTACTACGTTTTTCCAGATTTTCCTGTGGAGGAATTTGATGGATGGTTGTTCAGCGATTTGTTTTATTACTTAAATGTTGTGCGTTTAGTCAGTCGCCATGGAAATGATGACATTTGGGATATGGTAAGTTGTTTGTATGTAATATATTTGATTATAATATCATTTTATGGGGTTAGAATTAATAAATCTCTCTTGATCATTGTCTATGATCATGACAATTTTTTACAAATTTTTGTTTCTACTTAAGTTACCTGTTTAAGGTCCTCTGATACATATAAGTTTAAATGTTTTGGTTATTATAGTTATAATTTTCATTTCAATTATTCCTGATTGTAGTGCATTTTTTCATTCTCCTCCCTATATTTTCAACCTCAGATCTGTATGATTTTCCCATGTCCATAAACTTTCATTAACACATCATCTGTGTCTTGTACAGAATATTGCTACCTCATCAGTGCTTTGTTCAAATAATCATGAAATGTTTTCTTGCATTCACTCTTAGAAGTGATAGGGGGTGGGGGATATGGATGGACATCCCCTCAATCAGGGTGGTTGGGTTAAGATATTTACATATTTTTTTATTCTAGTGTACTACTTACATCGAATGACACCTAAAGTATTTGCTTTTTATCACAAAAAAATAGATTTTAACACGAGAAAAATCAAACTATCTGGAAGAGGTGAAATGGTGAAGGGGTTGTTATTGTTTAAAAAACACTTCTTCAGACAAGCAAGCGCACGCCGTCATAGTAGGGGATATGGGCATTGGTCTATAGATGCTAGAGGTGATTTATTAATCAGTTTCCAAAGTTTATTTAATCTGTGTAGGTGAGACTAGCTCTGCCTGACACCTTGAAGTGTGATACTTGTGCTTGTATTCTCAAAATTTGCATGTCTCTTCACTCGAAATATGTCCCGGCATGAAAGAGAAACACCTCGTTGTCGACGAGCTGTAAAGCCCAAATTAAAAAAATGAAAGAGAGGCAGTTTTCAATAATGGAGTGTCTTGATAATACATGGGAGTTTTTATGTATGTATTCTTATCTAATGCAAATCAGAGCAGTCAAACATGTGTTGGTAGGCAGCCAGCAGAAATACCTTGGACAGAATTGTCTGTGGCGTGTTAATGTATCATTGTAACACAATACTTTCTTATGTTTTGAAACATTTATGTTGGGCATAGTGCATAACACTGATCTTCCTGTCATTTCTGGAGTTCAGTTCAGGAACAGACCCTGTATTCATTGCAGAAACAAATAGTAGTAAATAACAACAACTGGATTACAACATTGTAGTAAATTATCTCTCATTCATTTTTATAAAAAATGTTCTTTAACGTGTTCAGTTTTCAGTGAAATGCGAACTGATATGGATATAATTAAATTACATATTAGTTATTTCCTTTTGCTGCTTATTTTTCATCTGTGCATTCAGATATTGGAAATCTCAAAGATGATGTTAAATCTCTCTACATTAAAAGATCATGTGTGCATTATAACACAATTAAATTGCAAGAGGAATAAATTCCTTCCTTAGATGATAAATCAAATGTCGTTGGTTTATTGTTAATAGTTATCTTGCTAGAAAGCTTTTTTGGCTGCGTAGCAGCCATTGTCAGTAGCATACACAGAGTATGCAGGAAATTTTTTTGGCAAGTGCGCCTGACGTGGTATGCTACTGATGATGGCTGCTATGCAGCTGAAAAAACTTTCTAGGTAGAAAACTGAGCAACAAACCAATGACATTTGATTTATCATTCTTTGGTAATTTTGCCAATACCCCACAACTACCAAGTCCTCTCAGAAATGTTTTGGTGCCTGAACTTCAGGACAGAATTGTTAGAAATCATAACATTCTCTGATATGATTTTCCTGATCACGTCAATGAGGTGTATTGTGCTCAATAATGTCGTAAACCAAAATTAAAGATGTAAACTCCCTGGAAATTTCACTGAGAAGACTGGGTAAAAGAAGTATGAATAGTCCTCGTCCAATAGCTGTAACTAACATTCGGTTCTGATATCATTTGTGTAATTTGAGTGTGTGAGAGCTTGTCTTCCTGACGGCATTAAGGTAGTCATCGATAAGACTGAATGTCGGAGAGATTATCTGAAGAAACTTTTCTAGGAAGTTAAGATTTCTAAGGGCATGAGGCTCATTGTTCTAATTGAAAATTCTGCTTCTCGCTCAAAAACTAGGGCCTCTCATCGCTTAAATCACAATTCATATTATATGTGCAGAATGTGAATTCTATGGCTTGTAAGTACGAACTCACTCTTGTATTCCATCCTAACCTATCTCTCTGCTAACTCAAGTTGGCGGCTTCAAGGCCACATTTTGTCATCTGAGATGGGTCTCGTGGATTATTTTATTCTTCACAAGGATTGAGTTGTACACAATCTAGTTAGTGGTGTTTCAGATGAGGGTTATGGTGGGTTTTCGATTTCTGTTCTTGGATTTCTTCACTCCAGTTTTTCCAAATTGGTACTCTTTCTAAGTGAATTTTTACAATAATTTCATTTCGTAATCATAAATATCTATTGGCTGCATCATATGCCATCCTTGATCTCCACTGAGCTCTTTGGTGATTACTTAAATATTTTGAATGACCTCTGTCCCTCGTGCTCATGAGGAAATCATGTTTTGTGGAGACTTAAATTTTCCTTTGGGTTATGTCGAGTTTAGGTTTTTCAGATGTGTGCTCCAGTAAAAAGATCTCGTGCAACATCATTATGTAATATATTAACTTTCTTTGACCTTCAACTACAATTTCGTAATTGCCCTATAACTAATAACTTTTTAGATTCATTTTTCGCAGCTCCCTCTTTAATTACCTTGATTGATTTACCAGTAAAGATGGTACTTCTGACATTCATCATCACTCATGTTTCTTTGAATCCTCTCAGGACAGTTGTGATATGTACAGTCCTGGATGTAATTTTTATGTTGTCAGGTTTGATCTAAGGATTGAAGGATTACAGGTTGTTTACTAGAATGCTTTGCTTGCCTACGACCAGGGTTCACATCAATATGCACTTAAATAGTTCTAAATATTCACATGCAAAGTCCAAAAGATGCCCTAAAGATACAGAATACAAAAAGTACTAAATATACTTTTTAAACAACCAAGTTACGTATTCATCTACTCATTTCTTAAAAAATGGTAGTGTTAATTGGGTAAGTTAAATAATACCACTAAGCTTGCTCAAACTGTACAAGCTATATTTAAATAATAAAGATTTCAAACAAAACTATTTAAAAATGTGCAATTATATGCTGTAAAGATCATAAAAATATACATTTACATGCACTATTGAATCCAATCACAAATTGTCCTGAGAGGCTAGAGATGCTAAATGTTGATTTCTCATAGCTATAGGAAGTCAGCAAAACAATATGAAAAAATTCAAAATCCGTGCCCTGGTGATAACTGTAGTCTGAATAATAATTTGCAGGTATTTTACAGAGTACACATATACAAATTTTTTGTAATGTTCCTCTCGGTAAGCAGACTGTCGCTGCCTTTCCTTGTTCAACAGTGAATTGATTAAAAGTCATACAGAGAAATAGAAGCAACATTGTTCCTGGAAGGGCTCTAGATCTGACTCTGATTTTAGAAAATTGAAATTCTTATTCAGAGCGAAATGTTACTTTCTAGAATTCTTTGTAACCTAGAGACAACAGTCTAGTCTTACGCTCTGAAAGATTTTGGAGTTTTGGATTAATAGGCTGAATTGTTCCAACAAACTCCCATCGTCAATGAGTTATGATAGTTTGTCTAAAAATTCTCAAGATCTCTTTGGAGATCATTTTAGTACGGTTTACAGGGTTTCATCGTGGTTATTTAGTGATATGCAATGGTATGTTCATATAGATTCTACCATTATCATTGATATCTACTATCTACCCCAATTCTCGTACTCTCTTGTTAAATCTCTTGCTCAGAGTTATTTCCCAAGGACTTGGAAGTGTGCTATTGTTGTAAGGATTCATGGAAAGGGTAATGAGTGCGATGTTAAAAATGATCAACTTATCTGAATGCTCAGTCTTCTGAGCGAACCACTAGAGTGAATTATATCTTCGTACCTTTATGATATGTTACCTCATTTTATCATTTAGGGTCATAATGTGTTTGTGAAGGGTAGATCTACTGTATCTACTTTATTTTCTGTATTTTCATGAGAGGACAGTTGAAATTTGTAATCAGCACATTGAAGAACAGATGGAAGCAGAAAATGAGAATTTTTTAAACAGTTTTGTTGTGGAAAAAAGACATGATTGGATCCCTTTCGCAAAATTTCTGAAGGGGATGAAATGTTAAGGGATTTTTTGGCAGTGACTTTCTCATATTGGCGAAAAAGGAAAAAGACATGTAAACCATGTATCTCAGACAAGCGAGTAGTGGGAGAGGGAACGGGCTTTGCAAGGACTCAGTAAAATGTTGACCAATTCTGTGTTGTTTTTTTGCCTTTTTAGATTTCTGTTCCCCAGGCTGGAGTTGAGAAAAACCAACGTGATGCAAAGAAATGTTTATGGAAGAAACTAATGCAAAGCCTGCCTCCACCAACTTTGAAAAACTCTCTGTCATCTTGCAAAGAATACATCTGCAAAGATATAGGACTTCAGGTAAGTAATGTCAATATCCTAGACTTTATTTTTTTGTTAGTTGTATTTATCCTGTGAAGTCTTTACTGTAAGTACTTACAAGGGAAAAATTTGGGTGTTGAACGAGGTGATCCTGATATTGCAGTCGCACTGTAATCTGAAATGAAATTAATCAGCTTAAGCAGTCTTCAATGGGGGACCATCTACATAGAACACTACATAGCGTTAGTCCATCGCCAAGTGGACAAACACTCCAATATCCTGTGAACAAACAGAACCCACCAAAGGTTGTGCATTTTGTCGTTACTTGTTACTGCCAGTGTTCGGCCTCTAGTATATTGGTGAACAGTGTCAACTGTAATTTCATTATCGATACAAGCACACACATTCACTGAAAATATAATTTTGTTACACTTGAATCTTCCTAATAAGATTGTTCATATGTTGATAGTGATGACCACACCTGTGACCAAACTGGCTACATAAAAAAATATATTTAAAACTGAAATTTTTCTGTTTTGCTTGGCACTATATTTGTCTTAAAGCGAATATAAGATCTAGATGGCAATCATAAGAGTTAGCTGTTAGATTGTAAAAAAATCTTCTTTTTTAGCTTGGCATTGTGTTATTCCTAACTTCCAACTTAAGTGGTTGGAATATTTTTTACCTAGATTTTTTGTTCTCACAGTGTCTAGCTTTTGCTAGTTGGGAAAGAGCAATAGTATTTGGCCTGGGCTTGAAGGGAGGAAGATTAAAAGGGACGTTTGGTATCGCCCTGCACTGATTTGTTTGTATTGGATGAGAACAATTATTTTGTAATTTTAAATTTGATAGTAAATTTAGATTGTCGTGTGACTCTTTTGACATGGATCGCTTTGCCTTCAGTCGTGTGATGTGGCTGCCATTTCCCTTATTTTCCACAGTTTTTGGTGAATTATTCTTGAAAATGCCCTGAAAGGTATGAAATCTTAACATCATTAGGTTCCTATTTCCCTTTGCTATGTTTTAGTGTTTTTTTTTTAATGCTATGTTAAGCCGGTACTTTTGCCAGAATATAAAGAAAAACATGATCCCACAAAAGTTTCTCCATATAAGCCCATAGTAATTTGAAGTCAAATAATCCAAAATTTTGCGTGTAAGGGTATGAAAATTCACCACCACTGGATAGAGAATGGTTCAAACTATCATTTAAAACATTTTTTTGGGATTCTTAAGCCTAGTCGCTCTGACGCACATAATACCTTAATTGCGATTGAAACAACTAAGTACCCTTTTCCTTATAAAATCAAGAGTTGGCTTGTAATTTGTACCAATACATTTTTTTTTTTAGCTTGGCATTGTGTTAAACCTAGCTTATTTCTGCCTAATTTTTTTGTTCAGGCAGTGTCTTTTTTTGGTAGTCCATAAAGAACAATAGTATTTTGCTTTAGCTTTAAGGGGGCAATATTAAAAAGGGTCGTTTGGTTTCATCCTCCTCTTTAATAATCAAACACTTATTAGGAATTTAAGTGGTAAATGTCAAATGAAACATAATTTTTCTCCTCAGCTATAAGTTTAGGATATTAATATCCAGTAAAATTTGAAAATGAATATTGCTAAATTATATTTAAGTATCTAGACAATTTTTTAAATGAAATTTATGACATTTCTTGAAAACAGTCTCTGTAATTTTTGTGTTTTATTGTCTTTTGGAAGAAATACAATGAGTTTATTCCATGTCAAATCAACCAGAGAAAGAGATTTTGACACCCATCATTTTAGATTAATTGGACTCTCAAACTTGGACGAGACTCAGGCTTTGAAGCGAGAAAATTAATGAAGTGAAAAGAGAAACAAATTTTCCTTTTTTCTTCGTAATTTCTTTTTCATGTGCTAGAATACATCTTTTAGTATGAAAATTTAAAAGAAAGTGATGGATGATTCTTTTCCTTCTTGAAGATACTCCATTTAGTGTAAAACTGCGCTTCATTTGAAAAATTTCAAATTTACATTTTATAATTTTTCCTTACCGGTAATGGGGAACTAGCAATTTTTGTTTTGATTCCTTACATTGTACAGTATGCACAAATATTTTCAGTAATATTGGTTGGTAAACAAGGGGATATAAAATATATTTGAGGAAAACAAATACGTTCAATATGCTGTAAAACTTGATACATTTGAAATGGAGTAATACAATTCCATGTTATTTAAATCTTTATACTGAACAAAAATGCCTAGTCTATCAAAATTTAAGATGTTGAGTACTAAAATCTTTTCTAAAACTTTGTTAGTTAAATATTTGGTTATTTATTTGACATGGAATGACCTGAAATATTAATTGAAGAGAATTGTGGAAACTGTATGTCTACCTAATTGCGCTCTATATCTTTACTTATAATTGATGTATGTACTCGAAGCTTCCTAACTTAGTGTAAATGTCTTATATTTGGTCCAACTTGTTATACTCCCATTTCCCCTTTATTTGGAATTTTATTTAGTTTCTTGTAATTTACTCAGGCTTATTTTGACTGCAAAAGTAAAGTCTGTTCATTCACATTGTTCCTACAGCCTGTCGCACGTCATGACCTATGGTCAAACTTCTATTCTGACATCACAAAAATGTCGCGGTTATCAAAAATAAATGTTTTTTTTTTTTAAGTATTTCTCAAACTGACAAAGTATTTATTGACTTTTTTGTCCAAAAAAGTGCATATAATAAGAGGGTTAATATATCTGGGTGGAAATGGTGTACAGTTGTGGAAGGGGAACGGGTGGTGTAGTGGTTAACACTCTTGCAATCAAAGCAGGAGTTCGAGGTTTGATTCCCAGCTTCACCTTTTTCACCTGACTGAAAGTTATCAAATATCTTCTCCGCTTGTAGGGTACATAGAAGAAATATAAGCATGTTTTTATGTGATTGCAGGTTTTGGACAATCCAAGTCCAGAGTGGCAGAAATTTCAATATTTGACGCCTCCTATGGTCCTGGAAAAAGAAATAACATCTGTGCTTGGGGTATGCATCTCTTACAAATTATTCAGTTTTGCTTTAATTTGTGGTTTATTTCTGAATTACTTGAGAAAATAACCATGGATGGGGAAATAGCAAAATTGATCTCCCATGTGCTATGAAAGTCCTTGTTTCAAATGATACTGTATTTACCCGAATGTAGTCCCCCCCCCCTTATTTTAGGAGGCAAAATTTAGAAGAAGTAAATGAAATTGAGTAAAATCAACTTTCTAAAAACTTTTTCTGAACGGAAATGCTCATTCAAAATTCCATGTGAAATGGTTGGCACTGGTAAGTATAATCTGAAGTACTTTAAAAGCTAACTGGTGTAATTAAATTTCTCCTCTTGACATCGCCAGATCCACACGGACTTCGGTTGTACTTCGAATTCTCGTACCACTGCTTTATTTCTGTTTCTGAGCATTATTCAGAACTTGCAGTTTGATGTTGGCATTGAAGCACCTTCGATCAACCGACTTTCCTTGTGTCAAAGATCCCCATTTCGAAAAAAATCGTGGCATGGCGACGGCAGTTGGACATTCCTAGACGACATGAACCAGTTCGGTTTCCACTCCGAATAAGCGTAAAATCCCGCCATCGATCGATGTTCTTTGTGTTACTTTACGAATACTGCTTGTGTTCGCGTAACTCTTTATCATCCACGAAACTTTGAATTATTAGTTTCCCCGCCCTAAACTCCTAATATAGTCCCGTCCTGTCCCCCCAGAATTTTTGGGCGATTTATTCGGAAAAAAGGGGATACTATAATCGGGTAAATACGGTACTATTCTTCGTAGAGTAAACATCTGAGCTCTTGTATACACTTATGTGAAGTCATTTGTCTCTCCTTTACATAATTAACACGTTGACTACCGCGTGAATTGCGGATATTTGATGTGCATGTTCTTCATTGAGGCCGCGTCACTCAGCCTTGTTTTACACTAAAACGTATTTTCATAGGGTAAGGGTCCACAGCCTCCTGAACAAATACTATGTTTTAGTGCATATAATATTTTTGTGTGATTTCCAATACTGGAAATGAAACAATTGGATTTTGTTTCAAGAATTCTTCTTTCAAATAGCATTTATTTATAACGTACAGACGCGAACAGAAAAACATGAGCTATTTCAAGAAGACGTATTACAAAAAGGTAATATCAATGTATTACATTCTATGAAAACTACGAATTCTGCTATAAAATACGAAATGTATTTGACAGAATCAGCAGACCAGACTTGTGAATAGTCTCTGCAACAAAGGTCATCTAATAGTTGTGAGTTCTGAGAAATGTCCGAGTTGCGCTGTCAAGGACGCTTGAACTGCGTGACGCGATAACAAAGTTTTGCTTGGAGTGTAGCGCAATGAAAGGGTGATTCATGCTTCTAATTTATTGAAAATAAGACAAAAATAATGTCATTTATCAACAAAAACATTCTTTCACTTTTTCACGTCCATTTAAGCTCAAAAAATTATTTGGCTCGGGAGTAAGACAAAATCTTCAGTATTGCGGCAGCCAACGTGTTAATGTGACAAACTTTAATTATATTCCACTGTAAGGGTCCTAGGGTAAGATGTAGCGTTTCTCATATACACCACTATTTTTCAAAATATTATATATTCTGCACCATGTTAGAATGTCTGGTTTGATTTTTTTCTGAAAAATTATTTAAACACAAATGCACTTCTATACAGGTAAATGTACCTTTATTATTAATAAGTTTTTTTTCTTCTCAGAAGCGTTGCGCAAGTCTTGCTTTCCCTGCCCTCAATACAGTGTCGATTTTACGTATCACCTATGTGAGAGGTTCTCAACCTCCTTCAGTTAATGAACACATTTCAAATGTGATACCAGGCTCCTCAAATTCATGTACAAGTAGTGAATACGTTTAAATTTCTTTGAAACGTGCATGGTGATCTTGATGAGACCTTTGAGCTTGGTATCTCAGAATTGTAGCTAACTGCTGAGAAAAATAACATACGTTGGTCAGTTGATTGTAATTGTAAATTAGAAATATTAATTACTAGCCGATTACTTGATGTTGCCTGGAATTTGTCTTAAACTAATCTTCTTTTACTAAGGAAAAAATAAAATCTATATTGTAACATTACATGTTTTTAAAAGTCATTTAGTAAAACTATGTACAGCATCCTAATTTTTCAAATTCATAAAAATACAAAACGTGACTGTATATACTGCACCATCTCATGGGAAATAAGCCAGTCCAATATTCACTTCTAAGGCATGATGCACCATTTCATTAAAATTCATATAAAATCTAAACTAATCATTGAAATGATAATATTTAAACTTTATTTAGTGAATGTGTTATTGGTAACAATGGGTTTCTGTTACAGGAATGCGAAGCTTCACCTGTCACATTGTATAGAAAATTATCTCTCACTGGAAAAAATGTTATCATATGCAAGTACATTGATGAAAAAAGGAAACAAGTCTTATCTGCTGCAGACTTCTTGTAAGTACCTATTCATGTGCGTAGAACAAGTTTTTCAAAAGAAAATTTAGAAGCTATCTAGTTACTGGAAGGTTCACATTTTAAATGAAAGAATCCCAAGTACAGATTCTTCATTTATTACTAGAACGGCTTCATGAAAAATAATAGTATATCTCTCACATATAAGAATGGTAGAAAAAGCTGGCATTAAGATGCTTATGGGATATATGTGTAAGGAGTACAGAATTCTGAAATAGAAGCTTTTTAAGTTTGATGTAATGGAAGAGGTTCCATTGTGTCCTTACATCTTACATGGGGGATCAATGTTAGTTTGGCATTATTCTTTTCACCAATCCCAGTTGGGGGAGGAAAAATTAGCATTCAGCTGGAACTACATCTATTATAGATGGAAATCTCTTCCTCATAGATTGTTTTTGCCTCAAATAGTTTTTAATTTTAAGAATGGTTGTATGAGCTACTATTTTTTTTATTGAACATTGAAATGGTATCAAGTTACATTGCTATACTCTACTTACAATTTTCAATAGCTTTTGCTGCTATCCTCAGCTTCTACATACTATAATTTTCACTGTAATGAAATTAATTTGATAATTCATTGAATTTTCTCTTTTTCAGTAAGAAGTACCCTGACTCTTTTCCCTGGGAAGATAAAGAAGTTTGTAAGTTTCCAGATATTGTATTAAAACTTGATTAATAAATATTTTATTGATTTGTCTAAAAGTTATCTCTAACTGGATCAAGTATTTAATTCCATTTTAAATCACTTGTTTACATACCCCTTGTAATTAAAAAGATGACTTAGAGCCTGTTCCACATGAAGGTCACAACGCCCACATCACCATTTCACTAAGCAACAGAGAGCTTTGTGATAGTGTTGGTAGTCCATTGCTGGCAACTGCTTCAAGCCCACAACACCTGTGGGTGCGGTAGGTCGACACAGTCATTCGAGAGTTATCCCACCAAAATTGTTTTAATTTGAAATGGCTTCCCCAATTCTACCTTTTGACAACTATGACAGGGATATACATATTGATATCGAAGTGCCTGGAGAAATTTATTTTTATTATTCAAACGTAACCTTAATTATTTAAGTTACATTTGCATTTAAAGCATAAAATGAAGAATATTAACACTGGTATTAACAATGAATAACAGTTTTTACTTAGAAAACTATCCAAACTCAAATACTCCTTTTTAGTTCTCATCCTTTCTCTCACTCTGGCAACGCACGTAGAGCGTTCCACTTTAACTAGCAATGGCAGCAACCACAATGATCACCACACCAAGTTGATTGTGGTCGTAGGCTTTGTGGTGCCAAGTGGATTGCAACTTTAAGGTAACCAAGTAAACTTGAAACTTACAATTCATCAACAATCGTTACTTTTCTAGTACATTAAAAAATTCCTCACTATTTAAGGTAGTACTTCACATAAATTGTAAAATGTTAGATTTTAGTAATTCATTGTGTACTTTGACGATTTTTCATCTTTATCTACGTATTAAATTTTATTTCCAAATACTGGAAATTCTTCAAATTATTAAAAAAATATTACCGGTATTCATAAAGATAAAAAACGCTACAAAAATGTTCATGGGATCTAAATTATATTTTTTAGAAGTGTATAGTAGTATTATAATCACATTTTCGTTTTTACAGCATTGTTTCAATTTTTAGACTTTTTCGTCTCTTGGTTACAATATAGATATAATCATTTTAAAGTTGGAAAAATTGAATGAACTTTCATCATTTTACAACAATACACTAATTTAAAATGTTTTATCATATCTTTCATGCTATTTTGCTACAAATGTTAGAGATGAGATCGTATGATAATTGCAATATCTCATAATAGAGCAGTTCATGGACTTTATTAAGTCCCTTAACCTATGACAAGATCTTATGTCAGGTGCTACCTTAAAATGTAAAGAATTTTAGTATGTCAATGGTGCAGAAGAAACCACTTTCTATATCCTCCATAAAAGTATTTTTAAACCATAGTTATACAATCGCATATTCATCAATGCGCATCATCTGCCTGGTGCAGATTTTTAATTTGGGTGCCTCGCAACTCAATCTAAAAAGAAAATAGACGTACATGATTTCTTTTTCAAGATGAGTGAGTGAGTTACTGAATTACTGAGTTAATTAATCAAACTTCTCTTTTGAATAGGTGCTCTCACTCAGTAGATCAAGCGACTAGTGAATTATACGGTACTGATGAATTGAAATATTCTTTTTGTCCTGTTTACCATTGTCATAAATTTTTCACAAACTCTGTGAAACAAAGTCACAATATTTTATAATTCAATCAAAGAAACAATATTCATGATTTCGTGGAAAACGACTTTCTCATCATAACAATGTATCATTAATTATAAAGTGAAGTAGTGTGATATTTTACGATAAAGTGCTAAATTTGTCCAACCTTGCGCTGGTATACGTTATCATTTGCTTTCCAAAGCAGGTAAAATAATTTTTTTAATAATGTAATGTCTAAAATTTAAAAGAAAAAAAATTGTGTTTGCACTAGTGGAGGACAATAAAATAATTTTTCCCTGGAAGCATGCAAAGGAACTTCGCATCAATTCTGATCAAAGGAACCTAGTGCAGTGCAATTTTTAACTTTTAATAAATAATTACATGTTCTTACCTCCATCTCCCTGCCTTAAAGAAATTAACAATAAAGTTTCAGACTAAAAATATCTGCATAATATTTGTTGCATACCTTCTCATGACATGAACAACTTGGCAGTTACAAATAAATGCTCAAAAAGTAATTACTCAGTCTCCATTATAGATTGAAATACATTTGTACTAGATTTTAGTTATATATAAATTATGGTTATTAAGGTTTGTATATCTGAGATATATAATGTCTCAACCGTTCATTACTTATTATGTTCTGTAACCTAATGTTAATAAAATTTTGGATCACATGACAAGGAAGAAAGAATTTTTCTGTGATACAGGAGGGTGATTTTTGTGGACTTTGCTCCTTTCACGTTTCTTGAGTTTATTTAAATATTATTTTTACAGAACCAATTACAATGTAATTAACATTACTATAAAAGAAATTAAAAATAGTATTTGTGAACTTTTAAAGGAACGTGTATTTATTTTCTATTGCTTCAGTTATATATTATTATTTTGACTTAAGGCCGTCATTCACCGCTCTTCAACTATCTGCCGGGTAGTTAGCGAGCGGATAACTATTTGCGTGTTCACTTACCGGAAGATAGACCTTGCGTCTTTCACCACGCTCCTCCATCGGCTAAGAGGATTCTCGGTAGTAAACCCGAAGGTTTTGCCATTTTGCTAGAGTTAACAATTAATTGTTTACGAAACACCGGATAGTGCTATGCAAAATATTGTTACGTAAGCTTGTCGACAAACGAACTGAAAATGTAAGAAACTCGAAGGACAAATTCAATGAAAATTAATAAAGAAAAGGATGATTCCCAAAACCACAATATCAAAACATCAAACATTGTTATCAATTCAGTGTTTCATCCAAATTATAGTGTAACATTACCATATAAAAACATTTTGTAAAATTTTGCTATTTGGTTTCTTTTATTTCTGTATCTTACTTAATTTGAGAGTTTTTTTAAATTTATTTTCAATGTTTATGTTACTATGTTGAACCAACGATTCTAGAAAATAAGGTTATTGGCAACCTCCACGGCGTCCATATTTGAACTGTATCTCCCCGATAACACTTACCCAATCGCCAATCGGTCAGTTAAAGTTAGCTCTCCAATTATGTTGAAAATTCGTTGAAAAAGACAAAACTGCTAATAGTGATGTGTTTCCTCCATTACTGCGTTTCTAAAAGAGGTAAGACTTCAACTTTATCTCATTTCATAGTCTATTGTCTTATTAAATTTGAATGAATTGCTATCAGAAGGAAAGGAGAATCTAATTCAAAATAATGATTATAAGATTGTCAAAAAACAGATACAAACTACTTATGACCATGAGGGGAGTAATACCCTTATTTACTTGACAGAAAGAGACTGGACCTTCCAATCAATTCTGATCTTAGATAATAACAAAAAACTATAAGAATTTAATGAAGTATGAATCCTGTCCCATTTCATGGGTGTTAACAATTTTGCTCCTGTAGGCATTGATTTTCTACAAATAATTTTGCTAATTTGGTCTATAACTTTCCTAACATGACGTTCGTGGGCTGCAATAGTGGCACAACTTACAAAAAATTGTGAGATGTGCTAGTATTGCTGGTGGTAAGAATGTATTTTTTCACCTTGAGACTTGTACTTAGTCCAAATATTGTATTTGTGCCACTATTGCAGTGGTGTGATTTTAACTTCGATACTGTTTCAGCCAGAAAATGATCTTTTCACAACAAAACTCAAACATTTTTTTAAGATACCACAGTGATTAGCAATCTAACATTCCTTGCATTAGAAAAACAAACATACAGATAATGTTGATTTACAGAAAGTTACAAAAATTCTAGCAAGAAATTGTAGAATTATTAATTTAATTTTTTTTATGATAGCATTAAAAAGACTGACAAACTCCTGAAGTCAATGCTTGATCTATGTGTAAACCCTAGACAATGTTAACCCAATTCCTGCCCTCTTATCTCTTTTGTCTCTTGTATATACATTACATTTGCACTTACATTGAGAAGTGAATTTCTGATACATTGCAAGAGGCAAGGAACATCAAACCGAGTTACTACCTTAAGAGGCCAGGAACCAGGTAGGTCCAACCTTGCAAAAGGTCACGAGTTCATATTTGGCACACATCGTGTTGGAGGAAAAGATAACACTGAGTTTTTGACCTCCAATCTTTGCAACTCACGCCGCCATCTTGGAAAATGGCGACGAATTTAACATTTTAGCAATTCGTTCAGAAGCAGTTACAACCAAAATAGTTGGTATAAGAAAGATCATTTTAAATCGAACATTTTTTTATCAGAATTATAGTTTCTGAAATACAAAGTAATTATAAAATGTGAATTTTCCTAACTTTTTGAATTTTTACCCTTTTTCTTAGTTTCGACGTGAATATTTGTTTTTTGCGTGTTTATATATATAATTTCTTGAAGGTAAAATGGAGCAATATATACCAAATGAATATATAATATAGGAGACGTATTCGACCAGGAAATATAAATAAATATTGACAGTTATTTTTACGTGTTTTTTATGATTTACTTATTTCAACATCATTGTGGTAGAGTAGAGAGCGTGTTTTTATTGTGGTATCGCCATTAGACCAAATTCACTTCACATTATGTTGACAGTATTTTAACCTTGTCAATTTTCTAATTTGATTGTGCATGGTGTGAAATAACACTGTTAGTGTGACATTTAGTATGACTGCAGTAATCTCCAATCTAATACTGACTGTTCTCAGTTCAAAACGTGATATTGCAGAATGACGTTTGTGTTGCTGATATTTAGTACAATTCATGGTATCAAGATAATGTAATGAAGCATCCAAAATACCGAACACAGGTGTCTGCTGTTGTTCTCTCTAATGGCGGTTGGCTCTGTTTCCGACTGTGGACAACACAAAGCATTAGTGAAAGCCGTTCGATCCAGTCAAGGATAATTGCCATCACTTATCTCGTTTCTCAAAAGAGCATTATGATAGTAATGCAATCCTAAGCTTTGACGGTTATCCTAGTGATGCAACGAACACTCTGATACATAAGTAAATTCATTGAGTAAATGAATGCGAATATTTTCCAAGAAAAAAATTATCCAACGAAGGAAATGAGAAACGTTTGATTGCCATGTTACACAAGAAATTAATTGAAGCTAATTTGACGGTAATGCAAGTTTTAGAAGATGCAGATACATTAATTGTTAACATAGCTATATCTGCCTTCATATAATTCGTCTTCGTAATCGCAGAAGTTATTGACCCACTCGTACTTCTAACAGCACTGGCAAGGCATCTTCCAAGTGTTTCATTTCGGAATCCTGGAAAAGGAAAAGTTGAGGAGCAGATATACTCCTGTACTTGCTAGCAGTATGGAGAGACATTTGCTGAAAATATATTATTTCACCTGCATTTAGAAGGTGCGATTAACACATTAGTCCTCTTCAACAGAGGTAAAAATTTTTTTTTTTCAAGATCATTGCAGATTGAGTCACTGATTGAAGTTATACAAATTTTCAAAGATAAAAATGCAAATCGTAAAGTAAAGGAACAGTTTCACATAAAGAAAATAGCTTCAATACCTTCTAAGATAGATGCTGCACAGTTTCACCCTCTCAAAACCTACCATCAAGTTCAATTTTTGAACAACATATACAAGAGCACTAGAATTGGTATTGGAACGAAATAAAATGGAGCCACAAAGTACCCTGCTCCTGTAAGTCGATTAAAAATTGTGTTGTTTTTTTCAAAAAGGTATGTGGTCGAGCATGCAGATGTAGTAAGACAGGGTTCCAGTCTTCAGCATTTTGTCTTTGTATAGCACTTTCATGTAAGAATGCCACAGTATTGTCTGACACAAATGACGAATATGAAAAAACAATTTTTATTGATGAGCTTTTGTCAATAAAAATAGAAGTATGATAAAGAGGCAGAAAAAAAAGATTTTCAGGGTAACATCGATCAATCTGATTCACCGAGGAGATCGAAAAGGTTAAAATATTTATTCAATACCATGTGAAGTCAATTAAGCCTAATGTCGATACCACCATAAAAATGCGCCTTCTACTCTGCCCCAATGGTGAATTTCACATAATACCGGAAAATACTAAACGCAGTTCTTCATAGTGTTGTCCATCACGTATACTCAAACTCTTGTAACTGCCAAAAATTATGCAATATGGTTGTCTAACACGATTTGCCAGCTCCCATGAATTCAAGTTATTTACAAATAGTATATTTTTCTGTAAAGAAATACAAATTAGTAAGACAAACTGAGACACAAGGTAATATTCGTTCCACATGCTCGATGCAGAAGGAGCAGAATTACACCACTAGAGAAAGTGCATTGAATTGATGACCGACGTTGGCAATAGATTATAGTTTAAATAAATCCGATAATACCGCCAACATAACGCAAGGTACAAATATCAATACTCTTATGGACGAAGGCGAAGTAAAAATGTTGGCTGCACTGTGCACAAGCGCTATACGAACATCAAGCCAATAAGACACAATAAATAATAAAATAATTTATTGTCGAGAGCTGTGACAAACTGCCTAAGATTGCACTGAGGACGCCAAAGTAATTTACTTTGACCAATATACAATGCACACAGTTCATTTCCGTTCATGATTTTTGTTCTTAAGTTAAATTTCTCGAAGCAAAGAAACGACGTCGGGTATATATTTGGTCACATGATTGTGTCGTATTTCCCTCCCTCTGTTCCTAATCCACGAATTATAGGTGATAGTGGGCGGAAACGTAGACTTAATATAACAGTAGCGTTAAATATAAAAGATATTAGAGTCCAATATCACATTGTGGGCCACCATCAACTTGACACGAGAACGGATTTTTCTAAAAGGGAATCCCCGAAAGGAGTAAGGGAAGTCAAAATCAAGTCACTCTGATCTCAAAATGACCCTCACGAAAAATGACCAAAATGACTTCGTTTTAGACATTACAAATTTTATTACATGATACAAATATGCATTTTTTTTCAAAACAGGCAGATAATTTTGAAAAAGTAGAAGGAAATTGATCATCTTAAGTTCATGTTCATGTCAAAATGATATTGTATGTTAATTGTGCGTCAAACCGCCCCCTGCTAGCTTTGTGAACCCTCAAATTCTTTCGAGTTATGTTTGTAACCGCTAGGTCGCTCTAATTGAAACTCTTTTGAATCATTATGAACCTAATTATTTTGTAGGGAAATCCCCGTGTTGGTCTTGAAGAATATTCAAGAAAGTAACAGAGCTGCTTTTGTGTGTTTTATGCAATTAATGGGGCTCTGAATTCGAGTTTTTACTATCTTTTCTGAATTATTCTGTTTGAGGTTGTCGACATAAGGATTGGAGATGTCACGAAGCAAAGCGGTAAGTAATTTATGAGAGTAATCCTTTCAAGTTAATTTTTGAGGCAGTGCGCCATTTTTGTTCCAAATTCGACTCATGAGTGTTGTGAGTTCCATCGACAATACATTCGGATTTTGTTTTCAAATGAAATTAAGTTTTTGATGCGAACTATTGGTTAGTAGCGAATGTTTTCTGTTATTGTCAGGTGATTAAAAGGTAATTTGATTCGTGTTTGTGAATACACGCTCATTGGATAAAAAACGCCAAATTAATATTATTCACTTTGAATTTCACATATCAGGTGTGTTATTTACTAGTCCATATGAAATTATTTTCCCAAGATTCAAGAATAATTGATTCCTGTAAACGCTCCATAATGTTCACGAAGTAAATTATGCGAACTAACGTATTGCCCAAGACTTAAATATTGTGTTTACGTTCAGGTCGGCCATATTGTCTACTACTGTAAACGTCTCGAACAGAAACAAAATGGCTGCATGAAAATACTAATTCTTATAGTGCCTTACGTCTATTGGTGGGCCAAACCACATATGTACACTAAGGCAATCTTGCGCCCAGATCTCCCAAGATGTCCACGATCTGCTGAATCATCTATGACGTCCAACACCGGATTGTACCGCAGGTTTTGTTAGATTGAAACTTCATGAATAACAAGAAAATCCAGTCTGTCCTTCCCCTGCATTGCCTTCATTGAAAACGCACGAACAGAACTATGTTTTATCATTGATCCCTATGAATTTGAAGTAATTCCATTCAACAGTGTTTAAGAACACTCGAGACAAAGAATATTGGATAAGACACGATAAAACTTACGACCTCTCTTGTAAGGAACCCGACCTGCAAAAGTTTGGCGTCAGAAAACCAAACATTAGTCAATATTGAGTATCACAAACCTCAGCCGTCTATTTCTCATATACTTAAGGATAAGATACAAGTGGTGTTCAAGAAGAAGAACAAGTAGTCTCCAAAAAATAGTATTCACAATATAGTTATAAATGTTTCGGAATCTTCGAATTTCTCCCTTCGTACACCTACACATTTTTTTCAGAGATTCTCCCTGTCACGGCACGCGCGCTGGATGGTCTCGACACGAACCTCGCGGTCGACTTGGATCGCCTCAAGACTGTCAAAACTGTGTCCTATGAGATCAGACTGCCGGCCAAGGTGGCTATTTCAATGTGAAAACTAAACTAACATTTTCTGGCGAAGCTGGTCTTAGAGTTCTCTCTCTCTCACTTTTCAATTGGTAAGTAAAACTAGTGCTGTTTGGTCGTTCGTTGGAACTACAAGAGTCTTGTTCGTATACGTAACTCGAAATAATGAGGCATTGCTCATTTCTTGAATGTAAATTTCTTGAATGACGCATGTTCTGGATTCCCAAAATTCCAAAAGTGCGAATTTTGTAGAGAAATTCATGTAAGTGGCTGGAAGCATTTCGGAGAATTCCGAGTTCTAATATCACAACACTTTCCTCCGCTGATCCCTTTATCATAGGACAGGAGTTTTAGTCAAATATTTGGTAAACGTCAAAGAGTTAAAATAGCTGTACTTTCGTCAATACACTTCGAAAACTCGAGACTCTCCTTTACTCGTGGCAGATGGTGGCTAAATGATTGACGCTGGAGAGCTGTCTAAGACCAGATTACGTTGGTATTCGTGCGAGAGTGCTGTCACCTAGCGGCGGTCCGAATTATTTATTTTGTCTCAAAATAGAGTCCGTCTAAGGAACATTGGCTATGTTTACACGCTATCCGTAAGACCGGTCAAACAAAGTTAGACTGGTCTAAGTGTCCGTGCGAAACACGCCTAGATGTCTAACGTAAGACCAGTAAGACCACTTCCCAGGACTGGGCCAACAGGTATTATGCTGGTGGGTGCTTGTTAAGAACGTGTGTAAACACCGAAGTAATCCTTTGGGTCACAAGTCATTCCAAGTAGATTCTCGTGCTCTGTTCAATTTAATTATTCATATAAATCATATAATTACATTAATATCGATCGCGTGTTACATGCAAGCCCATTGGTGCGGTCTAAAGTTAGCTTAGTCCATCGCCAAACGTGTAATGGTATCGAACTGAGGAATTTTGTATGTATGTAGATAAATAAAAAAAAACTTTTTTCATTAAGAAGTGTTTTTTTAAGGTAAAAAACTTTTTTGGTTGCCTTTAATTTTTGTTCAAGTAGAGAACGTACTATTTTTGTCATTGTCACAAGTCTGTTCTCTTTCATGGAAGCGAGGAAAAAACGTCATTTTGATGGTCTTAAGTATGTTATGTTAAGACCTGACCCACGCAGGGAAGGGAGTAACGGTCAGTTTTTCTTTAGTTAAAGTATAATACACGCATTCCGGGTCTCGAAAATCATGGCTTTACCTTCAACGAGATATAACTCAGTTAATATTGCATCTGTATAAATAAAAAAACTCATATTACAAGCTTTTATATTACTTTTAATTGTTGATCCTACTCATTTTTCGCTTTCGTAAGTATTTTTTCGTTTTTGTTTTTTTTTTCGGAAAAGCAATTAAAATACCGCTTCTCTTGCTAAATATCCCTAATTTTTATCGCATATATCTGAAAAACTAGACTTTTCGTAAAAATACATAAGGTCTATTGTTAAGAATTAATTTCTCTACTGATTCCGTTTATTGTGAATTTTTAATTTATTATCCGCGTGAAGGGGTAGTAACTGCTCTTCGGCAGTGAAGCAGTCAAAATGTTGTTTAATTGTTTACGAGAAGCCTTTCCTAACAAAAACCAAAAGATTTACCGAAAGATAACCAAAATTCCATAGGAAGTGATGATTAGACTCCTCTATTAAAATGTTTAGCATTATTATTCATGTAGTCTGTAACGCGTCTGCTAAACTTGAAAACAGCTTTCTCAGTATTGGAACGTACGAGTCCGTAGGAATATAAAACACAGTCTTGCAGTTGGGAACAGAACGGTGCTTTTTATCCTAACATGCCAACTGCGAGCTAAAAGCAAATTACAAGTGCCGGCCAAACTTAAGAATATGGTCCCACAAGGATTCGAAAAAATAATTTATGTCATGATACTACAAATATTATTGCGGTTCCGACAATATAAGCCGAATTCTTCACTTTTCATATTTATGATAGTTATAAAGAAATATTTTCTTCTCTCCGCCACCGTTTATGTTAGGGCATGATAATTATACACAATTGTTCGGTCACAGTCGGCGATGTTAGGTTTGTTAGACCCGGCGATTCCGTTTTAAGAAAATCTGTTGTAAGTGTGAAGATGGAGGCGATGGTGGAGGTAGCAGCACTCGCGGAAGGATATACGAAGAATAAGGTTAGGATAGGACGATAATGTTATATTTGTCATCGAAAAAGGGATTTTTTTTACATAAAATGATTCAATTTGTAATTTCCGAGAACAAAGTCCCCTCCAGAATCATGGCAAAAAAAGCCGTTTTTCGATATCTCATCTGGATATTTTTCTACGGCGTTGGACCATATAGTTAAGTTGGTCCCAAGTGCCTGCTAGTGCCGCTCCACACACGCAGTAACTTACAAGCACAGAGATCGGTAGGCAAGGGGAAACTGAGACATTTGATAGATATGAGGTATTTCGCTCCTTTATAGATGGGACATATGAGATTAAAGAAGCACTGAAAATGTAGTGGAGTACCTACCCGGGATTATTGAGTAAAAAACATTAGGTGGCAGAAAGATAACACAAGATTTACGAGATGATAGTAATGTACTGTCTCTTATGATGTAAAAATGATTACATATATCAGCAAATGAAAAATAAAGACAACAAAATTTTCAAATTTAGATTTAATACGATAAGATTTTTTATGCTTCACGGGAATTTGCATTGAGGTACTAGTTACCCGTTTACCAACTCATCTGCTTTAATAATAGTGCTCACATTTAGATTAGTATTAAAAACATAACTTTTAAAGGAATTGCTTGTTTAAAATAAAAACCAAAAGTGATAATTAGCTGAAGTCAAATACGTGAGTTTACTCGAGGGCGTTTCGTACCCTATTACATTATGCAATACGTAAGGAAAAATAAATATTGTTAGATATAGAAACTAAATGTAGAAAATAAGCTTCTTATTGTCATTTATTTACTTACAGTTTTAAAACAAAGTTTCACTGTCAATACCAAATGCTTTACTTACAGCTGAACAATCTTCTTTCATAACGTCTTTACAAAGCTTTATTCTTCATTGAAGCGGTCAGTAACGTTTCTATTTGGCACATTATAATCAGATGATTTTTTTGTAAAAACGTTACTTATGTTCTCAGAGAGGGTGTCTGGTAAAGGGTAGTAAAATGTTCTTGACCAAAAGCCTTGAGATGAATCATAATTGGGGTGAACATCTCCGCCAATTTTCTGCGTAACTTTCCGCTTGGGAGGAACAGTAGGTCCCTCGAAACTGTGAGTTTCACAAAAGGTACGTGCTTCAGACCAAAGTTTCTTGAATTTACATTCATTTCTATAATCAGCTAAAGACCTTATTGTTCTATTGGCAGTACCAACTACTTCATGATTTTGTATGTAATTTGAAAGAATGTTCGTCTTTTCAAACACGTTTCATGACATTTAATGCGAAAACGAACTCAAACTTACATATATCAGCAACTACACATTTTGAAATCGTGAGCTTCACCGCCAGTTTTGGGTACGTAACTTCAATTTCTTCCAAAGTAGATAGATGTTGTTGAACGGCACGCAAGTTATCGTACCTGCTTCTATATCTTGTGTCGTTCAGTGCTTTGAGAGACAAATCATTACCTTCCGCACTGGCTGCACTAGCTAAATTCTTCATATTTGTAAACACTGCATGTCGTTTGGAAGAAGCTTCAATAAAACAGTACAATTGTTGTGTTGTACTGGAAACATTGCGTACAGAAACAATTCTCTTAGAGGCATCTGCAAGTGCAAGATTTAGAGATTGCATGAAGCAATGTACTTACATAATGTGGGGATTGCTTTCTTTCATTCTCGCTACCACTCCTTTGTAAATACCACTCATATTACCTGCTCCGTCGTAACATTGAGAAATTATATTTCGAGGACTGATACCAAATTTTTCGAAAAGAGAAAGAAGCAACTTGTACAAAGTTTTTCAAATCTGTTTGAAAACAAAACAAGAAATCATTCTTTCATTTCCAGTTCCTAAGTGACGTATCTTACTACAAGAGTTAAGTGCTCGTGATGTGAAACGTTTGGCGTTCCATCGACACTTCTGGACAAATGCTTAATTTTCTTAGCACATTCAAGTATAATCTCTCGCGTTTGATTTGCCAGAATTTCCAGTATGTAATTTTGTACATTGTAATGAACATAATTAAAAAACTTTTCCCTACCTAAAAACATTTTTTTTCAATAGTACATTGTCAGTTGATCTCAGCTTTAATAATTCGACATAATTACCTCTGTTAGCTGAACTCTCACTTTCTCTGTTTCCTCTTAGTGCTAAACCTTGCCTTGTCAGGAAAAGCGAAGTCTGAAAGAGAATTTTCGAATTATTGCGATATTTAATGACTTCTTCGTGATGTTGGGTAGATATCTTACAACATTTTCCTTGACCTTTAGTCCCTCGTGCCAACGTAGCAAAACATTAAGGTGTGATGAGGATCTTTCATGTTCTTTAAAGTGTTGGATGGCTTTTTTCCCAGTTTTTGAACCCCTTTGAAATAAATGTCTCATCTTAGCAACCTGTGGTTCCAAGTAATCGACAAGGGGAAAAAATGCTTTGCCTCCAGAAACACTACATTCTAGTCACTTATATTCTGCAAACCACAAACTTCTGAACTTTCTTCCTCTTGTTTCTGGATATTCTAATGCTTCTTGCTTACCATGAAGTATATCTCTATGCTGAAGCTGACTTTGAATACTAGTCACGCTGGACACGCAGGCAGTTGAAACTTCAGTTTCAGTATTTAATGAAACAGACTCTACAGAAACGTGGAAACAGTATCTACGACGGCGGCGGTGTCGCATGTTCAGTGTCACTTGTTGCTACCAGCTTCTGTTTGTTTGCGAAACAGTCAAACAAGGTTTTTCCAGTTGAACGTTTCATTTAAACCTCGAATCAATATTGCACGCGAGAAAGTATAACACCGTAACACTAGATAGAACTACAGAGACATATGTATGTAACGTACGGATACACGCGACAAACTAGCGAATAAATTCCACAGTATCCGTCTGTCTAGTAACTCACTAATCTCCAAGATAGATCTGCCACTCAGGTTCTGATAGCGCGTTTGGCTGCACTTGTGTTCAGTCTCGGGTTGCGCTAGACGTGATAGTGCGCAAGGCAATAATGATCCGTTTTTGAAACAGTTTCAATTTCACCCCAGACCTCCACCTCTCCATCAAGGTCACACGCAGAGCCAGAAGCCGTCATGGATAATCTGTTAAGGACCCTTATTAATTGTTGACAGCGACGCTGGATGTACATCAACAATCGAACTTAATCTACTGCAATTCTTACATACCCCATTTTCCAGTATAAACAACTTTAAACTAACCGTTAATCTGATATTACTATGCGGCAACTAATTTTTATCGCATATCGCACGAAAAACAAAATTTGATTTCGAGGGTAGATAGACTTTAAGAGGACAAATTGTTGCTACTGCGGTATAAATTAAAGACAATTAGGTGTCACCAAAAGCATGGCTAGTATAAATGTTTTTTTTTATAATTCCATTTTTAGAGGGTTCAAATGAAATGTTTATTATTTCTCACAAAAAGTGTGGGGGGGGGGCAACTGCCCCCTAAGCCCCGCCCCTTTAATTGCCGCCACTGGCTGTTGGGATGGTTTGTTACAGGTGTTTTGCAGGTGTCTCTAGAGGCTCGTACTTCAAAATGCTTCATCTTGCTTTACGATTTCAATTTCACTTTTCGCGGTCGATAACCAGCCAATAAGAGCGGAGTGACTATTGAAGCACCAAAAATCTGCTTCCATCTATTGTCTCCAATCGAAAACATAACTGGTAATGATATCTAAAAGAACTTTATCGCAACTACTACATGCTTCTGGCGTTTTCTTCCCAAAGTGTTGCTAGACCTGTGTGGGTGGCAGCACTGCGTATGACGTCTGAGCATCATAGTTAAATATAAGTATTAAACTGTGGCTGACCACGTGTGCGACGTGCGCGAATAAACTATTACGCGCGAATGAACTATTACGCGTGAATACTGAGTCAATTGGGTTAATTATTTAAGATAGACAGTAAGGAGTCTTCTCAGAGGTAAGATGCTTTTCCTTCTTCATTAAAAAAGAAACATGTTTTGCACGATCTTAACCCCTGTACTTTTCGTTCCAAAGCTATTCCTTTACAGTGTAATGCATATTTCGGGGTGAATTCGGTACACGACTATAAACCTTATGCATATTATAATTTTCAGTAGCTAACCATTGTCAACTTTTTCCACTATGAACATAATTGTTTGTTCGTACTTTTATGTATATTAGTTTTTCTGTCACGATTGTTTATTGTTTGCTTCTCATTCATTAGTGCTAGTCGAATAGGTGAATTTACAATTGATTGACATTATATTTGTAGAAGTTGAGAACAGAGAAGTGATCCTGTCTCATGGATATATGTGAGGTTGTTAGGTTAGGTTTATCTCCTCGCATACTTCATATTCTAATGAAGAATTTGTTAGACTAGTATTACACAGTCATATTTCTATGTCGTGTATGACTGATCAAAGGTTCTCTCAACTAGAACCTATGTCATAAATACATATTATAGTTGTACTACGATCAAAGCTTATGCATACCTTAGATTTGCACGTTTAATACCGGCCTTAGATTTGCAGGTTAATTTATTGACCTGATATATGATTTTTACCCTAAAATTGAATATTTGTATGTCTGTTTTATTTTGTACTTGCACCTTGATTATTTAGTGATGGGGCAAGAGAGGGGCAATTGTTTTTGCATTCCTTCTATCTTGAGTGAGAATATATTTTAGTTTATATGTGATTTCACAGGTATTTACTATGCCAAAAGAGGTTTCCCCTAAGAAGAAATTTAAAATTGAAGAAAGGTTTTTTATGGAGAAAGGTCCTCCGGACAGTGTTACTAGGCCAGTAAATGAAGAGAATGGGAGTCGTGAAAGTGGTTTTTGGTCTAGAGGAAGAGGAGGTTTTCAAAGAGGGCGTGGAGGAATAGGTAGAGGAAGAGGAGGGTACGAAGGAGGGCGTGGGAATTATGGCAGAGGAAGAGGAGGGTATGAAAGAGGGCGTGGGGATGTAGGTAGAGGAAGTACTGGGTTTCAAAGAGGTCCTAGGGGATTTATTCGAGGAAGAGGAGGACATGAAAGAGGAAGAGGAGGACATGAAAGAGGAAGAGGACGACATGAAAGAGGAAGAGGAGGACATGAAAGAGGAAGAGGAGGACATGAAAGAGGACGTGGGGGATTTGCTAGAGGAAGAGGAGGCTTCAAAACAGAGTTTGGCGGAAATAGGAGAGCATCTGGAGGTGGACAAGAAAGGTTTGAAGAAATCCCCACCAGTGTGAAGAATCTTCCATTATTCAGACTCGCTGACAATTTAAGAGGTATGGTATTTTGTATCACTCTCATTTTGGGTAAACTAAAGATACCAGGTTTAAGTAAATGAGAATTATTCCTGGAATAGTGTCTGAGGAGTGTTATTTTAATGTTGATGTATTTTTCCTGATAATGCGGTGAGAATATTATTCTACTGTTCCTACTGCTTTTCCCTACACAGATTGAAGGAACTTACATCATATGTTTGGTGTAAATACGTTGTCATCATTATTTCTTCAACTATTGTTTTATCAGGGTACTGGTGAAAATGGGGTAAATTTCATTTTATGTTACTCATACTTAAATATGTTACCTTGGATAGGGTTCCAAATAGTGTTACTTTTCTCTTTGAGGTAACATTTATTGAGCAGATTTGTTGTACACAATTTTATTGTAAAATATACTTTGTGTATAAATTCTACTATAATTGATATCCGTTATATAATCTTATTAAATAATTAATTAAAGACTTGCGTCTTTTTATGGGCAAGTAATATATATTTTTGTGAAGAGCTCACTACTTTACGACTTCATTTTCAGCCCTTGTACGAAGTCGAAATGTAGTGAGCTCTTCACAAAATATATATTATTCATCCATTAAAGGTCATAAGTTTTCAATTATTTTTTGTTTGTTTGTTTTGAAAAAAAAATTTTTTAACAAAATTTTGTTAGTTTTAAAAGAACACAAAATCTTGCATGCATCTTTTCCTTCCATAGAATTGATCTTTAACCTGTAAAATTGTAATATTTACAAGTTTTATTGCTTCATTGAACGTCTTTTTCAAACAATTTAGTGTTGATTTATCACAAAATTACTGTCAGTTACAAATAAATCGAATTATTAACTATTGAATGCCATTCGGCTAATTTCTTACTCGATGAACAAGGGCTCAAGTGTATTTTGATGACTCACATTCTATTGGTCGTAAGATAACTTGTTTTTTTTATACTTGCATGATATACTAGACTTTTAGCTGTTAAAATAAGAAATTCACTAAACTAATGGCGGAGGATCCAACTGAAATTGTTTAGTACTGACAGAAATACCCCTTTTTTACTTTGAAAATAGGGATGTTATTATTAAACAATCCATTGCAAATTAAAAGGTGACAAACTATAGTGTCTTCCAAATACTTCCCATTTTGATTTATGACAACAACCATTTTTGGCGTAATTGACAATTTTTAACAAAACATGTTGGGATTAATTAAACATACATACTTTAATTACATCACATATAGTTGCATCATCATTATTATTATTTCAAGGAGTACCTCTTGAAATCATAAAAGAAAATTATAGCAAAAAAAACTCATTTTTTTACTGTAACTAATTACCAGATTTGAACCTACAATGCCTTTTGTAATTGGTCTTTGGAAGACTTATAACTTGCTAATTTAACTTCTTTCTCTAGGATCAATACCCAGATGACGAGCCCTAAGGTAAAAAAAAAAAATCAATACCCAGTCAATAGGTCAAAACAATGTGAAAAATCGCAAATTTTTGCAATAATTTTGTGACTTATTGCAAAAATTGATCTCCTCCACAAATTTTCACGTGCAGAGTCTTAATCTTGTATTTTACACAATAAAATTATGCTTCACCTTTTTTAAAATAAAATTTTGCCTTTCTCAACCTTCAAGTGAAGTGATTGTAATCTGCAACCACTAGAAGAAACTTGATGACAATTCTACTCGTCAGAAAGCAATAATGTAGTATGTACTGTTATCTGAATTTATTTTATTGCTAAAGAAGTGTCATTTAGAATAAATTTCTTATTTATACTACTACTAGTTGACCCAACAGACGTTGTCCTGTCCAAATTTCAATAAATTTGTGTGTGATTGTTTTGTGAATTTGTGGAAAGCTATTTTAAATGTGTAAATGAAGTAAAAATGAGAAAAAACATTTTTCTGAGAGATCATTATGCCTATTAACGATTGTGACCTTAGTTATTCAATTTGAGGAGGGGTACTTTCAGAAGTGTGTCAATGGGAAATAATGTTTTTTGCAGTTTGTCCGAATTTTCCGACTTTCCTTTGTAATTGTCCCGATTTTTTCCCCTGAAAACTTTTCCAGGACCATAATGAACAAAACAAAAACAGAAATATGCATGTCCTTCATTTGAATTGTGAGTTATGGTCTTGAGTCTTTATACAAAAATCCCATAGATAGAAGCATTTTCAGTTTTTCCTGAATTTTCTAATTTTCATGTCAACTTTTCCAATTTTACTTTCCCTGAAAATCTCATTCAGACTATTATGAACATTTAAAAAAATTAGCCAAATTGGTCCAGCTGTTCTCAAGTGATACACTTTCCAACAAACAGCATTTAATTTTTATTTATATAGATAAGAATACTATATTAGGTATCAATAAAAGTGTGAAGTAGTTTTACATCAAGTTTTATTCTAAAAATAAAAAAGTTTGAGGGTAGTGTTAGGTCTATTCATGTTTCAAACTTCTATTCCCAGGGATTTTTAGATTTCTAGTTATGTTACAATGAAGTCTCTTAACTCAGCAATATATTTGTTTAAAGCAGAAGTAATTTAAAAATTAATTCAATTTTCTCTCTCTCTTTGATGTGGTCACAAGGCATGTTACAAGAGGTGGATTGATTTGGTGGTAAGTATGTAATAAATAATTTGTTCACTCTATAGTTCTTTTCAGAAAGATGTCAAATAATTCCTGAAATCAAATCCTGATGTATATCCCGGGGGAAGGGAGAAATTACGTGCACTGAAACACATCTTGTAATAGTTTTTTTCAATTAAACATAAACATATTTGTTAATTTACGTTCTTGTGAACATCTAAGCGTAGATAGATTTTTGTAGCTGTATTACATGATAATGTAATGTTAAAGTAATGAATTCTCCTAGATGTTTTCTAGTCCTGCTTTCTTAATATTGTTAAGAAAATTCATTTTCCTATACTGATCTATGTAAAAATAATGTTGTTTGTCGGTGGTGGTATGGTTACGATCACTATTTAAGTCTTTGTTCTTGTACTTTTTCTTTTCTTTCTTATTTTTTGTGTGTGTTACATTTCTTTGCTTGTCTGGTGTGTTGCACTGAGATACCTTGTTTTTCCAGGTTTTGCTTTGGAGGAATTTGATGGATGGCTGTTCGACAATTTGTTTTATTTCTTGGACAACTTGTTTCTTGCAAGTTTCATAAGTAGTGATAATGAAACTTCTTGGGATACAGTAAGTTGTTTGTTTGTTACATTTTTAGTAATAATTTTATAATTCAGGGTGAAATACATCTCTCTGGTATATGATCAATGTATGATGGTGACAATTTGTTTTGCAATTTTTGTTTCTACTTGGGTATTGTGACGAGCAACATATATATTCAAATATTTTAGTTGTTGAGGTTACAATATGTTACAGTTATTCCTAACAGAACTACGTTCTTGCATTCTCATTCTTCTTTAATTTTGACCACAGATCTTGATGACCTTCCCATATCCATTAACATCATTGTATCTTAATAATTCTCATTAACTATTCAGTTTTCAACACAGTCACAATCATTCTCACACTACATATCTGCGAGGGCGAATCCAGGATTTTTTATGAGGTGGGCGGGGGGAGGGGCAAATATGAAATGGTTTAGTGGTGTGAATTTTCTTTTCTCAAAATAAATTGCGAAAAACAGTACAGATCAGGCTTAGTGTAATTCACTCCAGTTCGCTCTTTTATTGCACATACTTCATGTAATACAAAGTGGCGTCAAACAAATAAAACAATATTAAAATTTTACATTGAATCATACATGGAATGGGTACGTGGAACAAGCAAAGAAGATATCAAGGTTCAAATTTCAATTTTCTTTGAGATTTTTTAGTTATTCCTAGTTATTTATCTTTTTTTTTCTTTCTTTCTTTTCGGGCTATTACAATACAAATGGTCATTAGCGAAGGGTGGGGAGAGGTTTATTATATTTTTTACTTTCCAATTTTACAGAATGTATTGGGGAATGTATTGTAATCAGAGAAGGAAAGAAATTTCTGGATGTCTTCAGAACTGTTTGAATTGGTTCTGGGACGGTCTATTCTCAAGTTTTTGTGAGTGTTATTTTCAAGATTTTCAATTGGAAAGTTGAGTGGATATTTTTGTAATGCATATGATGAAAGGAAGTAAATACTGGTTTAATAAATGAATGAATAAATAAATAAATAAATAAATCAGGTGGGAGTGTCGTACAGCGCTTCATTATGAAAAAGAACATTCCACATATTTGTTTTGCAACGTGACCTGTAGGTGACTGCCCATCAGAAATACCGCAGACAGAAAGGTCTGTGGGGCATTAATATATCTTGGCAACCCAATAGTTACTTACATTATGAAGCAAATGTTTTTAGTGTAGCACGTTACTCTGATTCACTTGCCATTTGTGGAGTTCTGCTTAGGGGCATTCTCATGTGACAGTGTATTCATTTAAGAAACAAAACCTACTTAACAACATTGTAGTAAATTTTGTCTAGTTGATTTTAGAAGGAAAAATGTTGTTTAAAAAAGTTTTCAGTTTTCTTGAAATAAACCAAAAAATTGCAAACATTTGTTTTTGTTTTGTTCTGAATCTTTGCAAGTTGACAAAGTCAAAATATGTAATTAGCACTCATAAAACCATTTAGAAACAGAAAATGAGAACTTCTTTGGTAGTTTACTTGTAAATAAAAAAGACACAATGGGACTATATGTTTGCTTGCAAGAATAATTGGTAAAATGTTGTCCAATCCTTTATGGTTTTCTTTTTTGCCTTTTTAGGTTGATGTTTCCAGAGCGGGAGTCGAGAAAAACCAACCCGATGCAAAGAAAAGTTTATGGAAGAAACTAATGCAAAGCCTGTCTCCACCGACATTGAAAGAATCTCTGTCATCTTGCAAAGAATACATCTGTAAAGATTTAGGGATTGAGGCAAGTAATGTTATTTTCATGTGGCAATAATGTCCTAATTATTGTATTTATCCTCTTAAGTTTTCACTGTAAGTACTTGTGAAGGGTTGTGACAAGATGAACCTAATGCTGTAGTCTCTCTGTAACTTGAAATGAAACTTATCAGTCTTGAAGGAGGAATTGTGTTTGTAAAAATAGAAAAATCACACAGTTTGTCCATTGCCGAGTGGATGTCACGCGAATGCAGAAAACCCGCCCGCCCAGGAAAATGATTTTTAGATCGGATAAAGCGGACGGAGGACAACCCTCATTTTTTAGTTCCTTGCTTGATTTTGCTCTCAGTGTTTTGTAGTTATGTGTTACTCCAATTGTGTGGTCTCATCTCATAAGGATACAAGCACACTTATTCTCAAAAACTTAATTTATTCGATGGATTATTCAAGTTAATTGTTCTCCATTGATATTTTATTAAGTATTGATATGTGTGTGAAGTGGTTTTGTATTATGTTGTTAAAGTACGTAGCCACGGCGGTTACAAAATGAAATGTTTGTTGGATCAATTGAAATTGCGGAGTTGGTTACAGATGCTTAGAATGACACTGATGAAGAATTTGACAATGTAGACAGAGGCAATATTGAAGACACGTGTAATGAAAGTAGCGAAGGTTCAGGCGAGTGAGAAAGGATTTGAAGGACATCTTTCATTGGGTTTGGACTGACGATGCAAATACTCCAGAGAAACAAATATTACCAGTAAGTCTGGCACAAATCCATTGATTTCCAAGCATCTGTCTGACCTGTTATTATTGTAAACAATGCTTTGTTATTCTGTATGTAAGTATTGTTAGCAAAACAAACTAATGTGCACCACAGACTAATTTAGCTGGTGGAGTTTTCAATAGAACATGGACTGAAACATCTACGGATGAAATGAAGGGATATTTTGTACTTACAATAGCTGATTTACCATTATTTACTTTCTTCCTCTTCTTTAGATGCTGCTGACAAGTTGAAAATAAAATTAGATCTGTTGTTGAAATCTTATTGCTGTCGAGAAAGTATTTTCACCAGGAAAAGCAATTTGCATAGATGAATGCTTGATGGTATTTTGTGGTAAGACTGTCGTATTACAATTCAACCTGACAAAGAGAAATCGCTTTGGCCTGTGATAGCAAAACTGTCTATTGCTGCAATTTCAAAATTTACACTGGCAAGGAAAGTGCTGATTCTCTAGAATTGTCTAAATATAGGGAACGGAAATTTGTATAGGCAACTGGTACAGTTCACCTTGCGTAGTTTGTGAAGTACTGTAAAAAGGATTTTGTACAGTAGGGAGAGCGAGACAAAAGACATTCCTGCACAAGTATAAAAAAAAATAAAAGAAATAGAATAAAGGAGAACTTTGAATTGCGTCATGCAATAAAATAACATGTGCATCGAAAGACATCATGTAGCTTAGTATCGTATTTACCCGAATGTACTCCCCCTCTTTTTTTTCCTTCAAAAATATCGTCCAAAAATCCTGAGGGGGATTATATTAGGGGTAAACTGCTAATTCAAAGTTTCGTGGGTGATAACGAGGTAACGCAACACAAAGAACATCAATCGATGATGGCGGGATCAATCAAAGTAGAGACTGAGCTGTTCCTTGTTGTCTAGGAATGACCGATTGCTGTCCAGTGACACACAATTTTGTCAAGAGAAGGGGATCTTCTTTGACCCAGCGAGTGTTGGATGATTGAAGATGTTTCGATGCTAACATCAAACTGCAAGTTTTAAATAATGCTCAGATCCATTGAAATAAAGCAGTGGCTTGAGAATTTGAAGTAGAGCTGAAGTCCGTGTGAATCTGGCGAGGTCAAGAAGAAAAGTTGAACTGCAACAGTTAGTTAGCTTTTACAGTACTTTTGATTACACTTGCCTGAGCCAACCATTTCACATGGCATTTTGAATGAGCATTTTCCTTCAGAAAGACTAAGAAGTTGATTTTACTAAACTTCATTTTATTTCTAAATTTTGCCTCCTAAAATAATGGGAAGGGGACTATTCGGGGAAATATGGTACCATCCATGAGAAGTCTGATTTTGAAGAAGTAATTACACAGAATGAGAATAGTAAAAATAATCCAAGAACAGCTCTGAAACCAAATGTAGTTGTGAAATACAATAAACATGTGTTTTGGGGACAAAGAAGATCAGAGGTCGAGCTCCTTTGCGGTAACACAGGAAAGGATACAAAATTATATTCTTTTATTGTTTGATGCGGCCTGCTCAATAGCAGTGTTATTTACAAATTGTTTATGAAAATAAATATTAAAGTCTCTCAATTTAGAGTTAATTTGACTGAACAAATTCTACAAACTATTCAGCTTCTAGGAAGGTTGCCGTTTGGAAAAAAATTCCAAAGTCCCTTTGTCTTTGCAGGGTAAATTTTGGGAACTCTTCATTTAAAAAATCCAATCTTCATCCAAGAGGAATATATTTATTTATAGGAATATAAAGTTCGTGCAGCAATAGGAAAGAGTCCAGAGACCCATGCTTAAAAAGTGCTTAGTTTTGTTGCTAATAGATTGAAATGCTTGACAACAAATGGTTTCAAGTTGATCAAAGGCAGCAGAACTGAATCAGCATTCATAAATATTCACACGCTGTATTGCACAAAGAAATTATCTTTTCAGATTTTAGTAGTTTTAAAACATTGTTCAGTTCACTATGTTCAATGCTAGTCATCATAAATCTGGATTGCTCTAAATCAAAACCCTCTTTTCACTTATTCATGAAAATCACGAAGAAGTGTCAAAAGTTTCTTTGATTCTAATCTAATGTTTGCATATATTCACATAATTTACTGCTTATTTGGTGCCCAAAAAAATGAATTTAGGTGAGGAAAGGTGATTAAAAATGATTTGAGGCGCTTATTTTTTTTCAAAGTATTACCATTATTTTAATTTTGTCCTTGTGCAATGATACACATGCGGTATGCAAAGACAGTTTTCTCAGTTAATGATATGTATCAAGTTTTATCTGTGTGAAGTAGAAGAGAGTTTAACAAGTAGAGAAAATTTTCTGTTTAAATTAAGTTCCATACAATATGTGACAAAATGTTTTTCATGTGATTGCAGAAATGGCGGAATGAAAATCCAGAGTGGCCGAAGTATCATTTTTCACCAACTATGGTCCTCAAAGAAGAAGTAGCATCTGCACTTGGAGTAAGCATCTCTTACAAATTATTCTTTTTTGCTTTCATTTAAGTTTTATTTCTGAATATTATTTTTTTCATATGAATGGGGAAAAGCAACTGAGCTCTTACATCTATTTAAGTGCCAAGTCATATGTCCCTTCTATTTATAATAAACTAGCTGATTACCCGACGTTGCTTGGAAATTTTTCTTTTTTAACTTGTTAGTTCAACGAACCCACTTGCCAAGAGCCCCGCAGGTTGAATTTTCGCTTCCAAAGCGAGACACAAGGCTGGCAGTGCGTCTGCATCATTTCATGGAAGCACTTTTAAAATCTAAATCATTCCTCCATATTGTACAATTTAAAGATGTTTTTAATCTTTATGAATTCCCCCAAAAAACAGTAAAGTTAATGATGATTGATTATTTCCTTCTTAAAGCATTCTCTTCAAGCACTCTCTGTGTGAATTATGTTATGTTGAATGAAAATGGGAGACAGGACAAGGATTCGAACTCAGAACCTTTAGCTTAAACCTAGGCCACACACGTAGCAAGCATTGCCAAGTCCCTTCCGAAGTCGATCATTGGCGAATGGTGTGTCTGCTTCACCATTGGAAAGGATAGTCAAATATTCAATGCTGGAAGGTATTGGAAGACTGGTTGATCTGAATGACAAGACCTTCCAGCCCTGAGTCCAAGACAAAGCCTTCCTTGTCAATCTGGCTTCACATTCATCGAATAACGCCAATAGTGTGCGTAAATTAAATTGTAATTCAGTGAAATCTGTATGTAAGCGAAAATTTTGGGATATAATTCGAGCAATAACTATACAATTATTACAGTTATATGAGCTTCAAATAATCTTTATCGAAGTTTTTATTACAATTATTATTTTTTAACTCAGCATGCCATGTTTGTATATAATAGGACATAGCTATATAATATTAACACTTATTTTAATTACAAAGANAGCGAACGGGATGGCGCAGTCGGTAAGCGCATGAGCGCGTAGAGCTCAAGGTCCCGGGTTCGAATCCCGGTCCCGTCTACCATTTTCATTCGACGTAACATGATTAATACAAAGAAGCTCCAAAAATTGTTCCAGTATTGCTGAACAAGAATGATAGGTTAAATACAACTTCCACAAACTTTGATTTAACAAATTGCAACAAAAAGGTAACAGTAATGCCTTGTCCTATAAACAATATGAATCCCTGTATGAACTAATTTAAAGGAGATGATGCAAGTAATATAAAGTTTTCGATTGAAATATTTTAAAAGTTATGTGTTTGCAAATATTTGCCGATGACTCTTCGGCGAGTGTTAGCATGTGTGTGGCCAACCTTTGTCGCTGATGCTTCATTGGGACAACGGGAGGCAAATCATTGAAGCAAGTATTTACCAATTACTCATTGGCCATGCTTGCCATGTGTGTGGCCTAGGCTTTAGCGTGCTGATGTGCCACGAACTGCGCCGTCCTGTCCACCTCTTGGTCCAGTCTACCATAGACATTCAACATTTGTATGGCAAAGTTGTAGATAATTAAAGATTTTTCTGTGTGTGTATGTGAACATTACATTCCCATTGACCAAGGCAAGTTACAAAAGGGTGGGGTTTGTGTTTTTTTGTGTGCTGTGTAAAATATGGATTTTTTTGGGTTGGGTTAAATTACAACTGCCTTGATTGCCAGTAGATATAAATAATAACATGTGTTCTGTACAAGGTAGTATTCAACAATTACGTGAATTTGTTATTGGTAGTGATGACTTTCTGTTGCAGATGTGCCCCCTTCCACCTCGCACACTGTATGAAACCTTAGATTTGATAGAAAGAAATGTTCTTACATGCAAATATCTTGACGGACGAAAGAAATTTTACGTACGTGCTGCTGACTTTTTGTAAGTACCTATTTCATTATATTTTGTTGATGTGAATAGAACAAGTTTTTAAAGAGAAAATTTTGAAATTATCTAATTACCATAGGGTTGACATTTGAAATGAAACAACCTCATGTACAGATAGCGTATTTTGCTAGAAGGGCTTCCTGAAGTATATTACTACACTGAAAAAAGAGTGGTAGAAAAACCTGGCATTAGAGGAACTTATTAAATATGTGCAGACTATAGAATTCTCAAATAGAAGTATCTTTTTTATTTTGTCATAGTTAACCCTGCACCGTGCGCACATCTTTCCATGGCGTGAGAGTGCGCCAGATGTTTGGTCTGTCCAACATTTTTCAATGATTTCTAGAGGATGTCACTGAACAAGGTTATTTCAGAAAAAAAAAAAAAAAATAAGAAACAATTTTTTTATTTAAAAGTAACCAGACAAATATCTAAAATTAGCGAAAATAAAATAAGTTGTGATGACCGTTTGAAATATATACAATTAGTAGAAAATAAAGTACAAATTTAATTTTTTCAATCTTGTTTTCATTTAGAAATAGGTGGCCAAAGATAAATTATTTCATATTTTAAAATTAATATTAAAATAATCTAAAAATAATTTTATTTGCTTTCACTGTTTTATAAAGATACAAAATAAGATAAAAATGATTTCTGATTGACAGATCAGAATCACTCACTTGGTCATCTAGTTCTATTCCAAAAGACTCTTAATTTATATTGTCGTCTCAAACAAAGCTGTCAGAGTCATTGTCTAACTCCAATTCCCTGAGAATCACCAGAAGTACGGACTGAGACCTGTACGGAAAACAATAATAATGACTGATAAGAGAAATATATACAATGAATTAAAGACAAATACATGTTATAACAGAAGTAAAATGAACTGAATATTTCAGAATCGGAATAAAACAAATTCGTTCGTTTCATTTGAGTCGAGGAATTGCTTATTGCAAGTGTTAGCATCGCTCTAGCAGCACAAATCACATCTGCAATTTTGCAACTAAATCGCAGACAACAAGAGTCCTGGAAATGCTGTAACAGCACCAACTGATGGGTGAAGGTGTAACTGAAGAATACCCAGACTCTTGTGGCTTAATTTATGTTGATAGTTTCCGAGAGCAAGAAAGTTACGAGGGTGGTGCGGTGCAGGGTTAATGCAGTAATGTTTTATGTAATGGAAGAGGGTGAGACCTTAATGTTCCATTGTGTTCTGTAGTTCCGACTTAAAGCTCTGTTCTAACATCTCACATTGGTGCTCAGTGTTTGTATTGCATTGTTATCTTTGTCAATCCCAAATTTGAGGAAACACAAATTAGCGGTTATAATTATATTTATTTGTTAATTATTTAAATTTTAGTTCTAATGCGTTTAGTATGTAAACAATCAGCCAAATTACATCAACTGTGTCTTACAAATTGTTTCAACTTTCAAGCATAACTATGAGGGACAATGTTTTTTTATTGAAAATTAAAATGATTGTTCTCTGTTTCAGTAAGAAGAACCCCGACAGATTTCCCTGGAAAGAAGAAGAAGTAGAGAAGATTAAAGATATTAAATTACAAGTTGATTAATAAAATTTTGATTGATTTGTCTAAAAGATTTCTAGAACTGGAATCATTGTTTAAATCACTTGTTTTTTATTGTTTTAATAATAATAATAATAACCCACTTGTTTTTTATAATTTTTATTGTTGCTTCCTTCTCAATATTTGACTCTAACAACTATGCCTTCAACTCGGTCTTCACTGTTACACCAGTACATTACTTTACATTCTTTGCTTGAAACCTGGTATAAAAGTGTGAGGAGAGAGACAGTATGAGAGGGTTCTTGCTGTACTCAGACATTTTCTTTGTGTCGCCTCAGACTCATTCTTTGCTATTGAATTGGTGAGATATAAAAGGATAACTCACTTTTGATTGTGATTGAAAAAAAAAAGTTCTAATCTGTCCATTTAAGGCAAAAAACATAGTTGTAATATACCCAGGTACAGGTAAGGTTATGTTAATAGTTTTGAATATGGTGTAATATAATTTAAACTCGTGTAATTAAATAAGACTGCTTTATGTGGACAAATTTAAGAGTTGACCAGTATTATATTATAAGCGCGTTGACTGAAATCAAGTTGCCAGTTACTCACGAAACTTGGAAATATTAACTAAAGTAGTTTGTATTAATTAATAATTCATTCTACTGATTTTTTTAAATATTGGACAAGAATCATTTTGTGATTTTAAAACTTGATAATTAATTTAGACTTGTTTGACTCCTCCTTTGAAAAGGGTTGCATATCTTCAGTAATGTGATGTGGCTGCCACTTCTGTTAGAACAGTATTTTCCACAGAATAATTGATGAATTATTCTTGTAAATGCCCCATAAGGTATGAAAATATTAACATTATTGTGTTCCTATTTTATTTGCTGTTTTAGCAGGTTTTTTTCGCTATATTAAGCCAGTACTATTGCCAGAATATCAAGGAAACGAGCCCATGAAAGTTTCTCCATAGAAACCCATAGTCAAATAATTCAAAATTTTGCGCTGTAAGGGTATAAAAATTCATCGCCATAGGATAGTGAATTTAAAATTTTTTTGGGGGGGGTACATAAGTCTAGTCGCTCTGACTTGCATAATACCTTAAGGAAACCTTGACTTTGTGTTATTGGTATTGATTTGGACATATGTTCATTTAATAGCAATGATAGGTGTTATACAGAGTATCAGTTTGAGGAACCAACTATTAATGATGATCAATTCATTAACTTGGTTCATAAATTGAAAAATGAAAATAATACTAATAGTATTATTCTTTAAGTAAATTCTAATGCTTGAAGGAGAATCATGTTAAACAAGACAATATATTTTTGATGCAACAGGCGACTAGTGTTTGATTATTTTAACATTACATCTTGTAATAAAATGTTGTAAATGTGATCACAATTCAAAAAATACTGTAATCATGACTTGACATGTATATATTGTGCTGAACAACACTTATAAGAATCGTCCTAATACAACATTATAACAAATGCATTAACTGTACTCAATACAACTCAAATGACAAAAAGAAAAGGGATATCTTGCTGGCTGCTAATGCTTTCTAAGTATATGAAGCACATGAATATCTCTCATCAATCAATCTGTTCAAAAGGCTGACTACCCTTTCAATCAACTATCACTCAGTGTTGATAAAACAGTTTTTAGGATAATAATTACAAAAATTGATTTACAAATTTTATGTGGTACAAAGGATAGAGATCTGTAAATATTTAGGTATTATTTTTTATTTCAACGTGAAATGGGATGTTGCATTCAGTACTTTGTAAATATAACAAAAAATTTAGTTCATAAATTTTAAAGTTCGCGAAAACTATGAAAACAGATACCTTAATGTTAATATACTATGCTTTTGTTCATAGCGTAACCACTTGTGGAATATTGTTCTGGGATGGGATTGCGTAATTAGAGCTTACATTTACCCCAGGTTGTGTGAAATAAAGTTGAAAGTTCTTTATAATAAATAAAAGACCTTTAACCTTCAAAGAACTTTTTATATCAGAATCTTTAAATTCTCATTATTATACTCTTAATCCTTCAACACATGTAGGGAAAATATCTAATGTAATTTTTTTGTAATTTTATCAATTTTATGCTATATGAAGTCCAATAGTTGAAGTTTCAAATCTGACCTATTTGTTTTTGTGAAGTTTTGAATTTTTCAAATTTGTCCCAGCATTTGCCAAAAGTAAACATTTTTCAGAAATGACTTTTTCATGAAATAGCAAATGTGAACATAAAGGTAATGTAATTTATTACTCAATCACTGCGATACTGAAAAATGCAATTTTTATTATTGGAGTAACGAATATTGCAAATTTTAAAATATATTTATTCTGTTGCCCCGATGACTGTGCATGGAACGTTCTTGTTCTGATCATGTTCTGGAGCTTTTTATGAAGTTGATTCATGTATTTATTGTTTCAATATACACTACTGAATCTTCTTTATTGCGTCCAAATGTTATTTTGTAATACCATGCCATATCAATGAAGGAGAAACTGACATACTTCCAAAATTTAATAAAAAATATTGAATTAAATTTATTGTTAATGTATAAACAATTTATTTAAAAAAATTATAATGACTCATATAAACAATAATATTACAATTGAAATACCCGAGGGGACTCTGATATATGGTATGTTGCAATGGAGTCTGATAGACACAAATAATTATTAGTTAATAATAATAATTTATTAATGCTATAGATCTGAAAACAAAATGTATGGTTAACACTGAGGCAACAAGTAGTACACACGTACAAATAAACAACAATTATTACCAACATGTTAGAAACTCCATGTATCTGGGATCCACCATTGCTGGTAAGAATGAAACTGAAGATGACATTAAAAACAAAATTAATGCCTCCATGCCCTGCATCCAATCTGAAATAAAAGATACATTTCCCACTCTGTCAAAGTCAATCTTTACCATACAATAAATCAACCAACTGTTGTGTATGGTAGTGAATCATGGACAAAGACAGCCAAATCAGACGAAATGTTAAGGACATGAGAGAGGAAAGTATTACGGAAAATTTATGGAGCGGTAAAAGAGGACAATGGATGGAGAATTAGGTTCAACAATGAACTTAGCGACCTATATAAATACCCAAGACATAGCGAATAAAATGCAAGTAAGAAGGCTTCAGTGGCTAGGTCATGTATTGAGGATGAACGTAGAAAGATTGGTAAAAATAATTTTCGAGTGTTCCCCTAGTGGCAGATGAAAAATGACGAATGAGGTGGTTAGATAACGTAGAGGAAGATTTAAAGAAAACTGGCGTGAGGCAATGGAGGTGAAAGGCTAAGTTCGGGAGCAGTGGAGAGCCATAGTGAAAGAAGCCAAGGCTAAGGACTGTACGGCTACAGAAGAATTAAGAATCTATTAGTCTTTGTGATACTAGTGTAATATACACGGAGTCTCAGATATCTTTGTGAATTTTTACTAAGTATGTAATATTCGTGAAAAAATGTAATGGTGAAGGAATAAATAAATAAATAATTAAATCAGGAAAAAAGTAAAATGAAATGTAACTGATTGAACTCAACATCTCAATCATGGAGCCAGATTTGCAGAAACGTTTGGCGTCAAGGGACCATTGTCTTCTTTTGCGCTTTTTCTTATTATTAAGTACTATAGACCTAAGCAAAAAGACAGAAACACTTTCTCATTCATTTTAGGATAACCAACTTTCCACATTCTGCTTTAACGATTGCTGAGACAATGTCAAAAAAAAATGAAGTCGAGGAAGAGGAAGATAGAATTAATAAAAACTCATTGATTAAGAGAAAGAAACCATTGAAGGACAGTGAGTATTGATAGACAATAATTTTATATTAATTGAGTAAAAATTTAAATGTAATCTAAAGCAGTCTTAACATGAGGACAGTAAAGAGACAGGTAGTTGGCAGGGCGAGCTGACTGCAGGTCTTTATTAGGTAGAGTCTTTATTTAAAATAGAACAGCTAGAGGTAGAAATATGATGCACAATTTCTCATATTACGGGAAAAAGCTACGTACAGTTTCTCTCGGCGGGTGTGATTGAGTCATTTATCCCTCCCTTTCTCCGTGCTCCAACAAGAACAGAAGGTGAGAAAACAGTGACTGTTGACTTCAAAGGGCGCTAGGATAATTC
>NNCF01126640.1:88636-101127 GCA_002313205.1 Laupala kohalensis | reverse complement strand
CTTCACAGGTTCTTCTATCTCATACACAGTATCTTCTACCTCTGACAACATTCATCAGAGACCGCGGAGTCTATTTATATTTACATTTATGAGAAATGAGTTATGACTTACTTGTTATGAAAAATTACGTACTATAAAATTGTGGCTATGGCTGAGGGGCTCTCTCTTATTTTAAGTAGAGATCTTAATGTTAGTGACGTAGATCTCTAATTGTAGATGACAAAATGCTGCTCTCTAATTTTAAGGACTTTAGGACGGCCACACACGTCCGGATTCCGGATCAGGAAATCTGATCTGGAAGAATTTGGAATCAGAAAAAATCCGATATTACACAACACAAAAAAGGCATTCACAACTAGCAATGGAGCAAGACTGCAAAAAATAAAATGTTAAATAATCTTCTCTGTATCGTAATATCATTATATAAATTTTTAAAAATAGATTTTATTTATTTATTTATGATTTTTAGTGCATAATTCTCTTTTATGAATCTCTCCTAATGAAAATATCCGGATGCAAGCGTTCAGGACGACGGGGATCCTTCCGTCCGGAATAGAATCGGACGTGCGAGTCAAGCCCATATGTTGGCATGGCTTCGGATGCATTTGGGTTGTCTGATTCGGAATCCGTGTTCTTATTCCTGTTCCGGAAACCGGACATGTGTGGCCGGCCTTAATATTTCTTGTTGGTAACACTGCGCTCGACGACCACTGCGCGGCGCGTGCGAGAAACACGTGTACGGTGTGAACAAGTAAATAGTTTCCTTTACGCATAAGAAATAGCAGTTACCGATTAGAATTGTCTTTTGGATTAACTATTTACGAAAGACATTTCAGAGTGTTCCGAGAGGTAAGACATTTTTTTCTTTTTATAGGAGAACTTTCTTGGTGTGTTTATAGCTCCTGTACTTGGCGTTCCATAACGAATCTTTTCTGCTACGAAACATTTTTCTGAGTAAAAACTGTACACGACCAAAAACTGAAAAAGAAATTGTTCCACAGTAATTTGTGCTTTCCGCCAGGATGTATTAGTAGCTTAGGGTATGATAATGTCAATTTGGTTCGCGTCAGTGAGGCATGAACACCATAAACAATTGTTCGACCACGGTCGGCTATGTTAGGTTTGTTAGTCCCTGCAATTCTTTTTTAAGAAAATCTGGTTACATTGGACTGTCTTACAATTGTGATCTAAAGTAACATTGTACAAATCCTTTTTTGTTTGTTTCCCACAGTTATATTTTGGAGTCTCTAATAATCAAGTCAAAATAACTTGCAATGTAAAATTTGTTTGAGAATATGTTGTCTATGAAATCTTTTGATGAACATTTACTGTATATTTTCACAGGCATTAACTATGTCAAATGAGGTTTCCCCTGAGAAGAAATTTAAAAGAGGAAAGAAAACTTCAGGGAACACCACTTCATACCCTCTAGGCAGTGCTACTAGTACTGTAACTGAAGGAGGAGGGGTAAAGTTGCGAGGGGGATTTTCTATAAGTAGAGGTGCATTTAAAAGTGGACGAGGGGGTTTTGGCAGTGAAAGAGGGTGGGGTGTGTCTGAAGGAGGACATGGGGAATTTGTGAGAGGTAGAGGTGGGTTTCGAAGAGGGCGTGGGGGATTTGCAGGAAGAAGGGGTGGGTTTGGAAGAGGGCGTGGGGGATTTGTAAGAGGAAGAGGTGGGTTAAAAAGGAGACGTGGAGGTTTTGTTGGAGATACAAAATTTGCTCAACAAGAGCGAGAATCTAAAGGTGGACGAAGAAGGTTTAGAAAAATACCCTATATTTTTAGGAATCTTCCTATGTTCACAGTTGATAACGATCTTAAAGGTAAGGTATTTTCTAACCTTCACATTTTGGGTAAAACAAAATTATATTATTATTTTTAGTTAACATATTTTTCAATGTTATTATTGCTGTGAGACAATTTATTATAATTCTTATAGAATTGTCTTCATTTTTATGAGAGTTGTATCCAAACCCTCTGATGCCACACACATTTTTACACTTCCTCAGATTGTGCTCTTTTTACTTTTCTTTAATTCCCCAAACATGAGAATGGTGCCCCTGTGCAGATCAAATTTCTTAGATGTTTTTGCTTAAAGGAGGTATGTCATATGTGGTATTTTATTTATATTCCAGTTTTCAAATTATAATTTAGTATTTTGTGAAGAAAAAAAAAACAGGTCATTTAATGTCAGTTCAATTACACATAATCTCATATTTGGTTGGAACTTGGCGTGATGGGTCCTTTTATGGTTTTAAATGACAATATGAAGTTTTTTCACTAAATTCACTAATAAATTGGCAACAAACTTATGTTGTAATGTTTAATCAAGAAATTAACAGATATATTTTTTAGCTCTACTTGGCTTCTATAGTTACTTTAATACTAATATCATTAAAAAAAAATTAATTATAATTTTTTATGAAGATGTATTGTGGGATGCTAGTTTACACAAAATAAGGAACTGGTATTCTCAGTTGTGTGTTCCACTATTTTATGTTTCTTTAGTTTTGGTTCTTTTCTTTCTCTTCATTGTAGATTTTTAGGGGTATTTACTGAATTGATTTGCTGTCAGGTGCTAATTAACCGCATTTTTCAGATGGCCTAAAGGAATTTGATTGGTGGACGTTTAAAAATTTGTTTTATTTCTTAAATGGTATCAGAAAACTGCCTTTCAAGACCAAATGCAAGGACGAAGATATCGGCAACCTGGTAAGTTGTTTGTTTGTAATATCTTCTTCTTCCTAGCCTTTTTCCCACTTAATGTGGGGTCGGCTCAGATGGGGGTGGATATGATGCTTCTTAGGATTTTTGGCTGGGGAATACTCATGGTGCCGAATGCCCTTTCTGACGCACCTCCCCTGAAGCGGTGATTTATGAAATGAAATGGGTGTGAATGATTATGAGTGAATGTTGTGGTGGAATGATAGGCAGGGGAAACGGGAGAACCCCGAGAAAACCTGCCGCGAGCACCGCTCCGTCCACCACCTCGGATTCTACTTGGATCAGACCGGGTTTGAACCGGCGTCCCCAGAGGTAGAAGGCGAGCGCGTTACACACTGCGCCACGGGTTGTTTGTTTGTAATATATGTGTTTTAAATGTTATCTTTCATGTTTAAATCTTTCAAGAGTATTTTTTAAGAGCAAGATTCATATTTTTGTTTGTCCTTTAAGCTTCCTAGCTACCGTTATTCTTACTATACATGTCTTTATTACAATATGATACTAACAGACGTGGTGTAGTAATAACTTGTTCACTTCCTAAGCGTGAGGAACTGAAGAGCTTGAAGTATCCCTCGGCTTGCCAAACCAGATGAGGTTTTCAGCTGGGGTTTCCCTCTCATACTAGAAACCAACGTTGTTTGGTTACCTTAAAATCCACACATGCTAGCATCTCTCCTTCCCTCTTCTGTCACATACATCATATGGTTAGGTGGAAGAGCAGGCCTCATGACAGCACTTTTCATCTGTCACATAAAAGTTACCAGTTTTACTATTCACTGTCACTTTCAGATCAATGTGGAACTTATCATTTAACATCTGCCGTTTTTATCACTGAATGAGATAAATAATTTAAGGTTAAGTAAAAACCACTCTTAAAACATCATGAATGATGTAAATTCATTTCTTCTAGATAATTATGTTTAATATGTTGTTTAAAAACATGTTTCGTATGTCATATACGAAGCAATACTGTTTCTAAGTTTCAATATTTTATTCAAATTTTCTACGTTACATTAGTTTCAGACTTTTTCTCTCTTATCTTTATCTTTTGTTGTTAGAAAATTTACTTTGCTATTACAGTTTATTGGCTTTATATTTTCTGATTAAGAGACGTATTAATAGAAGTACTAATCTTATCGTATGCGAAAACAAAAACTATATTTCACTACCCTTCTTGGAATACTGTGTATGTTTTTATTATATGTATTTAATGATTTCCTTATAAAAAAATGAATAATCTGGTTTGCAAAGTATTTATTTTACACCATATTCCAACCCTTTTTATCTGGAGTATTCTGCCTTAAAAATGTGATATGGGGATAAGTCCCATTAGATAGACATGTTAATGTATTCTTTGCTGTCTCATATAATATTCATTAATTTATTTTTCTTCTCTGATTTCTTAAAAAGATTTATTTGGAAGTTTAAAATGTGATTTTATTTAAAGGTAAGGATCTGTTTGTACAATAATTTATAATTGTAATTTTTTAGGATAATTTAATTATAAAAACATTGTAATTGTGTTTTCCTCTATATATTATCCTAATGACTCTACATCAAGTGTACCGAGATAGGGCCAATAATTCCCTTTTATTTGCACTTGCAAGTATTTCTTATAAAATGTTGTTTGGTGTCTGATACAGTTTTTCTCTTAAGGTTGATGTTCCGTCGGTTGGAAAAAGAAAAACCAAATATTCTGCCAAAATACGTTTATGGAGGAAATTAAAACGAAGTCTGCCACCTCCAAGTTTGGAAGATTCTCTGAATCTTGGCAAAGTTTACATCTGCAAACATTTACGGCTTGAGGCAAGTAATGCTATTCGAATATATACTATATTCATATTTGAATAACTCGATCCAGGAATATTATTTTTTGGTCTGTTTTCAAAACTATTCAAGACACTAGATATTAGTTTCCTTTTTCCTGCTCTCATAAGTTTTCAAATTAGTTATTGGAATTATGTGTCCTCAAATATTTTAGTAAATTCAGTGTGAAGCATCACTTCATGAAAGAGACAAGTACAAAAATTTTCAGAAAAAAAATTATTTCGGGGAGCAATCTGTTAGTGAAGAGTCAAGTTTATGGTATTATAGTAACAATCACCCCATTATTCCATACCGGTTACATCCTTAAAAAACAGGTACAAGGCTTTAGCCATATTTTTTGGCAGGTAGAGACAGGGTATTGGTCTATTAGGAGACTAAGGAAATACATCATTTTATCTCTGTAATAAGTGCACTTAAATGTGACACGTCCCATGATCAAAGATCTAGAAAAAAACTGGAATATTTGGTGTCTTGTTCAGCACTATTTTAGTCCTAACTTAAAATTATTAACTTTGTGTTAGGCATTTACATTTTTCACTTTTCAATGATATGCTATTCATTTTGCTTAACCATTTATTAGAGTCAGTTTACTCCTGATTCGTTGGCCAAAAGAGGTGGAAGTGTAGTCTTTTAAATCCTAAACTTTTTTTGAGGTTTATTTGTGTAAAATGTGAAATGGCTCATTCATATATAGGAAATTGCCTTAAAAATGGATGTGTAGAAATTATGTGAAGACCACCAATAATGCTTTTAATATGATTGCAGGAATCGCAGAATGAAAATCAAGAGTTTCCTAAGCAGCGATATGTGCTGCCATCTGATGTTGTGGAAGAAGAAGTGAAGTCTGCCCTTGGAGTAAGTATATCATACTAAAGATTTTTTTTCATTCTTGTAGTGTTTTATTATGGAAAATCTTTCTTATTTTTCTTCACTGCTGGGGTGAAAGGTATTAAATCCACATTGACTGAAGTCAAGTTGTCAACTATTCACGAAACTTGGAGATGTTCACTGAAGGAGTTCTAATAATGATTTGTACGTTGGACTTGGACAATTATTTTGTGAAATTAAAATTTAATAACAATATATTTTCATTGATTCTTTCTTTGACAAGGATCATATTTTCTTCAGTATGGCTGCTGTTTCCGGTAGAACAGTATTTTTCTCAGTTTTTGTTGATTTATTATTTTAAATGCCGTGAAAGGTTTGAAAATTTTTATCCCTTTGTCTTGCTATTTTAATTTGCCATGTTTTAGTTGTTTTTTTTTTTCACTGTGAAGCCAATAATTGTGTCAGGATATTAACAAAACATAAGCCCATAAAAATTTCTCAATATAAGCCCATGGTAGTTTGAAGCCAAAGAAATTAATATTCAGCATCGACAACCAACTACTATTTGAAAACCTTTGTTTCTCACTCAAGAAAATACACTGATATTCATTTGAAACCACAGGTGAGCAAGATAAAAAGTCAGATAGACTATTACACTGAAACCTTTCAGTACTAAATGTTTAGAGTATGTAGAAGTGCTGAACTGTGTACAGAACACAAAGTTAGCCCTAAAATACACCCTGTAGAGCGTTACTATGTATGAAAGAATTGCAATCGGCCTATGCAAGTATGAACTAAGAGCACAAGATAAAACGAAGGAATACGAAAAAGTATTTAGTACCAAACTAGGAAGAGAGGATGTGAAAGCTACTTGGGAGTAGAAGCAAAAGGGAGTGGTAGCTCGTCAAAGAGGCAGCAGTAGAAATATGTGGAAAGCAGAATGTAATTACTAAGTTTAAGAGAATGAAATGGTTGAATGAAGAGGTGAAACAATGGGTCTTAGTGAAGAGGAAGGCTTGTTCTAAGCACTTAGAATCAAGAACACAAGAGCACTGAGAAAAATATTTGAATCAAAGCAAAATTAGCTTTCAAGATAGCCACAGATAAATCGTGAAGAGATTTTGGGAATGGAAGTGGAGAAAAGCTGCTACAACAGTTAGAAAGGCTTCTTGACAGGTACTGGATTACAGGGAAAATGCAAAAAACCTTTAAGAACCATCCAGAACATCGAAAGAAAACTGATGATCAAGAGGAAGGATATTATGGAAACATGGTGGCTGCCCCATGAAACCATCCATAGAAGAGATTCCACTGAACACTCGGATGAAGTGAGTGAGATACAAAGTGGAGAGGATGTTGGTGGAGGCCCAGATAGAGGACCTGGTATATGAAAGATACCAGATAGCCGCTACAGAAGATGAAAGTGTTGATATAACAGAACTAGAAGCAGCCATAAGAAAAAAACAAATCTCAGTCACCTGGACCTGATAGAAAAGCACACCATCAGCTAATGAGTCAGCGTGGCTCAGTGGGTAGAGCGCAGAGTTGTTGGGTGGATGGCCAGGGTTCGATCCCGGTGGGTTGGGGTTTTTAAACACACCCAACATCCACATTATATATTGGTCTGGAAACTGATCATTATTCATGAAAGATGATGTGCTTAATATAAGAGTATATTCCCCTGTTTGCAAATATTCAAATTACATTCGTCACGATTGGTAAACTGTTTCCTCACCATCAGCGTAATGTTACAGGTTTCTGACCGTTTAACTGTAGAATTATTAGCCACATGTTGAATCTTACTCGAATGCTCACTAAAGTGAAATTCATATTGACGGTGCTCTTATTTGTTGGGGAGACATTTTGTGTAAATGAATGGAGAAATTCAGCAGCCATGTAGTTAGAAATGTAGATGTGGTTGAAGGTTATTCTACATTATCATAAATTTAACATGATTTTTGTTGACTTTCAACATTCAAAGTGTTGTATACCCTGCAAGCATGCAGTGCGACTACTCCATCAGTGTGCAAGGCCTTGAATACTGACCTTGGGCAAGAGGGGTTACTATTCCAAAAGACGTCGGCTTGCTACTGGAATACAAATAACACGTCTTAGTTTGCACTGATACAGAAAGTAATCCATAATAATGCTCGATGTACAAGTTTCAGCTTATTTTTCTCGTGCATTGACTGATAAGAGACAGAAAAGATGATGGAATGGTTTGTGGTGAGGTTTATAGCAGCAGGCTCTTATGTGCTGACCCAGTGACCCACTGTACTAATGGACTTTGAGATATGCGAGTTGGTATGAAACTGAGATACATGTGCAGATAATAGTACGAAAATGATCTGAATTGCAAATTGCAAGTAGTTGTAAATAATCACGTATTCTTTGTGTATGGGGTAAGTATATTACTATTCATTTATTTGTTAGTGGTAACAGTGACTTTTGTTTGCAGGCATGCAGCTATCCAGCAAGCCAACTGTATCAGCTGTTACCTGTCTGTGGGAAAAATGTTATTATATGCAAATATCTTGATGAGTTGAGGAAATATAATGTATCCATTGCTGACTTTTTGTAAGTATCTTTTTGATTGCATTTCTTTAGTGTGTGTGATGAAAAAGCAATTTGTAAGAAGAAAATTTTAAATTTCAATGTATATTCTAATTTCACTTTTGAAATGATACAACCCAAAGTACAGTTTACGTATTAACCACTAGAACTATTTTCTCGTAAAGAATAATAACGCATCTTTGAGAAAAGAGTGGTAGGAAAACCAGGCATTAGAGGCTCTTATTAAATATGTAGAGTATAGAATTGTACTTCGTTTTTCATTGTTTATGTTGTGTTATGTTGCATTTACAAACTGTAGCATCTGATATAGATATTAAACCTGTCCTCATCTTTTGTGTCTTACACATTTGCATTGTCACAAATTCTCATGTGAGAGTGAATTATTTTGAATGGAACATTGAAATGTCCACCACTTATGTGATTGTTTTCTGTTGCAGTAAGAAGAGACCTAATTCTTTCCCGTTGAAAGGTCGACAACTTTGTTAGATGTTGGATATTGTATGAAAATTCAGTTATTAATTTTTTTTTCTTTTTTGTGTTAGAACTCTGTTGAAAAACCTATGTAATTTATTTGAATTCATGTTACCTAGAACATAAACCAGGCTTCACACCATTGTTCAAACTGCAGTTTTTGTTTTTTCTTTTAATAATTTTTTTTTATTGTTGCAACTTTGTATTAAATTTACTCCTACAACTGTTACTTGAACAGGGTCTCCATTGTTACACCAGTACCAGTATCCGTTGCACTATTTCACATTCTCTCTGCTTGTGACCTTACATGAGAGGAGTGTAAGGAAAGATACTTAGTGTATCGATATGAGAAATAGATGTTCTTCTTTCTGCACAGACATTTTCTTTGTGTGACCTTTGAAACATTCTGTTGCAATTCAATCTCTGCAATGTGTATGTACTACAGAAGACTAGAGAACACAACCAAGAGAGAACGGTCAGCTGCGCCACAAATTTAGAGCACGTAATTTCTCATAATAGCTATGTTACTGCTCCTACTGCACCAGTGCTTCTACTCTGTAAAATAATTTATTGATTTTAATAAAAAGTAAAGCGATCTTGAACTTCGTGCCAATGTTGTAGTACTTTCAAAACATCTGATAACGATTTCAAAACTATTTTGCTGCATGCTAGTATTGTGTCTTTTTATTCTATATGATTACACCATTGTAGTCAAGCTTCTGTCGCCTCACAAATGACGACAGAGAATCGCTTCTCAACTTCCTCATCTCCACTCCCACCGTTGCCCTCGCACCTCGCAGCTTACCTACTTACCTCTACTACGGAGAAACACATGATATTAGATATCTTACTCCATCCCTCCTCTCATCCCGTCCCCTCCCAGGCCACTTTTCGAACTCAAATCCGATCGCCTTCCCGTTTTATTTGCGTGGGAACAACTCCGTCCTCGCACGCCATTCAACCTGTCCCCGATACGAATCGGAAACAATTTGATTCCCATCTCTCCTGCAATATCGATCTGTCGAACGGGTAACGTCGACGCTTCAATCAACCATATCACCAACCACGTCACCAGCGCCTATAAAAACTCCGCCACTTACGCCCCTCGATGTTCGATCGACTTCCCGAGGAAATTCTTCTCATCCGCGAAAGACGTCGTCGTCTCCGCATATATAGCCACACTCGTGAACCTCTCGATCGCTTTAATTTCAACAACACCGCCCGCGACCTCTCAGACAAATTAAAAATCCACCGCACTAAAAGTTGAGAGGATTACCTTGAAGAGTCCGGTTCCTCGGGCTCGGACGTTATTTCGAAACTCCAAAAACGTCTGAGAAATCCAATGGCCTCCTCTATTCCGGACACCGCTCCATGCCTCGGGTGACGTACGACCCAACCGTAAAGGTTGAGACATTCGCCGACGTCACTCCCTTCCCCGGCCCCCGCCATCTCGCTTACCACAACAGCCCCACTAGAGATTCCGGCAGATTTTGCCATTACGGAATCCTTAACCCGCGCCGCTGTCAAATCCGCTAAAAAGCGAAAGTCGCCGGGTCACGACCGAGTGAATGGGGAGATGCTTCACAACCTCCCACGCACTGCAATTACATTCTTAAACCGACCTTTTCAATGCGTGCTTTATATTAGGTTCTTTTCCAACCGTTTGGAAAATGCGACAATAGTGATGCTTCCGAAAGCCGGTAAAAACGGCCGCGACCCAAATAATCACCGCCCTATAAGCTTACTCCCAATTTTAGGAAAAACCCTGGGACGAATAGTGTTGGCACGCTTGAGTCGAATAATCAATGACAAATGCGATCCGTCCGGAGCAATTCGGTTTTAGAAAAGGTCGCTCGTCAGCTTCGCACACACTTCGTTTAGCGAAGGAGGCGGCGACGGCCATGAAACCACATTTTTCTCTTCCCACTGTATTTTAATTTTTCATTCCCTCCCTCAAAATTACAATTGATAGTTTCGGAATTTCTGCTCCATTTTGTCCGCTTGTACTTATCCGGACGCATCTTCAGTGCCGTACCAGCGCTTCACCTCGCCGTCCCGTCAACGCGCTGTTCTCGCACCTACACTTCTCCGTCTTTACTAGAGACATACCGAGCGTGCCAATGATCCGTGAATTTCTATACGCAGACGACGTCGCGCATTGTTACACGGAATTTGCTTCCCAACCCCGAGCCGTTAGACATTTGCAGCGGGCCGTCGACAAGCTCGTCGAATGGTCACGCAATAACGGACTCGCTCTGAATTCTTCGAAATGTCAGGCGCTTCTCTTATCCTTTTCGATCAGCACCACAACGACAAAACTGCTGAACATTCTGGGCAACGACATCCTGTGGCAAAATACAGTTAAATATCCCGGCGTCACATTCAATAGAAAATTAATTTTTTTAAAGCCTTGCCACTTGGTCCAGAATATGCATCCGCAGCCTTTGCCCCATCTTCCGGTCCAGGAAGATCTCAAGCGCGAGCGTACAAAGCGTGCGTTCGGAGTGCAGGCGTGTACGCTTGTCAAACCTGAGCTGCTGCCATCCGTAACCCCGTCAATGCTTTAACACGAGCGGAAAACCACTTCATTCGGGTCGCGTATAAACCAGAGCGAGGTACCTTCGACTAAATTAAAAGAAAATATAAAATTACCCCTATTTGGGAATTTATCCAAAAACTTGCAACAAAACATACAAATGACGCATTTCAAAATCCGAAAACAGCTCCGTTATTCGACAAATATCGCGACCTCGTGAACATCGCACCGGTAGACAACGCGCTTATAAGATCAACTGACGTTCTGTGGTATCCGTCACTAACATAATAATCCAATCCTTCGACCTGTCTGAGCCAAGTAAGCGGTGACTGGTGAGCCAAGTAAGCGGCTCATCACACTTTCTATGCCACACTCCGAACACCCTACCTACACGCTCCGTGTGGAAAAGCTTGAATAGCAAGCTACAGGATCTTTCTTTCCGTTCCAGGCACTAGCTTTCAGCATAAAAGAGGTTAGGTTTTTTATATTCCAGTATGTGAACTTATGAAAACCGCGAAGAAAATGTTTCTTTACTAAACGATGGCAAAATCGTAACAAATCCTCAGGACATCGCAAATTTGTTTAATTCTCACTTCTCAGAAGTTGGTAAAATAATGAACTCAATATATCANATAACGAACTCAATATATCCAAATCAATGTCCTCCAATTATATCCACCTACGTACCCAATTCTATGTTCACTTCCGAAACTAACGCCAGTGAAGTCATGAGAATCATCAGCTCATTAAAAAACATTTCTAAATATTTAGAAATTGTTTTTCCTTTTTTGTGATATAATGTATTGGGCAACTGTTTTCTTTTCTTTCATCTTTGTATTTAGATAATTGTTGATTTCAGGAGGGTTTTTTAGTGGGTATGGTCGAGATACTTGGCGAGTCCCACACACGGGGAAAAGTCACTACGGCTCTTCTGTATGGTGCGAAACTGCATTTTTCCGTACTTGCATGGGCTCTAATAACCTCGTTGTTGACGAGTCCCAAAGTGCCACCCAAAAAAACAAAAACCAATTTTCAACAGGCGGAGATGATATACCTGAGTTTATTGTTAAATTTTCGTCCCATGCTATATTAAATCCACTCAAAAATATTTTTAATAGTTCTTTATCGGAACGGGTGTTTCCCAACATATTTAAGAGAGCTAAAGTGAAACCTTTACACAAGAAAGGAAACAAACTTAATATTGGAAATTACCGACCAATATCTCTACTACCCACTTTCTCAAAAATCCTAGAAAAATTGTTCTATAAGCGTCTTCTAGATTTTTTATCAAAATATAACATTCTCTCTGACGATCAACACGGTTTTAGGAAATCCTTTTCCACTACAAGCGCCATATTTTCCTTCTTAGACGATGTTACCACATCTTTAGACCGTGGAGAAAATCCTCAGGGTGTTTTTCTTGACTTATCCAAAGCATTCGATGTCATCGATCACGAAATTCCCCTTTCCAAATTGCATTCTTTAGGCATTCGTAGACTTCCACAAAAATGGCTAACTTCTTATTTAAA
>NNCF01126640.1:53083-87595 GCA_002313205.1 Laupala kohalensis | reverse complement strand
CCCATCCTGGCCCGGGTTTTTCTCCATTTTTCCTTCGGGTGGAGGCGGATTTCTTATACAGGTTGTCTAGGCTTTGTCTAGGGGCGTGTTTATTGTAACAATAAATCGTGAAATTTAGTTTTTTTTCAACTCTTATGATTTTTAAACACTATACTTAGAATAATCTATAGTTCGATAATAACTTGTACATGTAAATTTACAAACATATTTGCGTTAAATTACAAATATGTAGATGAATGAAGAACGACCGTTCACCAAAAAGAACGATTGGGGTGAACGGTTCACTGATGGAACTCGTTCTCTTGGATTCGTTTGTTCATGAACAGTTCACGAACGTCACGGGTGCGAGCGACAGGGGCAGGACAGGGGTGTGAGGTACACGTGGTTGACTTAAATAAGTAAATAAGAAACAGCTGTAGGTGATTTCAACTCTATTAGATTTTTATTTAAGATCAACATTGTGGAGTGTTCTGAAGGGTAAGATGTTTTTCTAAATTTGTACTAGAATTAATTCTTTGTGCGGTTATAACCTTTATCCTTTTCTTTCACCTTCATGCAATTTTCGGGATCAATACGATACAGCATATTAAACTGTCCAGCTATTTAAAATTTAACGATTTCAATTGTACCCACGCTTCCGAAATGTCCTCGAAATAATATGTAATCATATTTACATATTATGCGTTTTAGTTTTTCATTTTTGATTAAGCATAATTTTATTCTCACTGGCTAGTTACAGTTGAATCTAGAATTTAGTGTGAATTTACAATTGTTTAACATTATTTTTGCGGAAGTTGAGAAATTGCAGGTGATATTAGAGTGACCGATGGGTGACTAGTTTCGTTGGGTGAAGTTATTCATTGTCCATTTTATTGTTAACTTTTATATAGCGGTAATACTTAATATCCAAATTAAATGTTTTTAACATTTTTATCCAAAAGTCATGTTTGTAGCAATTTTACATAGTATATAATTGTGAATTAATATACTCTTAAATTAAAGTGAATAACTAAAGTATCATTGTACAGCTATATTTGGTAAAGTTTGGAGTTACTAATGATCAGAACAAACTAAGTAATTACAATATATTAGAGAATATTTTGTTTATTTAATATTTTTTGATATGTATTTCTATTTACTGTATATTTTTTCAGGTATTCACTATGTCTGATGAGATTTCCCCAAAGAAGAAATTCAAAGGTGGAAAGAAAACTACCATTCGTGTTCCTTCATACCCTCTAGGCAGTACTTCTACTACTGTAAATGAAGGAGGAAGGGAAAAGGTGCATGGGGGATATTCTTTAGCAAGAGGTGCATCTGAAAGAGGACAAGGGGATTTTGGCAGAAGAAGGGGTGGGTTTGAAAGAGGGCATGGGGAATTTGTAAGAGGAAGAGGTGGGTTTGAAAGAGGGCGTGGGGGATTTGTAAGAGGAAGAGGTGGGTTTGAAAGAGGGCGTGGGGGATTTGTAAGAGGAAGAGGTGGGTTTGAAAGAGGGCGTGGGGGATTTGTAAGAGGAAGAGGTGGGTTTGAAAGAGGGCGTGGGGGATTTGTAAGAGGAAGAGGTGGGTTTGGACGAGGGCGTGGGGGATTTGGAAGAGGAAGAGCAAGAGGAAGAGGGAGGTTTAAGAGAGGGCCTGCAAGTTTTGTAAGAAGAAGAGGTGGATTTGAAAGTATGCATGGGGGATCTGACAGAATCCCCCGTAAAGTACTGAGACTTCCGATATTTGAGATTCAAAAAAAGTTGAAAGGTAGTTTATTTTCTATTACTCACATTTTGGCGTAAATCGAAGATGATATCCAAGAGATGTTATTTTCCGGTTTACATTTCTCAGGTCATTGCAGTGGGAAAATCATATTACAATTCTTACAGTATTAGCTTCATCTTGATGAAGTCCAAACGCTCTAATGCCTCGCACATTTTTAATCAATTTTAATAGTCTTAGTTATTAAGCAACATGTTAAATAAGTTGAATGGGTTACTGTTAATACAGTTTATTCACGGCTCTCTTTTTAGACAGTTCTCTTGTACTTACTTTTATTCCTCAGATTCTAATTAAAGGTTTTTCTTATTTGGTCAGAATTTAAGACCAGTAAAAAACTTAAAATATTAAGAAACTTAAATAATGATCAAGTAATACAAGTAAAAGAAAAAAAACAGCAAATTTAAAATATCATGTATTTTCTTAGTGCCCTATGTTTAATGGAAAAAATGTGTTTCTGAAAAATTTATGGGAGGTTTTGTTTGATTTTGTCTTTTCTTAAAATTTTGAAATAAAAATACTCCTACTTGATTGGAGGTTGTGGAGACTTTTGTTATGTGTGGTACTTTATGAGTATTCACTTTTCACGTTTTGTGAAGTTTGAAGGAAAACATTTTATACACTTGTTTTGAGAATGAGGTATAATGTTTATTTTTTCAAATTAAATTTATTTCTTCTTGAGAATTTCTTATTTTTACATTAGAGTAAAATAATGCTGTTGGCTCCATATGAGACTTTTTAATACCAATGTACCAACTATATAGAGAAACACATTTCCCTCTAATACTTCTCTTATAGGAACAAACCAGTATTTGAAATATTATTGTCACATTCATTAAAAATAAAATACTATCATAATATTTTAGTATGCAAATAGCTATGAACATCTAAGTAATAATAAAATTGCAACATAAACTGATATTATCTGTAACATAACTGATATCAATATCAATAAAATGTTTATAAATGTCATTTTCTTATGAAGAGGATAAATTTTGTTACAATTGTTTTTATAGAATAAGGAAACAGCATTGTTAATTGCTGGTTGTGTGTTCGCTGTTTTAGTCTAGAAATATTTGGTTCGTGTTTTAGTTGTTTGCATGTGCTCATTGTTGTGATTTTTGTATTGATTTTTTTTCTGGCGCTTCATACTGATAAACCATAATTTTCCAGGTCATCAAGTAAAGGAGATCCATTGTTTGACATTTGAAACATTGTTCTCTTTCTTGGACCAAATGCGGGCTAGTTCTTCTAATGGCGTCAAAAGAATGTTGTTATATGTAAGTGGTTTCTTTGTAATTATTTATTGTGAATTCTAATCTTTGAAGATTATATAAATCTTTTAGGGATATTATCCTGAAGCATGACTTTTATCAAATTTTTATGTCTGCTCTGTGACCATCTTAGCTACTCTTACACACAGATATATTCAAATGTTTCAGATATTCAGATCTGTTTTTGCATTCATGGCTATATTATATTTCACATGATGGTGAATGAAATTAGCTGTTGAAATGTTGTGTGTTCAAAACAAAATTTAGTCTAGTTGCAAAGTTGTTCTATTTTTACAATTTTCATGATCTTTGAGACACAGATTACTTCTGAAGTCTTTTGCTAGGTGGTTGTAAAACTTAATTGCCTTATTTGAAAGTTTCCTCTCATATAGAGTCGTATGATGGGAGAGGCAATATGTTCTTTAATTATTTGTATAGATGTCTTGACCTTTAATGTTTTCCTCCATCTACATATAGCACTACCTCACCTATGTAAATTCTTGAACATATTCTTTGTTGTCTCCTAAAATATTTGTTAATTGCTTTTTCTTCTTTGATTTTTTAAACAGATTTATTTGGAAGTTTCAAATGTGTTATTATTTAAAGATTATGTCCTGTTCTTACAATAATATATAAGGATAAGTTAACTATAAAATTTATTATTGTAATTGTGCTTTCTTTCATACACCAACCTAATGGCTGTAATTATGTGCTCCTAAATAGGGCCAAAAATTCCCTTATATTTGCGCTTTCAAGAATTTCTTGTAAACTGTTGTGTAATTTCCAGTATACTGCTTTTTTTAGGTTTTGCTTGAAACTGCTGGGAAAGAGGTAAATACAGAGGCTGGTAAATTAAATGTGTGGAGGAAATTAATAAATAAATGGCCATTACCAACTTTGAAAGATTCTCTGGATTTTTGCAAAGTCTACATCTGTAAAGATTTAAACCAAGAGGCAAGTAATTTTATTTGAACTTGTACTAATTAGAATGTAAATTGAATTAGTGTTCATGGTTGTACTTGGTCTGTCTACTAGTCTGTACTCAAATTACACATAACTATTGATATTTTTCCTTTCTCCTCTTTGATTATTGTAGTTAGTTGTGGTTGGAATCATTTGACTTCAAATATTTTAGCAAATACTGTGTCATCCATCATTTCATTAAAGATACAAGTATCCTGATTCACAGAAAATTTAATTTTGGAGATCAGTCTGATTAGGAAGAGTCAAGTGTATATGACGGTAGTGATGGGTAGTTAGTTAATGAACTAGCTCACATGAACGGTGAAGGAATCACTCTTTCTCCCTGAGTTACTAGATCGTGAGCATGAGAAGTGCCCCATACGACATCGGTCACTAGATATCCTTGTAGCACTAGCGAATGGGGAGAGCACACGGCTCAGGTGCAAGGGTGTAGCCACATTTTGCTACCAATAATTTGACAAGGTGCTAGAGTAGTGGTGTCACATGAAATACTTCATTTTCAGTTAGATATTACAAATTGTTGAAATGAAATTATACTGTATTTACATACTGGGATTTACATATGAAAAATATGGGTCATTCCCTGTCAAGTGGCACAATTTGAGAATCCTTTTTTACCTCCTATATTCTGATCTTATTGTTTCTTACACTTGCTCAGTAGAGTATAGTAAGATAAATGTTCAATATTAATGACTTATGTTTTGCCATTTTTGATAATGCATGTTTATAATTATTTAGAATTGCAAAAATATTGTTCCAGAGGAGGCAGATATATTGTCTCAGTTATTGGAGTTCTATTGCAAAATGTACTTGACAAAAAATGTATCAATCAATTAATGAAAACTGACCAATGAATAAATAAGAAAGACCTTTTAGTGTTATTTGCCAGGCAACATTTTACCTTACCCTATCCATTGCAAGGTTGATTGTTTGAAAATGGTCTGTGGGGTAAGGAATGTGGGACAGCTCTGAAATTGAGTATACACCCTGTGAATATATGCTCTCAAATGCTTCAAAATTATATGAATAGCGCATGTAATGTTACAAAATATGTTTCTAACATGATTGCAGAGATTGGCGGAATTGCAGAATCCAGCGATTCCAAAACCTCGATATCAGCAACCATCTGACATCCTATTTGAAGAAGTAACATCTTCCCTTGGCGTTAGTATACCTTATAAAATATATTTTTCTTCTTCCTTTGAAATGAAAGTCTCCGTGTTTTCTGGAAAACGTTTTTGCTGTTTGTGTTATTACTTGAAGATTAGGTTCCAAGTGATTGCTACGTAAAACCAATGATAACAATTTTTTTTATAACTCTTGTATTTTAATTGCATCCATACTTCGTAGCTCATAAATTGAATTTTCATTTTGAATAAATGAGTATAAATAATGAGTTTTTTAAATCAGAATATATATTATAGTATACTCAGGAAATACATCAGAGTGGAATAAAATGCGTAAGAACAATACAAACACTCAAAAAATTTCAAAAATTTTGTAACTTTTTGGCACCCATTGGTACCATTATCAAATGAAATAAACTATTGTGAGTGAAATCTTAAGTTAAACTAAAAGAATCACTGTAAAAGGTACTACTTGTACTTACAATGTTGTGGAGAGGGATAAGCATCCATGAACAAAAAACTCATTGGGAATCATAGAACACAAGGCCATGAAACAATCAAATACAAATAAATATGATCAAAATATAATGGTGTATATATTGGACAACTTTGTAAATTAATGTAATTTTTGTACTTTTTATAAATAGCATCTTATAAATGTTACTTTTATTTTTTAAATTTTTTTTCTTTCTGTCATGGTATTAAGGTAGACATTATTGTTACATTTTTTGTCGACCCTTAATTATACATCGGATCGTTGTCATTAGAAACATACATAGTGTACATATAGGTGGACAATTAAAATAACTTGTTTTTATACAAAGAAGCTTTTTTTAAATTTAATTATCTACTAAATGTTTCAATATCTTGTTAATATTTAATAAATTTAATTTTAAGAGGTATATTTTCTGTAATTTACTAAATATATTGGCAATATTTTAATTATTGATGCTGTTTTTCACAGCTACAATCATTGACATGAAAATCGTAAAATATTCCTTACTATTCGTAACTTTTCTAATCACTTTAAATGTAAGATCACTATACCCTGGTATTATTTGCAAAACTACCCTCTAGTTCTGCCACCCCTTGGTCCATTGATCTGCTATCATCTTGGATTATTTGATGGGTCCGTCTTGTTGTGAAGGTAGCAGCGTGGCTGAACAGTCAGCTTTTAAACTAGGCCAGACTATGCAATGCTGAGAGAGAGCTGGGTTAGTAGGGCGTGATGATGTGCCCGCGAAACAATATATAAGGTGAAGGTTGAGAGACCGGGAGAGGGAGATAGATCGAGAGACCGACGGGCATTTAGAGGACAGAGGACGAAGGCACCCCGCTAGTAGAAGTTGCATTCATGTGACACTCCAGGGTACCCCGTCCCTCCCTCGACTCTGCCACTCGAACCTGGGAACCACCAACTTGACTGCTAGTCACGATGTCAGCACCGGCTTCGGTCCTCTGACGCCCAACCTGCGTGCCGCCCGCAGATCACAGCTGTCTCTCTGCTCCGCATAACTGGCCTAGCACTGTGTGAGTATTAAAACGACTTATGAACACTCCGAGTTTCTTTGGGAGCAGGGCTAACCCTCACCCCCCCAACCCCTTCCCCCTCTAACCCTTCTCCACACTGCTCGCTCACAACTCTCCACCGGCCAACCTAACGGGTTGCCCGTGAGCAGCCGTGACAATCTTAATTTAGTTTCTGTTTCTTTTTTCCCGCCTTTGTCACGAATGTGCATGTCTGTCTGTGAATTGTTAATAAAATTTTACTATACAATATGACAAACTATTAGAATCTGATACCACAGAATAACAGTGAATAATGGAAGAGGCGTTAACTCTTGCGTACATGTATAGTAACTTCCCAAATGTTTGAGAATTGTATGAGCTGTTTAACTTCCATGTCGTACATGAATTCAAGAATGATTACTCTTTGCAAATTGTATTAGAGAGTTTTGGGTGTATCCCAAGGGAAGAACACAAACTGGACAACTAAAGTATTAAAGAAATATACTCATCTGAACTAAACTATCCAATTAATGACAAATCAAATGACCCTATTTTCATGACAAACTTATATTTACACTACAATGTATATTATAAATAAAATAACATATACAACATTTTCATACTTCAATCAAGATGATCCACAACAAGGATTGAAACCTTGGGTAAGTTATTTTATTTATTTGTGTTTTAGTGTAAATATATCAGAGAAATCAGAGAGGATTTGAAGGAAATTGACCTTACACCAGAAGACACCATAGATTAGAATAAATTAAAAAACAAAATCAAGAATATCCACTTCACACTCACAAGAAACAAAGTCACAAACCAAATATTTTCAATACAAGAAAGAGTTCGAAGATCAGATCATATGAAAAAGTATTGGGAGGACCGCAAGACCCAAACAGAACCTTCAAAGACGACTAGATAATGGACTCACTAAAGTGATCCTATGTGGTCAAAAAAGAGAAGAGGTGTAAATATGTCTGTTTGTAAAAATTAGGGTCGTTTGACTACATAAGCCTATTTTATATACACTACTCGACCCTACTGAACTAAAGATTCCAGGATTCTATAAACTACGGGTAGGATAATCAATTCTATTGCATGGAATAACTTGACATTCCTTACCTTGAAGGAGTATTTTACATGATGTCATTTAATTTTTGTGTCTCTGTTTACCTATATTTATTTACTTAGCAATTATTTAAATAACTCCAATATTTAAGTACAGTGGAACTCGGTTATAAGAGATCTGCTTATGAGAAATTCCCACTTATAGTGGACGAAATATTTTTCCCTGTTGTAAATTTTTAACACCTGTGTAAGAAACAGTAAATTTTTGCAAAAAATCTGATAATATTTTAGTGGCTATAATGTGTGTGCATCGGCTGTGTGCTTAGCTTTAGCAGTCACACAACCAAACCTTGCGTGGTTCTCCGGGATGGATATTCAGAAAAGCTGTAGAAATACAATCTATGAAAACACCTAATTTCATACCTATGGATTGATGGGCTGTACTCAAAAATTGCTTTTTGCCAGCACTGAGTCTGGTACTCTGGTAGTCTCATGATTGGTGTGATCGAACTCCTTTCTTATTTACATTGATCGTACCAGAATATTTTTATTTTTCCCTGGGATAATTTTTCTAAATGAGTATTTGCTTGAGTGTTTTAATGGGGACCTTCTTGACCTTGTTTCATCATTATAAACTTTACTTCTCACCAGTTTTTGTATAAGTATTATTCATATATTTTAAAAAGAAATATGACATCATTGTGGAAAAAAAATTTATTTGGAGTAACTGAAATATAATTAGAGATGTTAAGAAATTAAGTTACATTGTAATTTGTAGAGCAAATCGTTCTTACACCAATCCATGAACACAATAGGGAAATGACAGCACACATGGTGTCATGAATACAACAGAGAAATGAGCTTATGGAAACAAAGATAACTGGTTAATTATTCTCTGGTATTTTTTATTGTGATTGAAATATAAACAGGGTTTTTTTTTACAACAATCCTTATTTAACATAAAAGTATAAATTAGGTTTAATTGTTAAAAACTCATTATAAGAGTTCCCAGTTATGAGATAAAATTTCGTTCCCCCTTCTGTCTCTTGTATGAAGTTTTCACTGTAATCGTTAACATATCCAAAATTAAAATGTTGGATTATTTTAAAACATATCTATTTTTGCAAATATATTAACTACTCTAATTATAATTTTTGTGACAATGAGATGTAATCTGTATCTGAATTCATTTTCACCGCTTGGTTGTCAATCCCATAGCATTATTTTGGTGCTTCTTTTATGATGTAACAGCTAAGGGCTCTAATGACCTTGACGTTGACAAGCCCTAAAGCCTTGAGGGGAAAAAAAATTTATTCAGCATTAAGTTGATGTTTGAATAATTTTTAAATCTATGATGTTTAACTAAATATGGATGTGAGTACACTGCACTATAAACTCCCCAAAAAATAATGTGATGTATCATTTTATGAAGTCAATAAAAAAATTTAGAATAAAAAAATAAAAATGAAAAGTGAATATTTATTAGCTATAAAATTAATCATGTTACGTCGAATGAAAATGGGAGACGGGACCGGGATTCGAATCCCGGTCCCGTCTCCCATTTTCATTCGACGTAACATGATTAATCTGTTACCTGGCGGTGAGGTTCACCGCAATCTAAGAGATTTCTATAGCTATAAAATGTTGTGAGCTTTTAGAAGGGCTGAGTACAGATACCTGTTGTGCATATATTAATAATGATTTCATGTGATTATGGTTCTTGGTTTGTAACAATCTTTCTTTTGTAGGGAAAAGTCAGAAAGAGTGACTGAATTTAGAAAGTGATCGACATTAACGCTAGATATACAAGTTTCAGCTTATTTTATCGTGCATTGACTGGTAAGAGGCAGAAAGGACGATGAAACATTTTATGGTTAGGCTTAGAGCTGCAGGCTCTAATGTGCTGACGCAGTGACCCACTGTATTAACAGAGTTTTTGATATAAGAGTGGGTACAAGACAGATACATGTGAAGATGAGAGTATAGGAGCGTGTATATGGGGAAAATATGAAAACTTCATTGGATCTGTCAATTGAAAATAATTACTATTGCAATTAGTTATAAATAAGTTAGGTAAGTATACAACTATTCAGTGAATTTGTTTGTGGTAACTATGACTTTTGGTTGCAGACGTGCGAGTGTTCACCTGATGTACTGTATCAAAATGGACTACAGAACATTGGGAAAAGTATTGTTCAATGCAAATATGTTGCAGAATGTAGGAAACACACTGTATCTGTTGCTGACTTTTTGTAAGTAACTTTTTGATTGTATTTTTTTAGTGTGTGTGTGTGTGTGTGCGATTGGGTGGGGCTGGGGTGGGGGGTGCATCATGTGTATGCAAGATGTAGAAGTAATTTGTAAGATCATTTTAAGTTCTGTGTTAGTTACTGGGTGGTTTAAATTTGAAAGTATGGGTTGTTTCATTTCTTTTTTTTTTCTATTAGAAGTATTTTTAAACTAGGAATTAGAAGCTCTTATAGAATGTAAAATGTATAGAATTCTACTTCGTTATCATTGTTTAAGCTGTAATGTTGCATTTAGAAGCCTTTTTGCATGTAGATTTTGTGTAAAATTGTTCATATTAAACATCTATCTTAGCAATACATAGTACTTCTGTTTTCATGTTTTGAGAATTATATATTGTGTTTTGTTGCAGTAAGAAGAACCCCGACTCTTTTCCCTTGAAAGATCAAGAAATTTGTTAGATATCTGATTTTGTATTAAAACAATTTTTTATTGTATTACTCTGTTAAAAAATCCTCTTTTTTTCCTTCTTTTAATAAAAAATCATTTGATTTTTCAAATTTTTATTGTTGATACTTTCAAATAAATTTACTTAAACAACTATAACTTGAGCTGAGTCTTTGTTGTTATATCAGTATCTTATGACTTAATCTACTTAATTTTACTTTGTTTTGTGGCATTAGGGCTTCCCAATGGCAAGGTCATTAGAGCCCTTCAATTTACCTTTCGTTTGCAAAGATTTATCATTCATATATACCAACACTAATCAGAGTAAAATATTGCAGTCCATACTCTTAAATACTGTGAGTAGGGATGATGTCGAAAAAAGAATCGATATATCTTATATCTATATATTAGGATTATTACTCGAAATAATGGCATTTGTCCATAAATTATGTTATGTTAAATGAAAATAGGAGACTGGACCGAGATTCGAACTCGGGACCTTGAGCTTAGCGCGCACATGCGCTTACCAACTGTGCTAACTCTCTACTTTATTTTTTTGTGTCTTTGACGAAAGAAAAATACTCGAAACTAGTGCTACTTCATATGAAGCCAAATTAGCCCAGGAAAATAAAAAAATAATTTATAAAATTCTTACCTCTGATTTATTTCGAAAAACTCAGGGGAATATTTTAGAAGCGTCCTCATATCGTGAAATTATTTTTTTGTGTCCTGATTTTATTTAAATAATTGGCGTGAAAAATCAGTTTTTCTAATGTACCGAGAAAACTGTGCACCGTAGAAAGAAGTAATGCTCAAATGAATTATAGGAAATAAAATTATCCACGAAAGGAGACTTGTTAAACTAACATCAGTTCATAAACAAAACAGATTGCAAAAACACGAAAAATTGCCATCAAATATTATTTATAATTTTAACATTTGTTGTTGAAATCGTTTGAAACCTACAGATGGGTAAGAGTTTTACCCCTCTTTAAAAGTGTGCAAAAGATGGGCTCTGTAGGTGCAATAGTTTTTGCACGATTCCATTTATCTATCCCAAAAATCTCAAAAGTTATTAACTTTAACCCTCTGAAGTGGTATCAATTTGCTACGCAGGATGAGTCAGACATGGCATTTTAATCTTGAAGACTTAATTCAAAAGATATGTTTTTTTAATATGACTTTTTACAAATTAATGGTCGCAACATTTTACATTTAAAAACTAGTGGTTTTTGCTTATAAACAAATAGAATAAAATTGTTGTGTTATAGACTGCGGCTTCGAAGTGCAAAGAATAGCTTGCTAAAGAACACGTATTTATAAAAAAACGTTTTTGGACCGATAGAAGAAGAGATAGATTTTTTAAAAATCATAGCGCCATTGCGAATGCACTCTTTACAGATGTTGAGTTTCACTTTGTGCCGGATCCTGCAATTTCTGAAGAGTGGAGAAAGACGAGCGAGCGCGCTGTTCATTTTGGAAGAGATAGATTTTGCATGGTGTTGCCAGCGAAGTTTCCAGTCCATCGTTATCCCAAGGTATTTGACACTTGTGGACCAGGCCACAGTGGTGTCCTTGATCTTGAGCGACGGCAGGTTTTGGATGAGTTTACTAGAGATGTGGCGGAAAGTGAAGATGATTGAATGGCAATTGGAGGGGTTTAAGGTAAACCCATTAGAAGTACTCCAAGTTTCCAAACGAGAAGTAGCAGTTTGAAGGTTAGATATAGCCTTAGGAAGTTTGAACGCGCGCCGCATACGCGATGTCATCCGCGTACAATAATTCGGAAACATGCCTAGGGTCAGGAAGGTCGTGAAGAAACAGAGAGAAAAGAGTGGGTGCGCAGATGGGACGGATGGTAGCGAGGGAACGTTGGTAACGAAAGCCAGGAAAGCGTTGGTTCGCCCCGAAAGGTAACTGCGCAGGAGGTGGTGAAAAACAGGAGGAACTACGGTAGTGGTTTTGTGAAGAAGTAGGTCATGGTGGATAGTGTCAAAGGTGAAGAAGTCAAAGAAGATGGCAGGAATGGCAATTCTTCGAGAGAGGGTGGGCGATAGTTCGCGCGCCAATCGCAAAGTCTGCAAAGCTGCAGACTTGTTGAGCCGGAATCCGAACTGGGTGGAACGAATAGCATGACGGGATTCGAGGAGAGGAGTATCTTTGGTGAGGACAAGGCGCTCGAAGAGTTTGCCAAAAATAGAAAGAAGGCTGATGGGACGATAGTTGTTAGGGTCCCGAAGATTTTCCCCTGGCTTGGGGATAAGAATTATAGTGGCATGTTTCCATGAAAGAGGAAAGTATCAGAGTGAGAGACAAGAATTGAATATATTAGTAAGAAGGAGGATATCGTTGTGGGGAAGATGGCGAAAATAGACACCACGGAGCTTGTCGGAGCCACCCACCTTCTTGATATTAACTCTCTTCAGTGCGTCCTTCACCTCCCAGACACCCAGTGTCCACTCATCGTCTGGGGTGATAGGAGACAACTGGGGAAGAAGAGTGATCAAGGGAGAGGAGTGGGGTGCAACAAAAGAAAGAATAAATGTATAACGAAAACACACGAAGAACGCAACCCGCACGGCACTGGTTGCCTCGGTCACGTGTTGCAGTCAAAACTGCAATTACGCGCAAGTTCTCACCCGGAGGTTCGAACTGCGCGCCGCAGGACCACGTGGTCCCAGAGCAACGGAGCAAAGCGAACGCGAAAGACGCGACGTCAGTGAAGAACGCACGGAGCGCAGCGACGATCCGTCCTCAACGACGGTCAAACTCGGAAAGATCTGGCGAGTGGAGACTCAGGAGTTACTTATACTGAGGGAAAGGGTGGGAAGCGGAAGCATGCTGCTCTCTCATTGGATGAAAGGTGATAAGCTCGCGTTGAGGAAGATTGTTTCTAATTGGATGGGTTGTGATTGGTCCTCACTAGAATAGCTTATCTCTGGTTGGATGGAAAGCGAAAGGCTCTCAATGGAGAAGGAAAGCTTCGATTGGTTCGAGGATTTTTTATTTTCAGGTTTTGAATATAAGCTTCGAAGCACAGGATACCAGGAACTTTCAACTTTGAGATTTTCTTGTATTCTGTAAAAATAATGTGATGCTTACGTATTTAAATTGCTTTACGGTGTGATCTTGGATGGTAATGAAATATTGAAGCAATTTTTACGGTATCGTGAAACTATGTCGTAACCCGCTTTCCAAAAGTGTTCAGCAACAGATGACTTGTACTCTTGTCTTAATGTGCAGCATCTTGAATGTTCCTCAAGGCGAGTATTTATGCTGCGTTTTGGGTTGTGTATATGGGTCGGAGAACATTATGAATTCGGTTGACGGATTTGACGATGGTATTCACCTTGTGTCGTTTTAACAATTTACTGATACGGTCCGTGACATTCTGTAGGTAGGGCAAGGGAGCAATGCCTAGTGACGGATCTTCAGATTTCGAATTACTGACCGTTTTCCTATTGAAATAAAGAGCCCTTTTATTTTCCCATTGTGAATAGCCATTAGAATGCAGTGCAATTTTTAGATGTCTGAGTTCTGTCTTTAAATGTTGAGGTTTACATATACGTGTGACTCTGTCATACAAGGTGACCCTCTTTTGAGCTGGATGATGGTTTGAAGATTTGTCTAAAACTGCACAAGAAAATGTCTAAATATTTATTTATGAATTTCATCTCAAATAACATGCATTATACTATTTTCTCTACACTTGTGCAGTTCTGTCTTAGAATGTATGAATAATGTGAAACCTGAAATTAATAAAAGCCTATTTTATTGATATTTATGTAGTTATGTTCAGTTTTAAATCCAATATCTTATTTAGGGAAGAATCACTTTTAGTTTAAAGTTTATTGAATCTAAGCATATGTGCATTTGTTGAGATAAGTTTTTAGATCATTCTATTTCAACAAAACTTTCAACTTTTACCTACTTACCAACTGAAAACATTGTAGACTATTTTTTGGAACATTGGAATTATAAACTCTTAGAAATTTTAAGATAGAATTAAAATGCTTTCGATACTCAACAGAAAATTTAAAACCACCATGACAAAACAACACGAATTGAATTATTTCTAATGTTACATTTTGTCTTCTGTTAATGAATCTCGTTCATCTTTCAACTTCAATATTAGAAGTAGCATTCGTTTTAATAATGTGTATTCAGGACCTTTGCTGGGGTGTAGGTAGAAGTTAAGAAACACTCGCCGAAGTTAGCAGCCAATAATATATCTGCGCAAGATAAGTTAGAAAATCTTCTTATTTTTAAAGGTACAAAATAACTTTTTTTGGAGGGATATAGTAATGTACTATAACTGCATTACTTGCGTTAGAAATATAGTATTTTTATTAAAAAAGACATGTCATCAATCTCATCCAAGGAGAATCTCATCAAAGTAGACACATTCATTTTCCATCCCTCTAACGATTTGCCTTCCAATGGTCCAGTATGCAATTTCTACTGGAACTCTACTATCCATCAATTTGCAATGATTCCTTGTCCCAATTAATTTTCGTATTTTCCTCATCATCATAGTAGTGAAGACAAGTGTCAACGAATTTGAAAATTAACCTTTAACGTCATAATGGTCGCTCTATAATCCAACTGGCTGTGCATTTCGAATTTCTTAGCCACCAGAGGGCAGCTAAATCGCTCTTCCGGTTGCCCCGTATTGCGATAAGACACTCCTATGTACCGATTTCGAAACAATGAGACATACGTCCACGGTATCTCACAAAGAAAGATTGATATTCAGAATTTGATTTTGTGTCTTCATATTTAAATTATTCTTTTTAAATAATAATGATATTTATAAGACCAAAATATTTCAATTACATTTAATAAATTTCAATTTAATACCATTTTCATAATAATATCATTTCTAATATTGATCTTTAACAAATATTATCTTTTAATAAATATTTTAACATTTGCCCTAAACAATCCGTGGACTTTGTGAGTTCATTTTTTACGGAAATTTTCGTATTTTACTTGATATAAAGTTAATAGTCTGAACCAAATTATTAGTGGTAGTAATAAAAAATGTCAGTATATATTTATAATCTTAGCTCCGAATATTTTTCATATATTTTAACGTTTATTAGTTTGAATTTTTATTATTTTCCCAATTTTATTATATTCTCCTATTAAATTCATATTTTTCATTTTTTGGAGGTTAGGCCAATGTAAGCAACTATTGCTATTGAATAAAGTTAGAATATTTTTTCCTGTCTCTTACGCTTTCTTCCTTCGTATTTTAACCCTTGCAGACACCATCTTTCCCTTTCAATAAAACCTCCAATTATTTTGTTTTTAGACATTTTCCTCGCGTAATATTTCACCTCAAATGTTAACACACGTGAAATTAACAAGTCGAATCACGTGTTCAGTTGCCAAATCTGAACGAATACTATTAAATCCAAAGACGTGGAATATTAAAATATTATTCTAATGGATTTGACCACATTTCCTGTTGAACCTCCTTAACCTCGGGATGGTTGTAATGAATTTGGTGCTCGGTAGCTGCACCATATAATGTATACCTTTCCGATGAGAGCAGAAACTGTTAGCTAAAAATAACACAAAACAAGACTATTGTTGTTTACATCAATTTATTATANTATATATATATATATATATATATATATCCTATTCAAAATAACACGAAACAAATGCTGAGTAGTTCGAACACATGATATATGTCATACAATTAAGATAGGCACATTAAATAATTACTGATTGGTTCAAACACATTATAAATAAATAGTATAACCAGGAATGCATAATTCTAGTTTATCTTGGTATAACATTGAATATAATTGGTCACCATGATTACTGTTAGAACAGAAACTGATCTGACAATATCGAGCAAATTAAAATATAGAAAATCTATTGAGGGCCCTCAATTTAAAGACACCAGTACATTTCTTGTTCAGGCGAGCTGTTGCCTTGGTCAGAATTCGGCACATGGCTTAGTGATGGACCATGTGCTTCCGTGGATAATGCAGCTGTGAAGTTAAGTCGTTAAAAGTCGCGGCCTGGTCGCGGTAAAGAAACCCGGAGGAACTAACGCGGGTGACCAATCGTTAGTTGCGAGATCGTAGTAGGTGGCGCTACGGTGACCTGCGCAGTAGAGTTGAAAATGAGTTCGCGCTGAGCATCGACAGTGATTGACAGATGGTCTAATGTCAGCTGTTCGAGTATGTTGGAGGCGGTATGGATTGCGAAAGTTAGTTATTCATGCTCTGTTCGTGCCTTAATTGTAGTTTGTTTTTATTTATATATGTGTTCATGAATATCATACTTCGGGAAAATATGCCAAGTCAGAAAGCAAGTTGTGGTTGCCAAAATTACCCTACTGATTCTTTATGGTAAGTTCTTAACACAATTTCTTTCGTCCGGAGGATTTTCCAGAGGAAATGTATGTTAGACATGATTTAAAGGAATTTGCTATAGCAACTTAATTAATTAATCTTATCAGGATAATATGAGAAGAAATGGGATCAAATTTGGATTCTGTAAGTATTCTTAAAGAACTTGATAACGGAACAATTTCCTAAACAATGGCATCTATGGGAAGTACCATTTAGAACAAACATTGGTGTTGAAATAGCGATAGAGAAGCAATCTTGTTTGTTTGATATTGCACTGTAAATTATATTTGTTTCCATAATTTTTTGTTATTTTTAATAGTATTATTTTTTTCTGTTCTCAATCTAGACACATTTGTGCAAATTACCTTAGTATTTATAATTTATTTGCAATTGAAATATTTCTTTACTCTGCTCCATATTGACATATTTATTTTACAATTATTGACATCTGATACAGCCCTTTGTATCCATTACTTTGTTAATTGCAATAGTTATATTATATATCTGTAGTCATCCCAGGGAAATATCCGAGTTAATTTTTTTTAAACCCTGAATCATACACTTTTTTAAAATTTTGTTTATCGTAAACTGTATTTTGCTAAACAATTCTGAAGTAATTTTTTATTTAACATTATGAAATAACACTGAGAAATAATTTGTGAAAATCAACATTGAGTTGCATTTTCTGAATGAAAAATTAAACATGTATATGCCCCCAGAAATTATTCTGATTTTTTAAAAGATTTGTTCACCTCAGACATAATAACAAAATTCTTAAATAAAACCATCTTAATTAGGTTTAAGTCATTATTGATTTTTTTTACATTTTATCTCATCCCTATCATTCTTAAATGTTCTCAATATAGGCACTGGTGTGTATATCATCTCTTTATCCACAATTATTTGTAATAGTTTCAGTTTTTTACTCTATTTTGAGTTATGTTTTATGTGTATCCACAAATAGTTCATTTTACCATTTGTAATCAGTCTAGGCAGAGTAGTTTGCATTATCTCTGTATTCATAAGTAGGTTTAATTTGTAAAGGAACTATTTCTTAAATATTCTCAATATAACCCGTGGAGTGGTGTATATATTATCTCAATCCACAATTATTTGTAATATTTTTATTTTTTTTCTGTACTCAATTTAGAGCTGTTTTTGTGAATGTTCATAAAGTACATTTTCTTATCTGGAATCAGTCTAGGCAGATTAGTTTGCATTATCTCTGTATTCACAAGTAGGTTTAAATTGTAAAGGAACTATTTCTTAAATGTTCTCTAAATAGGCACTATTGTGTACTATAATGAGACACTCAAACACTCAATGTCTCAAACATTATTCATAATGTGTTTTATTTCTAATAGCTAAATTTATTTTCTATTCTCCAACCTGGAACCGTTGTGTGTATCCTCTCTGTATCCATAATTAATATTTTTATAATAAATAAATGAGTTCAATAAAAAGTCAGGTGTTTGTGTAATTTTATTACCATTTATTCCATTTACTCATTAATTGTAATTATTATATGTTGGTTGAGGATTTATTAGCGATTTTCTGCTTTCAATTTTAATTGCAAATTCTTTTTTTAACTTCCTTGGTTGATAGCAAAAAATGTACATTCAATGCGAATTTAATGAATCTCTGGTTGAATGCCACGTTTTGAAAGAAGCGCCATGCGTGTATGTGACGTAATTGAATTAGTTCCCCTTTCTGCGGGAGCGAAGTAGATGGCTTAAATTTGTCACCGAAGGGTTTTTGAGAGTTTGTACGCCCTGGCTCACATTTTTGACGACGCGGGTGTGAACTACACGTGTTTGATTTGAAGAAGTAAATAAGAAACAGCTGTAAGTAATTTCAACTCTCTTGGATTTTTATTTAAGATTAACATTTTGGAGTGTACCGAAGGGTAAGATGTATTTTCTTATTTTGTGTTATAATTTATACTCCTTGCTTTTATAACCTCTTTCCTTATCTTTTTTTCACCTTCATGCAATTTTCGGGGTTAATACAATACATCATCTTTAACTGTCCAGCTATATGAATTTTAACAATTTTCATTGTATCCATGCTTCCGAAATGTTCTCGAGATACATTTTTATCGAAATCATATGTAATCATTTACATACTATGCAATTTAGTTGTTCATGAATGATTGGGTATTATTTTCTTCTCATTGGTTAGTGTCAGTTGAATCGAGAATTTGGGGTGAATTTAACAATCGTTTACAATATTTTTGTGGAAGTTAAGAAGTTTGTGGTGGTTTAGTGATTTATAGGTGATGAGTTTGGTTGGGTGAAGTGATTTATTGTCCAAGTAATGTTAACTTTTATGTAGGAATGCTACTGAACATCGAAATTCAATGTTTTTACTTGTCTAGTATCTAGCAATTTGGCGAAATATTTAATTATGAATTAAAATATTCCTAAATTGAAGTAATCAACTAAAGTATCATTGTAGAGCATTTTACTTGTCTAGTATCTAGCAATTTGGCGAAATATTTAATTATGAATTAAAATATTCCTAAATTGAAGTAATCAACTAAAGTATCATTGTAGAGCATTTCTGTATTTGGTTTCTTCACAGCTCTAGTTTGGAGTTACTAATGATCAGCACAACCCTGTCAAGTAGAGTTTTTAGAGAATATTTTGTCCATTTAATATTTTTTGATATGTATTTATATTTACTGAACATTTTTTCAGGTATTCACTATGTTTGATGAGGTGTCCCCGAAGAAGAAATTCAAAAGTGGAAAGAAAATTACGCGGGACACCATTGGTGATTCTTCGTACCCACGAGGCAATACCACCACTACTACTGTAAATAAAGGAGGAAGGGAAAAGTTACATCGGGGATTTTCTTTAGCAAGAGGTGCATCTGAAAGATGGCAAGGGGATTTTGGCAGAGGAAGGGGTGGGTTTGAAAGAGGGCGAGGAGGATTTTTAAGAGGAAGAGGTGGGTTTGAAAGAGGGCAAGGAGGATTTTTAAGAGGAAGAGGTGGGTTTGAAAGAGGGCGAGGAGGATTTTTAAGAGGAAGAGGTGGGTTTGAAAGAGGATGTTGGAGATTTGTGGGAGGAAGAGGGGGGTTTAAAAGAGGTGGATTTGTGAGAGGAAAAGGTAGTTTTGGAAAAGGACATGGGAAATTTTTAGGAGGAAGGAAATTACATAAGCGTACACATAAAATGAAAAGGGTCATAATCCCCAGCGATATATTGTATCTTCCAATATTCGAGATTGAAGAAAAGGTAAAAGGTATGACATTTTCTATTGCTCACATTTCGGGGGAATCAAAGATTATTTAAATGGTATCCAGGACTGTTATTTTCCGGTTTACATTTCTCAGGTTATTGCAGTGGGAGAATCACATTACAGTTCTTACAGTATTAGCTTCATCTTGATGAGGTTTGTTGTATTCCAAACCCTCTAATGCCTCACATATTTTTAATTAATTGCTAGTTTCATTCGTTAATAAGGAAGATGTTAAATAAGTTTAACAAGTTACTGTTAAGAGAGTTCATTCACGACTCTCTTTTCAGACAGAACTGTTACTTTTTTTATTCCTTGGATTCTAATTCAAGGTTTTTCTTATTTGGTTTGAATTTAAGACTTTTAAAAAATGTTAAAATATAAAAAAACTTAAATAATGATCAAGTAATGCAAGTAAAAGAAAAAACATGAAATTTAAAATATGTATTTTCTTATTGTCCTGTGTTTAATGGAAAAAGTGTGTCTCTCAATAGATTTTTTTTTGTTTATGTTGTGAAAAACTTGATGTTTGTTTGATTATTATTTCTTTAAAGGTTGTGGATATTTTTTTTATTTGTTGTACTTTTTTTGTTCTTTTTCTACATGCAATTAAGTTTTGTGAAGTTTGTAGGAAAACACTTCTTGTGAGAATGAGGTATAATGTTTATTTCTTCAAATCAAATTTATTTCTTCTTACGAGTTTCTTATTTGTACATTAGAGTAAAATAATGCTGTTGGCTCCATATGACACTTTTTAATACCAATGTACCAACTATATAGAGAAACACTTTTCCCTCTGATACTTCTCTTATAGGAACAAACCAGTATTTGAAATATTATTGTCACATTCAGTAAAAATAAAATACTATCATAATATTTAAGTATTCAAATAGCTATGATTATTTAAATAATAAAATTACAACATAAACTGATATAGTAATGTTAAATAAAGAATTTTGGCAATGTAATTTGTAGTTCTTCTTTCCTAGTACAGTTTATTTAATATCCATATTTTCAATAAAATGTTTATAAATGACATTTTCTTATGAAGAAGATAAATTTTGCTATGATTATTTGTATAGAAAAAGGAAACAGCATTGTTGATTGCTGGCTGTATGTTTGCTGTTTTAGTATATAAGGTTTTGTTATTGTCTTGGTTGTTTTCATGTGATCATTATTGTGATTTTTGTATTTATTTTTTGTCTGGCGCTTCATTCTGATAAACCTTACTTTTCCAGCTCCTTTGCAAGAGTTCTATGGGTTGACATTTCATCAGTTGTTTTCTTTCATGGAAACTTTTGGGAGGGAGGCTGAGAAACATAATGACCCTGACAAGGCTTGGGAACATGTAAGTAGTTTCTTTATAATTATTCATTGAGTTATAAGTAAATATTTGTCTTTCAGGAATAAATAAGTGATATTATCCTGAATCATCACATATTTATACCTGTTCTCTGACCTTAGGTACTTTCACTCACACGATTTATTCAAATGCTTTGGATATTCAGATCTGCTACGTGTATTTTTGACTACATTATATTTCACCTGATGATGAATGAAATTAGCTGTTGAAATATTGTGTGTTCGAAAAAAATATTAGTGTAGTTGCAGATTCTGTCTATTTTTACAGTTTTCATTCTTTTATTTTTGACCCCAGTGGTCGTCATCTTTTATTTACATGATCTTTGAGACCCAGACCTCATCTTAAGTGTTTTGGTAGAAGGTTGTAAAACTTAATACCCAATATTTGAATTCTTCCTCTAATATTGAGGAATAGTATGATGGCGGAGGCAAGATACATTTCGATGTTGTTCTTGAATTGTGTGCATAAATAATAATAATAATAAATAAAGGACTTTATTAGAGTTGAGGCTAAGACTGAGGTCTACTCTTCCGCGTACCCATTTAGCAAATATTTACAATATCATTACAAAATTAGGTTGAATGGGAGGGTATGTACTATATCCACTGCTGGGAAAGCAAGTTAAGAACCATCCCGGTATTGAACCTTCAGCGATTCAGGGAAGCCCAGTAACAACCCCAATCAGGATAGTGGGTTTAGACTGAACATAACAAATTATTCATAAAATAGTATATGATGAAATTGATTTGTAACTAATGTTGTATCTGTAAAAATAAAAGAATGACATTAGAGAGGATAAAAGAGATTTGCAGAAAAAATGAATAAAACATTACATAACCACTATACAAAAATGAAGTGAAACATTATGAACATACAGTAGTGTGTCAGTAAAGCCATTCTTGTCTTTACCAGTATGTAAATCTGACTGATTCTAGTCTAAATTGCTTTTTTTTTTAATTAAATAACTTAGTATTTGACTTCGAGCCAGTTTCTCAAGTACTTTTGTAAGTGTTGGAAGTATATTAATGGGTCAATAATCGCTTGGAGAGGTGAATGTCGGTTTTGTTTGTTTGTTTTGCAAGGGGTGAAGGAGAACTGTTTTCCATGCAGGTGGATGGGAATATCTACAGAGAAAAGTTTATTATATCTGTAATGGCTGGTATTGCTATGCGAGTACATAGTTTTAAAAGTCTAGCATTTATGCAATTAGACCCAGATGCGATAGATTTCAGACTTTTCATTATGCCAAGTATTATGTCAGATTTTACACCAGAGAAGTAGAAAAGACCAGTATGTTATTATTCAGGAACATTTATTGATTCGAGGGTATTAGATTTTCCTATATAACTGAGATCTGGTGCACAATTTACAAAGTATTGGTTAAGGTCGTCATGTGGAATTTTAACACGTAATGTGAATTGACATTTCCCAGCACTAACACTTTGGAGAGTTTTCCACTGAGTTTTATTATCGCGATTTGCTCTGTGAAACTATTATGAAAGTAATTAGTTTTAACACTTATAATTTTGCTAGTGACAATATTTTTTAACTTTTTATGAATGGTTCTATCACTGTCACACTTTCTGCATCAGCAGATTTTATGAGCTACATTTTTTTCCTTCATTAAATTTCATGTTGTGTTAATTATCCACAGAGCCGGGAAACCATTTAAGCGAGCAGTTTACAATGATTGATAATTGTTTACGTGCTGAGTTGGTAAATAAAAAAAATATTTTGACTTTTCGATCCAAGGAGTTTTCATTATACGTGAGTTCCCCTGGAGTCATAGTTCCTTCCATTTGAAACTCTTCTGAAACAAAATTTTTGAAGTCTCTGTAATTGATTGTTTTTGGAGTGTACCTGGGAGATTTATGATTATAAGGGACATACATAAGATCGTGTTTTGATATACTCGGAATGGGTGTCTGAACGTGAAAATTAATAGCTGCACATGACTGATTTTTTATTAAATTGAAGTTAAAATCTCCCATTATAATAACATGTTTGTGATGACAAATAAATTTGAATAATACATTTTAAATATGGTCCTGGTTTTAAGGGGAGAGTACATTACCATTCAGAAATACCTTTTCGTCAGCAGTTCAATTTCATTTACCAGATATTATAGTTTTTGATTTGCTTATTTTTCAGATGAATCTAAAACTTTGTTCTGAGCATAGTCTTTAAGAAAAATTCCCATTCCACCGCCATCTGATTTATTGCTTCTATACCTATCCGCGCAATGAAATTTGTAACCAGATGTTGCATCCATGGACGAGTTTGAGCCCCTTTTCAGCCACGTTTTGCTATTACACAAAGCATACAATTGACGGTTGGAAAGTATTTGACAATTTCCTAGTGATGAGCGACAGCAGACTGAGCATTTATATGGGCAGCAAACAAAGAATGTCAAGAGGGATTGGTGACTATTTAGGAATTTAATAAGAGAAATAAATAAATTTGAAACTAGAAGAAGTAATAATTTTGAAATATTGGAAGAAATTTAAATCTATTGAGAAGGAATAAGAAGAAATTAACCGGACCTCCTTAACTGGCTCAACATCCAACTCTTCTTCTTTCCTGGGCTTGAGACTGGCAATGGTGGTTAATGAGGCACTCAATCCCTCCAGCGCCCACCGCAGGCGAAGTTGTTCTTCCCAATTCCCTATTATAAATCATGTGGTTAGGTGGAAGAAGGGGCCTAATGATAGCACTAATCATCTGTCACATAAAAGTTATCATTTATTCTATCCACTGTCACTTTCAGTTCAATGTAGATCTTTTCATTTAACTTCTGCCATTTTTATCACTGAATGAGATAAATAATTTAAGGTTAAGTGAAATGCAAAAGAGAAAAAAAGCCTCTGAAAATATCATTCATGATTTAAATTCATTTCTTCTAGATAATTATTTTTAATCTGTTGTTTAAAAACATGTTTAGTCTGTCATATATGAAGCAGTACAGTTTCTAAGTTTCAATGTTTTATTCTAATTTTCTATGCTAGAGTAGTTTCAGACTTTTTCTTTATCTTTTGTCGATAGAGAATTGACTTTGCTATTACAGTTTGTTGGTCTCGTATCACATATCTTAATTGCTTTTTTTTTCTCTGATTTCTGAAACAGATTTCTTTGGGGGCTTAAAATGGAATTTTATTTGAAGATGACCTGTTCCTTTAAGAATTTCTTTAAAATATATAATTTAATTATAAGAACATTGTAATTATTTTCCTCCTCCATAAACCAACCTAATAGCTGTACATGAAGTTTACCAAGATGTGGTCAACATTTCCTTCTTATTTGCACTTTCAAGAATTTCTTGTAAAATGTTGTGTAATTTCTTGTACACGGTTCTTTTTTTTTTTTAGGTTTATGTTAAATCTGCTGGACACGAGGCAAACACACATGCTGGTAAATTACGTTTGTGGAACAAGTTAATAGATAATGTGCCAGCACCAACCTTGATAGATTCTCTGGATTTTTGCAAACTCTACATCTGTAAAGATTTAAACCAAGAGGCAAGTAATTTTATTTGAATGTGTACTAATTACTATGTAAATTGAATTAGTGTCCATGGTTGTACTTGGTCTATCTTGTAGCCTATACTCAAATTACACATAACTATTGATATTTTTCCTTTCTCCTTAAGTATTGTAGTTAGTTGATATTGGAATTATTTGACCTCAAATATTTTAGCAAGTACAGTTTCATCCATCAGTTCATTAAAGATACAAGTACTCTGATTCACATTTAATTTTGGAGATCAGTCTGATTAGGAAAAGTCAAGTGTATGGGATGATAATAGTGTTGGGTAGTAAGTAATGAACTAGCTCAAATGAAAGAACGGTGAATTGAATCACTCTTTCTCCCAGAGTTACTAGATCCTGAGCATGACAAGTACCCTATACGACATCGTTCACGAGATATCCTTGGAGCACTTGCGAATGGGGAGAACACACGGCTCAGGTGCAAGGGTGTAGCCACATTATGCTACCAGTAATTTGACAAGGTGCTGGAGTAGTGGTGTCCCCTCAAATACTTCATTTTCAGTTAGATATTACAAATTGTTGAAATGAAATTATACTGTATTTACATACTGGGATTTACATATGAAAAATATGGGTCATTCCCTGTCAAGTGGCACAATTTGAGAATCCTTTTTTACCTCCTATATTCTGATCTTATCGTTTCTTACACTTGCTCAGTAGAGTATAGTAAGATAAATGTTCAATATTAATGACTTATGTTTTGCCATTTTTGATAATGCATGTTTATAATTATTTAGAATTGCAAAAATATTGTTCCAGAGGAGGCAGATATATTGTCTCAGTTATTGGAGTTCTATTGCAAAATGTACTTGACAAAAAATGTATCAATCAATTAATGAAAACTGACCAATGAATAAATAAGAAAGACCTGTTAGTGTTATTTGCCGGGCAACATTTTACCTTACCCTATCCATTGCAAGGTTGATTGTTTGAAAATGGTCTGTGGGGTAAGGAATGTGGGACAGCTCTGAAATTGAGTATACACCCTGTGAATATATGCTCTCAAATGCTTCAAAATTATATGAATAGTGCATGTAATCTTACAAAACATGTTTCTAACATGATTGCAGAGATTGGCGGAATTGCAGAATCCAGCGATTCCAAAACCTCGATATCAGAAACCATCTGACGTCCTAGTAGAAGATATGAAAGATGCGCTTCGAGTTAGTATATCTTACAAAATATATTTTTCTTCTTCCTTTGAAATGAATGTCTTCGTGTTTTCTGGAACACATTTTTCGCTGTTGGTGTTATTACTTTCATATTAGGTTCCAAGTGATGCTACGTAAAATGAATGATAACAATTTGTAATAACTTTCATATTTAAATTGTATTTCTACTTCCTAGTTCGTAAACTGAAATTTCATTTTTAATGAATAAATAAATAATGAGTTTTTAAAGCAGATAATATATTATAGTATACTCAAAAAATACATAATAAAATACATAAGAACAATACAAAAAAAATTTCAGAAATTTATGACTTTTTGGCACCCGTTGTTACCATTATCAAATGAAATAAACTATTGTGAGTGAAATTTTAAGTTAAACTAAAAGAATCACTGTAAAAGGTACTACTTGTACATAACAATGTTGTGGAGGGGGGTAACAATCCAAGGAGCAAACAACTTATTGCGTAACATAGAACACAACACCATGAAACAATAAAATACAAATAAATATGATCAAAATATATTGTTGTAAATTAATGGAATTTTTTGTACTTTATATAAATAGCATCTCATAAATGTTACTTTAAATTTTTTTTAATTTCAATTTTTTGAAATTTCATTTTATTTTATGTATAAATATTATAAGTGAGATAAGTTCAGGAAAAACAAGGATAATAAACAATTCTATTAGATGTGATAATCTTGTCATTCCGTATATTAAACGTGTGTTTTACGTGATGTCATTTAATTCTTGTCTTCTCAGTTTGCCTATATTTCTTTACTTGGCTATCGTTAAAATATCTCCCGTATTTAAAAGTACAGTGAAACCTGGTTATAGTCGATCCTCATATAAGAGATTCCCACTTACAGTGCACAAAATATATTTTCCTGCAGTGAATTTTTAACATGTATGTACGACAGAGTAAAATTTTGTGAAAAACCTGAGAATATTTTAGTTGCTACAATGCGTGTGCATCAGCTGTTTGCTTAGCTTAAGCAGTCACACAACCAAACCTTGCCTGGGTCTCCAGGATGTGTATTTATAAAAGCTGTACAAATAGAATTTATGAAAACACCCAATTTCATACCTACCTACAGAAGGATAGGCTTTGCTCAAAAACAGCTATTAGCCGGCACAGAAACCGGTACGCAGTTAGTCTCATGTTTTGTATGATTCAATTTCTTACTTGTTTACTCACTTTGATTGTACCAGAATATTGTATTTTTCCCTGGGATAATTTACCTAAATGAGTGTTTGCTTAATGGGGACCTTGTTGACCTTGTTTCATTGTTATAAACTTTACTTCTCAATAGTTTTTGTACAAGTATTATTTATATATTTGTAGAAGAAATATGACAGCGTATTGAGGAAAAAAATTTTCTTTGGAGTAACTGAAATATTAATGTTAAGAAATTAAGTTACATTGTAATTAGTAGAGCAAAACATTCTTACAGCAATCTGTGAACACAAAATTGAATATAAATGTATAAATTAAGTTTAAATTGTTAGAAACTCATAAGAGTTCCCAGTTTTAAGAGATTAAATTTCTTACCACCTGCAGTTTCTTATATGAGGTTTTCACTGTATTCGTTAACATATCCAAAAGTAAAATGTTGGACAATTTTGAAACGTGTCTATTTTTTGTAAATACATTAACTACTCTAATTATAACTTTTGTGACAATGAGCTGTAATCTGTATCTGAATTCATTTTCATCGCTTGGGTAGTCAATCCCATTGGACAAGTGTTCAATAGCATTACTTTGGTGCTTTCATGATGTAACTCCTAAATTTATTCTAGTGAGGGCTCAATGACCTTTATGTTTGCAAGCCCTAAAACCTCAGGGAAAAAAAATCTATTCTGCTTATGTTTGAATAATCTATGATGTTTGACTCTACATGTGGGTACTCTACATCGTAAACTCTACTAGAAAATATTGTGATGCATCATTTTATGAAGTCAATAAAAAATATTTAGATTAAAAAAATAAAAATGAAATGATGAAAAGTTAATATTTATTAGCCAAAAATGATGTGAGCTATTAGAAGGGCTATGTACCGATATCAGTTGTAATATATTAATAATGATTTCATGATATTATGGTTCTTGGGTTGAAATGAATAAAAACTACTTTGAAATATTAATTCTCTACAAACAAAACAGTCTTTCTTTTGTAGGGAAAAGAGAGAAGGGAGTGACTGAATTTAGAAAGTTGTTGACATTAACGCTAGATGTACAAGTTTGAGCTTATTTTGTCGTGCTTTGACTGTTAAGAGGCAGAAAGGACGATGGAAAGGTTTGTGGTGAGGCTTATAACAGTAGGCTCTTGTGTCCTGACCCACTGTACTCTTATCTGCACACGTATCTCAGTCACGTACTCACTCTCATATCGAAAAGTCCATCAGTACAGTGGGTCAGGACACATATATGGAGAAAATATGAAAACTTCATTGGATCTGACAATTGAAAATAATTACTATATCAATTAGTATTTTGTTGTTGTTTTTTCACACTATTTAAGTATACAACTATTCAATAAATTTGTTTGTGGTAACTTTCGGTTGCAGGAGTGCAAGTATTCACCTGATTCCCTGTATCGAAACGGATTACGTTACATTGGGAAAAGTATTGTTAAATGCAAGTATCGTGAAGAATGTAGGAAACACTCAGTATCTGTTGCTGACTTTTTGTAAGTAACTTTTTGATTGCATTTTTTTGTGTGTAGGAGTGTCTGTGTATGTGCATGTGTGTGTGTATGTTTCATTTCAGTGTTTACAATTCAAATTATTTTTATAATACAATACTGAGAAAAAAGTGGAAGGTAAACTATGATTTAGAGTCTCTTATACAGTGTATAAAGTATAGATTTCTACTTTGTCGTCATTGTTTGTGCTGTAGTGATGCATTTACAAGCCTCTTTGCATGTAGATTTTGTGTACTTGTGCATATTAAACATGTATCCCAGCAATACATAGTAATTTCTGTTCTCAAGTTTTGAGTCTTATTTATTGTTTTTTGTTGCAGTAAGAAGAACCCCGACTCGTTTCCCTTGAAAGACCGAAAAATTTTATGTTAGATATGTTTTTGTTAAAAATCAATAATTTTTTTTTTCTTAGTGTATCGGAAGTCTGTTAGAAAACCACCATGTCCACTCCCATCCCTCCTATCACTTTTCCGAGTAACCATGAGGAAATGTTGTACATGAATAATCTAAAGAATCAAATTAAAAATTACATCTATCTTGAATTTTTTCAACCGAAACCTATCCTGGACAATTCTCAGTCTCAAATGGTTGAACGCACCACAAATAATACTCAAACTCAAGTGGTTTAATCTGATCATGAAAACACTCGAAAGAAGAGTAACTTGTAAACCATGGAAGAAGAATTCCTATCATTTAGATCTTTTTCCAAGAATAAGAACAGACCTGGAGAGAAACATTACCTTCTTCTATATAACATCAAAACAACAAAAGCATTGCCCAAATTATTCCCTGACAAGACCACATTTACCCTTCTAAACATGGTTCATGATTTTCTTCGATCAATAATCATGAGTGACTTAGAATCTTATCAACTTCATGCCTATTGTGCTGGAACGACTATGCTTTATATACCAAAATACAGGAATATAAACCAAGGCAGAAAATCCAGAACCTAAATGGAGAAAATGAATTGAAAACAAAATCAAGCACTTGAGAAGTAATGTAGCAAATCTCTGTTTGTCAGCTGTGGCGTTCCAGTTGAATTACTGTTATTCAAAGATTTAATGGTGTTCACTATTTCTCTGTGTAAAGGGTAGAGAGTCTTATCCTCATTTGTAGTTCTGGGATAACTTGTTCCTGTTGTTCTTCAATGCAAGAGCATGAGGGCGTGTTCGTTTTGAGATTTTCATTGAAGAATTTATCCCATCTCTGCAATTCGCTCCATATACAGGTAATCGATTTACCTTCCTTATATTTAACTGGATCAGAAGAGTAAGTTGACATAATTCATAACTGTTACACTCAATCAATATATGAATACAATAAAAGACAACAAAAAATCATAATCATGTGAGTTCCTGATCAACTCATATTTTTCACCCCATTTTACTAGCAAAAACTATTTCATCGATCAAGTTGCTCTTTAGGTTTTTGAACTGAAAATGTAAAAATAACTTCCCGAAAGAATAATAGGTATTTGAAAGAGTTTCCTAAGATTGATTTAGTACCCTGATAGTTGAAAAACAACAACATTATCCCTAAGTTTACTTATATCATATTAAGGTTTTCTCCCAGGATGTTTCAGATGGGAAAAGAACACATTGTACAAGGACATCTTCCTTCGATGAAATGTAGCGCTAACGTTGTGGAATTAGTCTTCTAGACAGTCTCTCCTTCAAACATAGGGGAATGTATTTATGATCCTTGAGATCAGAGCAGGAGTCAGTTATCTCCTCCATGTCAAAAACTCTTCTATTGTAAAGAAGGGATTCATTTGCAGTCATCTTTTCATGTCTTCTCATCCTCTTAATTGACATTTTCAATTTGTTTGCCAAAATATTGTACAATTTTGTACCAATGTAAGATGGGTTTTTTTTCCCATAGAGATCTAGTAATGTGTTGGCAGTGCATAGTTCTTGGCATTTTGTTTGTTATAATAATGGAGGTCAGCACATCTTTTCAGGTTCCTTTACTTTTGCCAAGTAGATTCTAATATGTATAAGGGTACCGCTTTCAGGATCTTCTATTTCTTAAATGCTTCTCTACAGGAGTCTTGGGGTCTGATATTTGCCATTGTTTGTATAATTTTCTTTTGACAGACCAGCACTCTCTGTAAGTTGGTGTTTGTTGTACCTCCCCATACCACAAGTCCATATTTCAACTGAGACTCAGTTATTTTGAAGTGCGCTGTTCTAATGTTTGTAGCGTTACTGATGTTTTTAGTAAATATTGTGTAGTACAAAGCTTCCTGCATTTGACATCTACTTGGTCATTCCAAGAAAATCTATTATAAGGTCTAGATACTTGATCTTTTCTGCTCTATTTAGGCCTGGGATATCAGTGGCTATGTCTTTCTTATGTCCATGAAACTGCTGGCTGCTTTTATTTTCATTTATGATTAAGTTATTTAGATTTCCATACTGTACTGCCATATTCAAGGCAATATATGNTTTTTTTTTTTTTTTTTTTTTTGTAAAGATAAAATATAAAATAGGGTCCTGTACAAACCCTTGAGGAACGCCTCTACTTATGTTCAGGGGCTGTGATCTTGTGATATAGATAGTTCCCGTCAGTACTTTTGATTTCTACTAGTTGTGTTCTTCCTTGTAGGTAGCTTTGAAACCATTTTTCGGCTTGTCCTTTACATTAAATTTGTTTGAACTACTCCAGCAGTTTCTCATGGTCAAGGCAGTACAGAGCCATAATGTAATCAAGTAAGAGCTGCCTCTAATGCTCTTTATGCTCTTCCTTAGTCAAATAAGGAATCGTAGTCTATAGATCAGTGGACCACTTGCCATGTTTTCCGGTTTTGGGTAGACCCCATGCTTATCTAATATTGAAATTTCGCAAATTTATCAAATTCGAATGTGTTTTTGACAGCTGGTGTAGTGCTACTCACTTTGAAAGATTTAAATTTCTAACTGTAATGTTTGCTTCGTACTAACTAGAAATCAGTATGTCATATGTTGTTTTATAATTTAATAGACATATGTATGTGTGTATAGGAATGTATTATGTAAGTACTTCGTTACTAATCTGTGTATGACGCACACATTACATACATACGTACGTACATACATACATTCATACGTACATACCTACATACATACATACTTACTTACTTGCTTAGTTACTTACTTACTTACTTTGTTGTGCATTATTCCATTTATGAGAAGCAAAAATTAAGGTCTCGACCTGCATGAAAGAGATCCACCATCGTGGTCCCCCATTTACATCTCCTGGACCCCAAATAGTATTTTTCGCTGAAATGGACCCCATGAGGTCGTAGTCGATTTAGCGCACTTTGAATATCAGTTTTGTAGACCTTAACTCTTTCCGGTCGTTCTCTTAACTGAAGAGATAACTTGGAGACTGTATTTCTTTCACATGCTTCCTTTTCTTCAGTATCGAAGTTTTAAGACCAGTCTCAAGTTCGCTATATGACTATTTCACCTCTACACTTCCCAAGTACGTAATTTCATTAAAAAAACTATATTTTCTACGCGCAAATTCTCATTGTCGCTTTGGCGCCAACTGTTACCCCGTGCTCTCTTATTTGTGAAGGGTGAAAGGGAGGGACATATGACATAACCAAGTGACAAACTAAAGCTACTTGATACCACCACAAACGGCGCGTTATACTTTACGGAAATATGAGAAATTCCTCATTATATTTTCGCCCCTGGCGGACAGACTAAAATTAAGAACTGTACGAGAAATAGACTTGCGGGCTGTCTGTCATCTTGTCATAGTGTAAAGGCCGCTTTAGATGAAGTACCGTTACCAGATTGGGGGGTTATTTGGTTAGGAAAATTTATTTCATAGCGCTACTTATTTTCTGACAAGTGATTTTTCGTATTTTTCATTGTTCCAACTATCTGAATTTTTTATTGTTCTAACTTCTGAATTCTGAATGTTTGAATACTCTGACCGGAACTACCCCAGAAGGTAATGCCGTAACGTAAATGGCTGTAAATGTTTCAAAATTCACGCAACGAGAAATACGTGGACTAACTACGTCAACTAAGATTCGGAATGCGTAACACAATTTGCTTAATTTAGAATTAAGATTGTCAACGTGAATATTCCTTTTGAGATTGTCTTGAATATGGAGACGTAAGAATTTTGTATTCGTAACAGTTTTGAATTGTGTTCCGTTTAAAGAAAGAGAAACCTGGGGTAAAGATTTTGAATTACTATTGTGAAATGACATAGACACTGTTTTGTCAGTGTTTACAATGAGACGATTTGCATGGATCCAAGTCGAAAGGTTAGACAAAACTTTTTGAGCATTGGCGTGCTTACACAGTATATTAGTGTCATCAGCAAAAAGAATCATTTTGCAATCTGATGTGGATGATATGTCGTTCACATACAATCAAAAGGCTATAGAGCCGATAATTGAACCTTGGGGTACTCCGCAAGTAAGTGGCTTTGTTTCTGAAAGACAATGCTCAAGTATTTTATTTTTAGTATTGGATATTTCGACCTGTTGATATCTATCTTTTAAATAAGAAGTTAGCCATTTTTGTGGAAGTCTACGAATGCCTAAAGAATGCAATTTGGGAAGGAAAATTTCGTGATCGATAACATTGAATGCTTTGGATAAGTGAAGAAAAACACCCTGAGTATTTTGTCCACTGTCAAGAGATGTGGTAACATCGTTTAAGAAAGAAAATGCGATGCTAAAACACCTTCCAGAGATAGGCATAAAATTCCTTCTGAAGTTATATAACTTTATTTGGAATGAGCATACCGTCCCTGCTCAATGGCGTGAGGCCATAATCATTCCACTTCCGAAGGAGGGCAAAGATCGTTCGAACCCGTCACACTTTCGACCGATTTCTCTGACAAGCTGCGTTTGCAAATTGTTAGAAAAAATGATAAATCGTCGCCTTGTTTGGTCTCTGGAATCGCGGAACCTTCTGTCCACTATCCAATGTGGTTTCAGAAAACAGCGGTCAACGCTAGACCACCTTATTGCGTTGTCATCTACCATCTCATCAGCTTTTGTATTAAGGGAACACCTCGTGGCTGTATTTTTTGACTTGGACAAGGCTTATGATACAACCTGGAGATACGGAATCTTACGCACATTGCATACGTGGGGATTCCGTGGTTGTCTTCCTATGTTCCTGGAGAGCTTCCTATCACAACGCTCTTTCCGCGTTCGCCTTGGTACTTATTTGTCATCGAGTCACCCTTTGGAAAATGGTGTCCCACAGGGTTCAATCTTGAGCGTCACTCTCTTTGCCATAGCCATAAATAGCATTGCGTCATTGGTTCGAGAACCGGTACATGCGTCTCTCTTTGTTGACGACTTCGCCATCTATTGTTCGTCTAGCAGCATCTCTGTCATCGCGAGGCAACTGCAATTGGTTTTAAACCGTTTACACGAGTGGAGCATGTCTACCGGCTTTAGGTTTTCTGTATCCAAGTCATGCTGCATGCATTTTTGTAGGATATACCATCTCCATAATGATCCAAATCTTTTTCTTGGGGGCCAACGTCTGCCCTTCGTTGACTCCGCAAAATTCCTGGGTCTCACATTCGACCGCACACTAACTTGGCGCAATCACATCCGAAATCTACAATCCCGGTGTAATTCTTCCCTCAATCTCCTTCGCTGCTTAAGCGCATCATCATGGGGCGCAGACCGCACTTGCCTTCTTCGTCTGTATAGAAGT
>NNCF01126640.1:27164-45973 GCA_002313205.1 Laupala kohalensis | reverse complement strand
GTGCTTCAGTAATTCGGTCTTAACAAACACGACCGTTTCATAAATATAAATGCAGGGAAGTGTTAAGATATTTAATTCCTTGAATAAAGGTTTACAAGAGTTTCGGGGGTGAGATTTACAAATTATTTGAACTATAGTCTTCTGAATTCTGAAAGTTTGAATGCTCTGACCGGAATTACCCCAGAAGGTAATGCCGTAACGTAAATGGGAGTACACGTTTGCAAAATATACGCAAAAAAAATTATAATACGTAATATTAAATATAATTTAAAATGAAGAAATATATTTCCCAGTTTAATAGAATATAAATTTGTTGATTTAAATCAAAATATCGCTTTACACATAAATAAATATGACGCATTATTTTTATTCGTCGGGCAATATTTAGTCAAACTCCATCCTGTGCCGACACAAGCGTTGGAAAGTGTATATACAGTTAGTGGCGGTTCTAAGGTGATCCTGAGGAACAGTTACCCCCCCCCTTTTTGTGAGAAAAAATATACATTTCATTTGAACCCTCTCAAACCTGGGATTATAAAAAAAAATATTTATACTAGTCTTGCTTTGGTGTCACCTAATTGCTTTAGCTTTAATTTATACCGAGTTAACAAAATATTGTCATCTCAAAGTCCATCTACCCTCTAATTCAAATTTGGTTTTCGTGCAATATGCGGTAAAAATGGGTTCATGCATAAGAATACCAGATAAATGGTTAGTTTATAGTTGTTTATACTGGAAAATGGGATATGTAAGAATTGAGTGTACAGCTAACACAGGTAATTCTGTGGAATTATTAAAACTGAGATCAACTGATAATGTGCCACAAAAATAAATGTTTTTAGATAGGGAAAAGTTTTTTAAATCATGTTCATCTCGATGTACAAAACAAAATTCTGGAAATTATGGCAAATCAAACGCGAGACAGCATACTTAAATGAGCTAAGAATAGTAAGCATTTGTCCATAATTGTCGATGAAACGGTAGACGTTTCACATCATGAGCAGTTAACTCTTGTAATAAGATATGTCACTGACGAACTGGAAATGAAAGAACGATTTGTTGGGTATTTCAAAACAGAATTGACTAAAGGTGAAACTTTGTACAAGTGGCTTCTCTCTATTTTCGAAAAATTGGTATCAGTCCTCGAAATATAATTGCTCAATGTTACGACGGAGCAGGTAACATGAGCGGTATTTACAAAGGAGTGGTACCAAGAATGAAAGAAAGCAATCCTCACATAACGTATGTACATTGCTACATGCATTCTCTTAATCTTGCACTTGCAGACGTCTCTAAGAACATTGCTTCTATACGCAATATTTTCAGTACATCACAACAATTGTTCTATTTCATTGAAGCTTCTTTAAAAGGACAAGCAGTGTTTACAAATGTGAAGAATTTAGCTTGTGCACACAGTGCGGAATGTAATGATTTGTCTTTCAAAGCTCTGAACGACACAAGTCTTAGCAGCAGATTCGATAGCTTGCATGGCGTTCAACAGCACCTAGTAGACATAGTACTTACTTTGGGAGAAATTACGGACCTAAAAATTGGTGGTTAAGCTCACAGTTTGATAATGTGTAAGTTTGAGTTCGTTTTCACATCAAATGTCATGTTTTATTTGTATAGTTTTTTTTGTGGGGCATTACGGTTCTTAAAGGTCAAGGTCATTAGAACTCTTAGTCATGAAACGTGTGTTTGAAAAGATGAACATTCTTTTAAAATACATACAAAATCATGATGTATCAGTTCATGAAGTAGTTGGTACTGCCAATAGAACAATAAGGTCTTAAGCTGATTATAGATATGATTATGAATTCAAGAAACTTTGGTCTTAAGCTCTTGCCTTTAGTGAAACTCACAGCTTCCAGGGGTCTACTGTTCCACGCAAGCGGAATGTTGCGCAGAAAATTGGCGGAGATGTTCACCCCAATTATGATTCACCTCAACACTTTTGGTCAAAAACATTTTACTACCCTCTATTAGACACCCTCTCTGAGAACATAAGTAACATTTTTACAAAAAAATCATCTGATTATAATGAGTTAAATAGAAACATTACTGACCGCTTCAATGATGAATATAAGACATTTTGAAAGAAAGACATTATGAAAGAAGATTGTTCAGCTGTAAGTAAAGTATTTGTTATTGATATTGAAACTTTATTTGCAGAAATTGATGTGTTCTCTCGAAAAGATTCTGAAGAAACATATCGTAAACTTATTTCAAAGTTGTGCTATAATTTAAACCTGAAAACATTCACAATCAGAATGTATTTCCAAACCTTTTCCAGTATTTCAGATTATTTTTAACTGTCCCTGTATCCACTGCATCCGCAGAACGAACAATGTCTTGAAAAGAGTGAAAAACTATTTGAGGAATACAATGCTTCTAGATTACACTTGTCAATGTTGGCCGTTGATAAAATGGACCTCAACTTTGATGTGTGTGTGTAAGTGTCCACCAAGCGAAAACAAAAACACTTATTGTGTATTTAAACTTTTAAGTGAATAAATGAATATAAGAAGCTTTTTTTCTACATTTAATTTCGATATCTATCACAATATTTATTGTTCCTTACGTATCGCGTAATGTAATAAGGTACGAAACTCACGTATTTGACTTCCCCTTACTAAAGGATTCTGTGAACAGGGACGAAAAGTTCGGAATTGTCACTGGTCGAAATGCGCACCACTGGGATTTCGCATCTGCTCACAGTCTGCGCATGCACGGGACAGTTCGGAACCGTTCGGAACTATCCGAGATTGCTGCTGGAACAAACCTAATATTTATTGTAAACGTTTTTCAGTTGCCAGCGTAAAAATATTTAGGGTTTTTGTGTTCTATTATGTTAATGATATTTCATTTTTTAAATTATTTTGCTGTGTTTACTAATTGTTTATTTTGATGCAATCCAAAAATTAAGAGACTTGATTTTATTGACGTTATCACTCAATTTTCTGGGATAACTGGAGCGAGCAAACAATTTTATAATTTAGGTGAATTTGGGTGAATGAAGAACGTTTGTTCACAAAGAACGAAACGATGGGGGTGCACGATTCATCGAAATAATCGTTTGTTTAGATTCGTTCGTTCACGAACCTCACATCCCGTTCACATCTATGAACACGCGGGTGCGAACTGCACGTGGGTATACGTGTTTGACTTCAAGAAGTAAATGAGAAACAGCTGTAAGTGATTTCAACTCTAATAGATTTTTATTTAAGATCAACATTTGGGAGTGTTCCGAAGGGTAAGATTTATTTTCTTAATTTGTATTAAAATTGGCCAAATATAGGCATATGGTCCCAAAAGTCATGTTTTTCGATATCTCATCTGGATATTTTTCTGCGGCGCAGTACCTTATTGTTAAACTGATCCTTAAAATTTATTCTTTGTGCGTTTATAACCTCTATCCTTTTCCTTTCTTCGCCTTGATGCAATTTTCGGAGTCAATACGATACAGGATCTTTATCTATCCAGCTATATGAATTCTAACGATTTCCATTGTGTCCACGCTTCCGAAATGTTCTCGATAAATTTTTATTGAAATCATATGTAATCATTTACAAATCATGCATATTATTTGTTTATGAATGGGTTCTAATGACCTTGCTGTTGACGAGCCCTTAGAGCCCCACAAAACAAAAAAATTTGTTCATGAATGATATGGTATTATTGTGGAAGTTCAGAAATTGGTGGTGGTTTAGTGATTTATTGGTGATGAGTTTGGTTGGGTCAAATAATTTATTGTCCATTGCAATGTTAACTTATATGTAGCGATGTTACTAATATCCATATTAAATGTTTTTGACTTTTTTCCATGTTGATAGCAGTTTGGTAAATTATATAATGTGAATGAAAATATTCCTAAATTGAAGTAGTCAACTCAAGTATCATTGTAGAGCGTTTATGTATTTGTCTTTTTCATAGCTCTAGTTTGTAGTTACTAATGATCAGCACAACCTTGAGAAGTAGAGTTTTTAGAATATTTTGTCCATTTAATATTTTTTGATATGTATTTATATATACTATATATTTTTTCAGATATTCACTATGTCTGATGAGATTTCCCCGAAGAAGAAATTTAAAACTGGAAAGAAAACTACAGGGGACATTAGTGTTCCTTCATTCCCACTAGGCAATACTACCACTACTACTGTAAATGAAGGAGGAAGGGAAAAGTCGCATGGGGGATTTTATTTAGCAAGAGGTGCATCTGAAAGAGGACGAGGGGATTTTGGCAGAGGAAGAGGTGGGTTTGAAAGAGGAAGAGGAGGGTTCGGACGAGGACGTGGGGGATTTTTAAGAGGAAGAGGTGGATTTGAAAGAGGACGAGGAGGATTTTTAAGAGGAAGAGGCGGATTTGAAAGAGGGCGAGGAGGATTTTTAAGAGGAAGAGGTGGGTTTGAAAGAGGGCGAGGAGAATTTTTAAGAGGAAGAGGTGGGTTTGAAAGAGGGCGAGGAGGATTTTTAAGAGGAAGAGGTGGGTTTGAAAGAGGGCGAGGTGGGTTTGAAAGAGGACATGGGGAACCTGTAAGAGGAAGAGGCAGGGTTGAAAGTGGGGAAGCTGTAAAAAAATACAAAAGTGGTGGGGGAGTGGTAAAAGGCAAGAAAAGAGTTAAGCTTGAAGTTACTCAACAGGGAAGATTTGATCGAATCCCCTGTTCTGTGATGAAGCTTCCAATATTCAAGATTCAAGAAAAGTTGAAAGGTAGTATATTTTCTATTACTTACATTTTGGGTAAATCGAAGATTCCCAGTGAATGCAATGTAATATCTTCCTCGCATGATATCCAAGAGATGTTATTTTGCGGTTTACATTTCTCAGGTCATTGCAATGGGAAAATCATATTTCAATTCTTACAGTATTAACTTCATCTTGTTGAGGTTTGTTGTATTTCAAACCCCCTTATACCTCTCACATTTTTAATCAGTTTCTACTCGCATTAGTTAATAAGCGAGATGTTAAATAAATATAATGGGTTACTGTTAATACAGTTTATTCACGGTCTCTTTTCAGACAGTTTTCTCTTACTTCCTTTTATTCCTCAGATTCTAATTAAAGGTTTTTCTTATTTGTTTGAAACTGAAGACCTTTAAAAAAATTTAAAATATTAAAAAACTTCATTAATGATCAAGTAATACAAGTAAATGAAAAAACAGAAAATTTAAAATATCATGTATTTTCTTAGTGCCCCTTAGTTTAATGAAAAAAATGTTTCTGAGTAATATTTTGATTTTGTTGTGAAAAATTTATGAGAGGTTTTGTTTGATTTTGTCTTTTCTTAAAATTTTGAAATAAAAATATTCCTTCTTGATTGGAGGTTGTGGAGACTTTTGTTATGTGTGGTACTTTATGAGTATTCACTTTTCACGTTTTGTGAAGTTTGAAGGAAAACATTTTATACACTTGTTTTGAGAATGAGGTATAATGTTTATTTCTTCTTGAGAATTTCTTTGTTTTACATTACAGTAAAATAATGCTGTTGACCCCATATGACACCTTTTAATACCAATGTACAAACTATATAGAGAAACACTCTTACATTTCCCTCTGATACTTCTCTTATATGAATAAACCGGTATTTGAAATATTATTTTCACATTCAGTAAAAATAAAATACTCTCATAATATTTTAGTACACAAATAGGTATGAACATCTGAATAATAATTAAATTGTAACAAAAACTGATATCATCTGCAACATAACTGATATCAATATTATCAATAAAATGTTTATAATTGTCATTTTCTTATGAAGAGGAAAAATTTTGCTTTGATTATTTGTATAGAATAAGGAAAAGTACATTGTTAGTTTGCTGATACGGTGAATGTTTAATTAGGGTCTCAGTTGTTTTCATGTGCTCTTTATTGTGATTTTTGTATTTCTTTTTTGTCTGGTACTTCATTCTGATAAACCATACTTTTCCAGCTCCTTTGGCAGAGTTCTATGGGTCCAATCTTGGAGGATTGTTTCTTTTAATGGACAAGTTGGAGAAAAAGGCCAAGAAATGTACTAACCTTGAAAATGTTTGGGTAAGTGGTTTATTGATAATTATTTATTGTTATAAGTAAATAAGGGATATTAACCTGAAGCATGACTTTTATAAAAAAATTATGCCTGTTCTCTGACTATGTTCGCCACCCTTACACAAGATTTATTAAAATGTTTCAGATATTTACATGTATTTATGTATTTGTAACTACATTATATTTCATTTGTTGATGAATGAAATTGGCTGTTGAAATATTGTGTGTTCAAAAAATAATTTAGTCTAGTAGCAAGGTTGTTCTATTTTTGCATTTTTCATTCCTTTATTTTCGACCCCAGTTGTCATTTTTTTTTTTTTTTTTTTTTTGATGATCTGTTTTGGTAGGAGGTTGTAAAACTTTATACCTTATATTTGAATATTATTTGCATTCTTCCTCTAATATAGAGGAATAGTATGATGGTGAAGGCAAGATATAGTTTGATGTTGTTCTTGAATTGTGTGCATAAAAAATAAATAAATAAAGGACTTTATTTATGTTGTGACTAAGTCCGAGGTCTGCTCTTCTGCTAACCATTTTGAAAATATTTACAATATCATTACAAAATTAGGTTGAATGGGAGAGTATGTACTATATCCACTGCTGGGAAAACAAGCTAAGAACCAACCCCGTATTGAACCTTAAGCGATTGAGGGAAAGCTAGCAACAACCCCAATCGGGATTGCGGCTTAAGGCCGAACATAACAAATTTTTCATAAAAAAATATAAGATAAAATTGATTATTATTAATAGGATAACTAATGTAGTGCCTGTAAAAAAATCATATTGAAGGAAAAAAGAGATTTGCAGAAAAAATGAATAAAACATAACGTAACCAGTATACTAACATTAAGTGAAACCTAATAAGATTGGAAATGTAAATACATTTACGATATTTCATTTTACACAGAATGAAACAACTTGTAGACATTACATTATTCTATGGTTTACATCTTAAATTACAATTTACAGGGCATTGCATAAGTCAATATTCAATAATAAATATTTTTACAAAAAAAATCGATTTAATATATGAAATGATAACAGTTAGATATTCAGGGAGCCATTTTAATGTTAATTACCGAAATCTATATATCTAAAAGAGTTTCATAATCAACTGAATCAAATGCTAAATTTAAGGAGTATTAATATGGTTACTTCACCACAATCCATATTCCTTCTAATGTCTTCTGTGAGTGTTAGTAGACCCATTCTCATGTCTTTATGGTAAGTAAACCTGATTGATTCTAGTCAAAAAAGGTTGTTTTTTTAGACACAGATGCGTTAGATTTGAAACTTTTCATTATATTAAGTATTGTGTCAGATTTTACACCAGAGACGTAGAAAAGACCAGTATGTTGTTTTTCAGGAACATTTATTGATTCGAGAGTATTAGATTTTCCTATATAACTGAGATCTTGAGAAGAATTTACAAAGTATTGGTTAAGGTTGTCTAGTGGAATATAAAATTGACATTTCGTCTAGTGAATTGACATTTCCCGACACTAACACTTTGGAGAGTTTTCAACTGAGCTTTACTATCGCAATTTGCTCTGTGAAACTATTATGAAAATAATTAGTTTTAGCACTTTTAATTTTGCTAGTGTCAAAATTTCTTACCTATTTATAAATGGTTCTATCACAGTCACACTTTCTGCATCGGCAGATTTTATGAGCTACATTGTTTTCCTTCATTAAATTTGGTGTTCTGTTAATTATCCACGGAGCCGGGATACCATTTAAGGGAGCAGTTTACAATGACAGATACTTGTTTATGTCCCGAGTTAGTAAATCAGAAATTATTTTCACTTTTCGATCCAAGGAGTTTTCATTATACAGGTGTTGTCATGGAATCGTTGTTCCTTCCATTTGAAATTCTTCTGAAACAAAATTTTTGAAGTCTGTAATTGATTGTTTTTGGAGTGTACCTGGGAGATTTATGATTATAAGAGACACATAAAAGATCATGTTTTGATATACCTGGAATGGGTGTCTGAACGTGAAGTAGTACTTTTTTATATTGGACACAATGATATGATCAATCTACATTTCGGCCTCTCTCTTATGACATGTTTTTTGGAGGGGAAGAATCTTGAGATTAATAGTAACATAGAAGTTTCTAAAATTAATAGCTGCAAATGACTGATTGTTTAATAAATTGAAGTTAATATCTCCCATTATAATAACATGTTTGTGATGACAAATAAATTTGAATAATACATTTAAAATATGGTACTAGTTTTAAGGGGAGAGTACATTACCGTTCAGAAATACCTTTTTGTCAGCAGTTCAATTTCATTTACCAGATATTATAGTTTTTGATTTGCTTATTTTTCAGATGAATCTAAAACGTTGTTCTGAACGTAGTCTTTAAGAAAAATTCCCATTCCACCGCCATCTGATTTATTGCTTCTACACCTATCCGCGCAATGAAATTTGTAACCAGATGTTGCATCCATGGACGAGTTTGAGCCCCTTTTCAGCCACGTTTTGCTAATACACAAAGCATACAATTGACGGTTGGAAAGTATTTGACAATTTCCTAGTGATGAGCGATAGCAGACTGAGCATTTATATGGGCAGCAAACAAAGAATGTCAAGAGGGATTGGTGACTATTTAGGAATTTAATGAGTGAAATAATATATGTATACACATATACTATACTAATTCCCTTAATTTTAATTCTAGTTTTTTACTCATTGTTCTTGTTCTATATAACCATAAAAAATTCTATCAAAACTTCAATATTTAGACCACAAAAAAGTCAATAAAATTATATGTCGTGTATAATCGAGAGGAGGAACATTTCAATACGATTAAAGGCTACATTTCCTTGTTTCCAATAACATTATGTATATCAATCCATAAACTACGTTAAATTAACTATATCAAATTACCTGTTCACCCTCCAGATAATACAAAATTAACTTTTATTTCAAATTCACTACCGAAAGTACAAACTAAATATTCTAATTAATTACCTACTGCAGGTAACTGAATATTTCATAAATCATCCCTGTTTTCCAATTTCTAGAAGCATCATTTATTTGCATAGTGGCTAATATGGCAGAAAAATCTATACCTTTAAAAGTTGTTATTTTCATAACTATTTTAGCTTTGAAATACACCATTTTGGAAACACTTAGATGTGTTTGTAAATGATACATTTTCCATCATGTATTTCCAGTTGAGGAAAATCAGAAGATATTTCTCTGTTAGAATCATAGTCTATACTATTAGGTTCAATATATACCTCCCATTGATTGTAATCAAAATTTCTCTTAAAATTATTAGATAAACGTATTTTTTCCTTAATAGCTAGAGAACAAGTATCATGAGGATTATCTTTACATATTTCACAAGCAACAGCTTTTGGCGTTGCTCTCACATAAATATAAGCATTTCCTTGTGAAAAATTACAAAATTAAATCTGAAAACTTCTAATCGAAACATTGTCGTATTGGTCTTCACGTACTATCACACCATTTTGGTTAGACTTTCCTAAATATTCAGGCATAGTAGTATGTAATACATATATTCCAACTGTATCACTCATACCCCATTGTCCACCAAAAAACAAATTACCATTTACTTACTGAAGAGACCCCGTTCTACTATTGATACTTACTCTTGGAAACCATCTTCATTTAAAATAAGGGTCTTTTTCTGTTATTTTTAATGAAGATGGTTTCCAAGAGTAGGTGTCAATAGTAGTATGGGATCTCTCTCTTTCTCCAGCGAACGATTGTCCCCAGGGTGGACCCGATTGTTTCCATGCCGAACAATGGTGGTTCCATCTTCAGTCCATATATTGAAGATCCCGAAGCATTGAATCGCCACCTGTAGCAATTTCAATCGGGTCCTCGTGAGGTCTACCCGCATGCTGATACCCGATCCTTTCAGGGCATGCTTCGAATGGAATATCCCCTGGAATTTTCTTTAACTAAGAGTTCCTCCATGTATACATCTCCAACTGATCAGTTCGATCTTTCAACTCCTGCTTAAAGGCGCAGACCGGCGATCGCAGCTACTGAGGTAGTTAATCCCTCCATCGCTCACCGTAAGCGGAGTTGTTCTTCCCAATTCCCTCTCATAAATCATGTGGTTAAGTGGAAGAACTGGCCTAATGATAGCACTTATCATCTGTCACATAAAAGTTATCATTTTTTCTATCCACTTCCAGATCAATGTAGAACTTTTCATTTAACATCTGCCATTTTTATCACTGAATGAGATAAATAATTTAAGGTTAAGTAGAAGGCAAAATAGAAAAAAAAGTACTCTTAAAATATGATTCACAATTTTAATTCATTTCTTCTAGGTAATTAACTTTAATATGTTGTTTAAAAACATGTTTAGTATGTCATATATGAAGCAGTACAGTTTCAATGTTTTATTCTAATTTTCTATGCTACAGTAGTTGGACTTTTTCTCTCTTATCTTTGTCTTTTGTTGTTAGAGAATTGACTTTGCTATTATATTTTGTTGGTTTCATGTTTTCTGGTTAAAAGACATTTTAATAAAAGTACTGTTATCTCATTGTATGCAGTTACAAAAAGAATATTTCACTATCTCTTTTTGGAATACAGCGTCTGTGTTTGTATTTTATTTATTGATTGATTTCTTACTATAAAATTAGTAACCTGATATGCAAAATATTTATTTTACACCATACTCTGACCCTTTTTATCGGGTATATTCTTCCTGAAAGAGTGATATGGGGTAGACCTCATTAGATAGACATTTAAGTATTCTTTGTTGTCTCATATAACGTTTCTTAATTGCTTTTTCTTCTCTAATTTCTAAAACAGATTTCTTTGGGGGCTTAAAATTTGATATTATTTAAAATTTAACCTTTTCCTGTAATAATTTATATTTTAATTTTTAAAGATAATTTAATTATAAAAACATTGTAATAGTTTTCTTCTCCGTACACCAACCTAATAGCTGTACATCAAGTTTACCAAGATAGGGCCAATAATTCCCTTATTTGCACTTGCAAGAATTTCTTGTGAAATGTTGTGTTATTTCATGTACATTTTTTTTTAAAGGTTGATGTTAATCCTACTGGACAAGAAGCAAAAGAAAGGGAAAATAAATTACGTGTGTGGAAGAAATTAATAAATAATGTGCCAACTCCAACCTTGAAAGATTCACTGGATTTTTGCAAAGTATACGTCTGTAAAGATTTAAACCGTGAGGCAAGTAATTTTATTTGAATGTGTACTTATTAGAATGTTATTTAAATTAGTGTCCATGGTTATACCTGGTCTATCTTCTACTCAAATTACATGTAACTGTTGATATTAAAGCCGTGTCCAAAAAGTAATCACCGTTTTGTTCTACCGCCAACACAGTGCGAGTGTCGCAGTTCTGCGTATGCACACTCGTCTCTGGTTCATTGTCTTATCACTGACCTTAGTACAGCCGAATTGTGTAGTTTACATTTCATAGTGATCGTTCAAAGTATTTATAACTATTTCTGAGCCCGCCAACCATGAAGTGTTCACTGTGTACTGGGACAGACAGGGCAACCTGCTTGTTGAGTTCCTTCCGAGAGATGAAACCATTAATATTGTACGATACTGTGAAACATTTATAAAACTTCGGTGCGCAATTCAAAACAAAATACGAAGAATGATCTGTCAAGGCATTGTGTTGCTCCATGACAATGCACGTTCCCATTGTGCCGGTGTCACTCGAAACCTTATTCAACAAGCAGCATATAAATTGGGAGGAGTTCGATCACCTGCCGTATAGCCCCGATCTTGCACCTTTTGCCTACCACTTGTTCTTGAACTTGAAGCGTGATTTTGTAGGAAGGCTCTTTGATTGCAATGACGATGCAAAAAACGGTGTTGAGCAGTGGCTGTCTTCACTGACAGCATCTTCCTTTGAAGAGGGCATAGAAAAGTTCATTTCCCGCTATGACAAATGTCTGAACAATGGTGGCAACTATGTAGAAAAATAGATTAGGAAGTGCTCTTTCGTTTAGAAATAAATGAGAGTTTATTTTTTTAAACGGTTCTTACTTTCCGGACACGCTTCAAATTTTCTTCTTCTTTGAGTATTATAGTTAGTCAAGATTGGATCCTTTTACCTTAAATATTTTAGGACATTAGTGTCATCCATCATTTCATCAAAGATACAAGTACACTAATTCACAGAAATTCACATTAAATTTGGAGAACGGTCAAATATATATGATGATAGTAGTGTTGGGTAGTAAATAATGAACTAGCTCACATGAAAGAACGGTGAATTGAGTCACTCTTTCTCCCAGAGTTACTAGATCGTGAGCATGAGAAGTGCCCCATACGACATCGTTAATAGATATCCTTGGTACGCTTGCGAATGGGGAGAGCAGACGGTTCAGGGGCAAGGATGTAGCCACATTTTGCTACCAGTAATTTGACAAGATGCTAGAGTAGTGGTGTCACCTCAAATACTTCATTTTCAGTTAGATATTACAAATTGTTGAAATGAAATTATACTGCATTTACATACTGGGATTACATGTGGAAAATATGGTTCATTCCGTGTCAAGTGATACAATTTGAGAATATTTTTTGCCTCATATACTCTGATCTTCCATCGTTTCATACACTTGCTCAGTAGCCTATAGTGCGATAAATGTTTGATATTAATAACTTTATCTTTTGCCATTTTTGAGAATGCATATTTATTATTGTTTAGAAATTCAAAAACATTGTTCCAGTGGAGGCAGATATATTGTCTCAGTTATTGGAGTTCTATTGCAATATGTACTTGACAAAAAATGTATCGATCAATTAATGAAAACTGACCAATGCATAAATAAGAAAGACCTTTTAGTGTTATTTGCCGGGCAACATTTTACCTTACCCTATCCATTGCAAGGTTGATTGTTTGAAAATGGTCTGTGGGGTAAGGAATGTGGGACAGCTCTGAAATTGAGTATACACCCTGTGAATATATGCTCTCAAATGCTTCAAAATTATATGAATAGTGCATGTAATCTTACAAAATTTGTTTCTAACATGATTGCAGAGATTGGCGGAATTGCAGAATCCAGCGATTCCAAAACCTCGATATCAGCAACCATCTGACGTCCTAATTGAAGAAATAACATCTGCCCTTGGAGTTAGTATATCTTACAAAATATAATTTTCTTCTTCCTTTGTTATGAAATTCTTTGTGTTTTCTGGAACAAATATTTCGCTGTTGGTGTTATTACTTTCATATTAAGTTCGAAGTGATTGGATGCTACGTAAAATGAATGATATCAATTTTTAAAAACTCTCATATTTGAATTGTATTCCTACTTCCTAGTTCATAAATTGAAATTTCGTTTTGAATAAATAAATAAATAAATAAATAAATAAATAAATAATGAGCTTTTAAGGCAAATAATATTTTATAGTATACTCAGGGAATACATCATAGCAGAATAAGATACATAAGAACAATACAAACACACACAAAATTTCAGAAATTTATGACTTTTTGGCACCCGTTGTTACCATTATCAAATGAAATAAACTATTGTGAGTGAAATCTTAAGTTAAACTAAAAGAATCACTGTAAAAGGTACTACTTGTACATAACAATGTTGTGGAGGGGGGTAAGAATCCAAGGAGCAAACAACTTATTGCGTAACATAGAACACAACACCATGAAACAATAAAATACAAATAAATATGATCAAAATATATTGTTGTAAATTAATGGAATTTTTTGTACTTCATATAAATAGCATCTCCTAAATGTTACTTTAAATTTCTTTTAATTTCAATTTTTTGAAATTTCATTTTATTTTATGTATAAATATTATAAGTGAGATAAGTTCAGGAAAAACAAGGATAATAAACAATTCTATTAGATGTGATAATCTTGTCATTCCTTATATTAAACGTGTGTTTTACGTGATGTCATTTAATTCTTGTCTTCTCAGTTTGCCTATATTTCTTTACTTGGCTATCGTTAAAATATCTCCCGTATTTAAGTACAGTGAAACCTGGTTATAGTCGATCCTCATATAAGAGATTCCCACTTACAGTGCACAAAATATATTTTCCTGCAGTGAATTTTTAACATGTATGTACGACACAGAGTAAAATTTTGTGAAAAACCTGAGAATATTTTAGTTGCTACAATGCGTGTGCATCAGCTGTTTGCTTAGCTTAAGCAGTCACACAACCAAACCTTGCCTGGGTCTCCAGGATGTGTATTTATAAAAGCTGTACAAATAGAATTTATGAAAACACCTAATTTCATACCTACCTACAGAAGGATAGGCTTTGCTCAAAACCAGCTATTAGCCGGCACAGAAACCAGTACGCCGTTAGTCTCATGATTGAATTTCTTATTTGTTTACTCACATTGATTGTACCAGAATATTGTATTTTTTCCTGGGATAATTTTCCAAAATGGTTGTTTGCTGGAGTGTGTTAATGGGGACCTTCTTGACTTTGTTTCATCGTTATAAACTTTACTTCTCACTAGTTTTTAATTATGTATGTTGAATGAAAATGGGAGACAGGACCAGGGTTCGAACCCGGGACCTTGAGCCCGGTCCCGTTTCCCATTTTCATTCAATATAACATAATTAATCTATTACATGACTGTGAGGTTCACCGCAAACTAAGAGATTTCACTAGTTTTTGTGTTAGTATTAATAATATATTTGTAAAAGAAATATGACAACATTGTGCGGAAAAAAAAATTATTTGGATTAATTGAAAGATAATTAGAGATGTTAAGAAATTAAGTTACATTGTGATTTGTCGAGCAAAACGTTTCTTACAGCAATCTGAACACAAAATGATAGCACACATTGTGCCATGAACACAACAGAGAAATGAGCTTATGGAAACAAAAATGTCTTTCTAATTAGTCTCTTGTATCTTTTGTTTTTATTGAAATATATACATGGATGTTTTACAACAATCCTTATTTAACATAAAAGTATAAATTAGGTTTAAATTGTTAAAAACTCATTAAAAGAGTTCCCAGTTATAAGAGATAAAATTTCTTACCACCTGCTCTCTCTTATATGAGGTTTTCACTGTATTCGTTAACATATCCAAAATTAAAATGTTGGACTATTTTGAAACGTATCTATTTTTGCAAATTATTAATTACTCTAGTTATAACTTTTGTGACAATGAGCTGTAATCTGTAAGGTGTAATTTTTGTAATATGTATGTAAATTCATGTTTATCGCTTGGGTTGTTAATCGCATTAGACAAGTGATCAATAGCATTATTTTGCTGCTGCTTTTGTGATGTAACTCTTAAATCTGTATTCAACTGAGGGCTCGATGACCTTGACGTTGGCGAACCCTAAAACTTCAAGGGGAAAAAAATCTATTAAGCTTTAAGGTGATTTGTGTACAATTTTTAAATCTATGATGTTTGACTAAATGTGGATGTGGGTACACTACATTATAATCTCCACTAGAAAATAATATGATATATCATTTTATGAAATCAATAAAAAATTGTATATATATATGTATATATTATATATATATATGTATATGTGGGGAAAATATGAAAACTTCATTGGATCTGACAATTGAAAATAATTACTATATCAATTAGATTTTTTTTTCGTACTATTTAAGTATACAACTATTCAATAAATTTGTTTGTGGTAACTACGACTTTCGGTTGCAGAAGTGCGAGTGTTCACCTGAATTACTGTATGGAAACGGATTACGTTACATAGGGAAACGTATTGTCCAATACAAATATCTTACAGAATGTAGGAAACACACAGTATCTGTTGCTGACTTTTTGTAAGTAACTTTTCGATTGCATTTTTTTAGTGTGGGGTGTGAGTGTACGTTGGTGTGTGTACTTGTTAGTGTGTTTGTGTGGGTATGTTTACATATTACAGTGTGAACTTGAGTGGGTGGGTGCATGTGTATCAGAATACTATTCAAAGTATTTTTGTAATATATCACTGAGAAAAGAGTGCAATAAAAACTAGGAATTAGAGGCTGTTTTAGAATGTAGAAAGTATAGATTTCTACTTTGTCGTTATTGTTTGTGCTGTAGTGTTGCATTTACAAGCGGTTTTGCATGTAGATTTTGTGTAATTGTTCATATTAAACGTCTGTCCTGGCAACACATAGTAATTTCTGTTCTCAAATTTTGAGACTTATTTATTGTTTTTTGTTACAGTAAGAAGAATCCTGACTCTTTTCCCTTGAAAGACCAAGAAATTTTACGTTAAATATTGGTTTTTTTTTGTTTCAATAATTTGAATTGTTGTTAAATATAATGTCTGTTAAAAAACAGTTGTTTGTTTTTTAAATAAAAAATCATTTGTTTAAAAAAATTTATTGTTGATACTTCCTAATGAATTTCTTTCAACAAATAGTCTTGGACTATCTTTATTGTTATATCAGTATCATATGGCATCATTTCACATTCTCTCTGCTAGTTTCCGTACATTAGGAAATTTTATTTGCTGTCATTACACTTAAGCGATGATATATTTGTATTAAAGGATTGTGTCATCATCTCAGTTTTTCTTTTTATGGGGTGTCCACTCCCATCCCTCCTATCACTTTTCAGAGTAACCATGTGAAAATGTTTTACATGAATAAGATAAAGAGTCAAATGATAAATAACATCTATGTTTAATTCTTTCACGCTAAACCTGCCCTGAACAATTGTCAATCTCAGATGGTGGAACGCTCCACAAATAATACTCAAACTGAAGTGGTTAAATCTGATCATTACAATACTCGAAAAAACAGTAACACGTAAACCATGGAAGAAGAAGAATTCCTATCATTTAGACCCTTTTCCAAGAATAAGAACAGACCTGGAGAGAAACATTACCTTCTTCTTTATAACATCCAAACAACAAAAGCATTGCCCAAATTATTCCCTGACAAGACCACATTTACACTTCTAAACATGGTTCATGGTTTTTGTTCAATTAATAATCATGAGCGACTTAGGTTCCCATAACTTCATGCCTATTGTGCTGATTATGACTGTGCTTTATGTACTAAAATACAGGAATAGAAACCAAAGGCAGAAAAACTAGAACCTAAATGGAGAAGATGAATCGAAAACAAAATCAAACACTATTTGAGAACATAGAAATCTCTTAGATAGCGGTGAACCTCACCGCCAGGTAACAGATTAATGATGTTACGTCGAATGAAAATGGGAGACGGGACCGGGGATCGAACCCGGGATTTGAGCTTTGCGCGCTCATACGCCTACCGACTGCGCCATGAATGAGAATGGTAGACGGGCACGGGTGGCGAACAGAATGGCGCATGAGCGCGCAAAGCTCAAGGTCCCGGGTTCGATCCCCGGTCCCGTCTCCCATTTTCATTCGACGTAACATGATTAATCTGTTACCTGGCGGTGAGGTTCACCGCTATCTAAGAGATTTCTATGTNTTAGGACTGTCTCTTATACACATCTAGATGTGTATAAGAGACCTTCCTAAGGGAGTCGCCTCAGATGAGGAGTTTAGTCTCTACGAGGCCACCTCAGAGGTCTTTGGGTTTCACAAGTTGAATGAGAATGGTAGACGGGCACGGGTGGCGAACGGGAAGGCGCAGTCGGTAGGCTCATGAGCGCACAAAGCTCAAGGTCCCGGGTTCGATCCCCGGTCCCGTCTCCCATTTTCATTCGACGTAACATGATTAAACTATTTGAGAAGTAATGTAGCAAATCTCTGTTTGTCAGCTGTGGCGTTCCAGTTGAATTATCATTGTTCAAAGATTTAATGGTGTTCACTATTTCTCTGTGTAAAGAGTAGAGGGTCTTATACTCATTTGTAGTCCTGGGATAGCCTGTTCCTGTTCTTCAATGCGAGAGCATGAGGGCGTGTTCGTTTTGAGAATTTCAAGAATTTATCCCATCTCTGCAATTCGCTCCATATACAGGTAATCGATTTACCTTCCTTATATTTAACTGGATCAGAAGAGTAAGTTGACATAATTCATAACTGTTACACTCAATCAATATATGAATACAATAAAAGACAACAAAAAATCATAATCATGTGAGTTCCTGATCAACTCATATTTATCACCCCATTTTACTAGCAAAAACTATTTCATCGAAACAAGTTGCTCTTTAGGTTTTTGAACTGAAAATGTAAAAATAACTTCCCGAAAGAATAATAGGTATTTGAAAGAGTTTCCTAAGATTGATTTAGTACCCTGATAGTTGAAAAACAACAACATTATCCCTAAGTTTACTTATATCATATTAAGGTTTTCTCCCAGGATGTTTCAGATGGGAAAAGAACACATTGTACAAGGACATCTTCCTTCGATGAAATGTAGCGCTAACGTTGTTGAATTAGTCTTCTAGACAGTCTCTCCTTCAAACATAGGGGAATGTATTTATGATCCTTGAGATCAGAGCAGGAGTCAGTTATCTCCTCCATGTCAAAAACTCTTCTATTGTAAAGAAGGGATTCATTTGCAGTCATCTTTTCATGTCTTCTCATCCTCTTAATTGACATTTTCAATTTGTTTGCCAAAATATTGTACAATTTTGTACCAATGTAAGATGGGTTTTTTTTTCCATAGAGATCTAGTAATGTGTTGGCAGTGCATAGTTCTTGGCATTTTGTTTGTTATAATAATGGAGGTCAGCACATCTTTTCAGGTTCCTTTACTTTTGCCAAGTAGATTCTAATATGTATAAGGGTACCGCTTTCAGGATCTTCTATTTCTTAAATGCTTCTCTACAGGAGTCTTGGGGTCTGATATTTGCCATTGTTTGTATAATTTTCTTTTGACAGACC
>NNCF01126640.1:0-26920 GCA_002313205.1 Laupala kohalensis | reverse complement strand
GTGAGATTTGAATAATTCACGGATTAATTATCAATTTAATCATCCATGTTACGAAATTACGAAGTTTAAAGGAAAGAAAGAGCCCAGAAATTTAAAGGAGGACCGTTGAAGGGTGGCAGAGCGCAGGCGGTCGCACCCGGTCGCGGCGAGGGGGTCGGCGGCGTCCTTTAACATCAAGTAAAATTTATGACGTTTTTAGAATTCGCAAGCTAGCGAGGGGATGAGGGAAGAGACCCGACCCGACTTAATAAACCCCAGATGTGCGGAGAGTAGAAACAAGTACGAACTTGTGTGAAAAATCGTTAAAGGTAAACGTCGTTGAGAAAGTTCTAGAAAGCAGTTGAAGCCCTTTAAAAATGTTCCAATGAGAGTCTAGGCGTAAGAAGGGGGAATCATTTCGGCATTGGGAGTTTTCGATCACATTGGGATTTGGGAGTTGATCTTCGTGTTGTTTTATGTATACCAGGTACAAGTGATGAATACAATCAGAGAGGCCTGTTTCTATGATTTCAACATCTACTCTCGATGGATCTAAGTTTGTACAGACAAAGTCTATAGAAGTTTGACTCTGCGAGGTGATCCTCGTTTGTGGGAGAATCAATCTTGTCAGGTCATATGTATTTAGGAATTTTGACAATTTAGTTTTATTGTTGTAGAACTTCATATGATCAATATTTATGTCACCCACCATAATTACTACATTTTGCCAGAGGGGTATGCTATCCAGCACTTTCAGGGTATTCTCAAGGTTATAATCTGGTCTGTACATTCCACTGGTATGATGTTTTCTACTAAATTAGACAATCAATATTATCTCCCTCTGTTCTGATGTCCTTCCATTAAGTCCTTTCCGTGATTATCAATATGCCTGGAACTATGGTAATGGAGTAATCGTTCAATCTGTCAATTTTTTTTCTTATCCTGTCAATTTTCTGAAAGAAGATACTTATTTTCAATTCTTTTACTTTTGTGTTTTGATTTTGGCTTCCTTCTTCTAGCGTAGTTCTAAAAATAGGGTCAATTTGTTCAGATGAGACTTCCATTCCAGTTGGGTTGTTTTGATGTGTAGCTCCTTCTGAAACCTTCACTATGGGCAGATTTACCTCTATGCCATTAGCAGCTGTATTAGTATTGGTTGTTAAGTGGCTTTGGTTTGTATATAAACTTAGTGTTTTGGCTTGTTCAAATAGAACTCTTCATGTTCCCCTCCCTTTATGAGTTGTTTTGCAGTATAGGGAGGTTTTTGTGTACTTTAAAAGTAGCTTCTTCACTTCTGTTATTGGCCTTCTTGGGCAGTGGCATCTTCAAGCCTACTATTGTATTATTATTTGATTTTCCCTGTTGTATTTTTTTCTTGCTACCAGAAGAGTGTATAGTTGTAGCATGAGGAACGTTAGTTGTTATAGGCACATTTGTAGGTGGTGGTGCTAGGGGCTCTACGTGTGTTACTTTATTGGTTTTCTGTTTGGTCCTGTCTCATCTTCATTTGAGCCAATTCAAATGAAAGGAATAAAGAATGGTCTGTTGCATATATTTCAGAGTTCCCTGTGTGAGTTTCCATACGATTAATTTGTTTAGGGTCCAGCGCAAGTATATTCATCTCCACCCTATTATGTTTCAGCTTATTAATTTCTTCCTGTACTCGTATATTTTCTTCTTTAGTTTACTTAGTGCTCTCTCATTTTCCTCATGTTCCTGGAAGACTTGTATTAATTCAGCTTTTATGGTTTTCCCTTCCCAATTGATGTTCCATTTCCTTCAGTGTTTCTATCAAAGTAGTATTTCTGTATAGTTACTTTTTCTATTCTTAACTCTTCAATTTTTGTCTATGCAGTTATCATTTCATTATGATCATATTTGTCAGAGATTTATTGCATCAGTTGGCAGTTAACTTTATATTTTGGGGTTCTTGCTTTAAATTGCTATTTTCTTCCAGCAGAACATTTCCTATTGCAGCTGCGAAGGTGATGAATGTTTCCAGGTCGTCGATGTTTTCAATATTTTGTGCATCTTCAATTTCCTTTCTGATTTCTTTAGTTTGTATCAAGTTCCGTGAGATGTTTTTGTTGTCCTCCCTGTTCAGGTATTGCTTTGCTGCCAAAGTTTATGTCTATATTGTAACGTAACTAAAAAGGTATAGGTGCTACGGTAATCTAGCCCCACGTTGAGAAAGCTAATTGTAACATAATTAAATGTGTGAATTGCTAAGCCCCACATTGGTGTGTCAATAGTAACAAAACTAAATCGACTAGTAGGTAATGTCAATTCTCTTACCTCCACGTTTCCGCTCGAAATCTGGTTATCTTCTTCTCTAAAAAGTTCGAAACTAAAAGGGTTCGGCCCTTTTTATTGTCGTGAAATACGCACAACTCCTTAATAAAGGAAACGCAAATCTGGTAAAATTGGTTTGATTATTTATTACATAAAATTACTCTTCATTATTCCACACTAACACTGCACATGTAAATATATCCCCTACACATTCCCATTACAAAATATCCCCCAAAACTCACAATATCATAAGACAGAATATTTGCTTTACTTTTCCTTCAAGCAACAACAAGACTGGTTGATAAACCACTCCAGCCAGTAGTCATTAGAAGTAACCAATCATTTGCAATATCAATCTGTCCTTGGTGATTTTGTTAATGAACATTCGTAAGCGCCACAAGAGTCTTTGGCGTCGTCACGGGTACCGTTCGCCCATTCATCTCTACCGGAATCAGCTGACCCACCGCGTAGCGTAGGAGATACCATTTTCGTCATTGAACAGCTCAATTTTACGCAGATATCACGACTTGATGCCGTTAATAATAGTTTCTGGCCATTTACTTCTCGGTAAAAATGTTCATTCCTCGTACAAGAGAACTTTCACCGAAGATCGGACGACACTCAAACCTACTAATTAAAAGTTGCGAATAACTTGCTCGAACTCTAATTGAAGTAGTTTGTAGCACACCAGCTGCCGTAAACTCATAAATGATCAACTAATGATCTCCTAGTCACATCAAATTTAACAAGTCTCTATCTCACCGAAATCTACGTCAGTCAGCCGACTTATAATAATGAACGATCAGTCATCAACGAACATGATCCCTGAATGAATTGAATCTGAATGAGTGAATATCCTAATCCCTCTAAACTGCGTCTCTGAATCCAAGTTCGTGCAGAGTGGCGTTGCTTACTCCTCAAAAGTAGGTAAAAAAACGAACTCAATATATCCAAGTCAATGTCCTCCAATTATATCCAACTACGTACCCAATTCTATGTCCACTTCCGAAACTAACGCCAGTGAACTCATGAGAATCATCAGCTCATTAAAAAACAAATTTTCAAAAGGCATAGGTGGTGTACCCGAGTTTATTGTTAAATTTTCGCCCCATGCTATATTAAATCCACTCTTAAATATTTTTAATAGTACTTTATCGGAAGGGGTGTTTCCTAAAATATTTAAGAGAGCTAAAGTGAAACCTTTACACTAGAAAGGAAACAAACTTAATATTGGAAATTACCGACCAATATCTCTACTACCCACTTTCTCAAAATCCTAGAAATATTGTTCTATTAGTGTCTTCTGGATTTTTTAAATGAAAAAATAACTTTCTCTCTGACGATCAACACGGTTTTAGGAAATCCTTTTCCACTACAAGCGCCAAATTTTCTTTCTTAAACGATGTTACCACATCTCTTGACAGTGGAGAAAATCCTCAGGGTGTTTTTCTTGACTCTTGACCAAAGCATTCGAAGTCATCGATCACGAAATTCTCCTTTCCAAATTGCATTCTTAAGGCATTCGGGACTTCCACATCAATAACTAACATCTTATTTAAAAGATAGATATCAACAGGTCGAAATATCCTATACTAAAAATAAAATACTTGAGCGTTGTCTTTCAGAAACAAAGACACTTGCGGAGTACCCCCAAGGTTCAATTCTCGGCCCTATACTTTTTTTATTCTATGTGAACATGTCATCATCCACATCAGATATCAAAATGGTTCTTTTTGCTGATGACACTAGTTTACTATGTAAACACGCCAATGCTCAGAAAGTTTTGTCTAACCTTTCGGCTTGGTTCCATGCAAACCGTCTCATGGTAAACACTGACAAAAGTGTCTATGTTATTTTACAAAAGTATCTCAAAATTTTTACCCCAGGTTTCTCTTTCGTTAAACGGAACACAATTCAAAACTTACGTATACAAAATTTGTAGGTCCCCATATTCAAGACAGCCTCAAATGGATTTGTCACGTTGACAATGTTTAATTCCCAATTAAGCAAATTGAGTTACGCATTCCGAATCTTAGTTACCGTAGTTAGTCCACGTATTTCCCGTTGCGTATATTTTACAAACATTTACTGCCATATACGTTACGACATTACCTTCTGGGGCAATTCCGGTCGGAGTATTCAAACTTTCAGAATTCAGAAGAGGATAGTTCGGATAATTTGTAAATTTCACCCCCGAAACCTTTATTCAAGGAATTAAATACCTTAACATTACCCTGCATTTATATTTATGAAACTGTCGTGGTTGTTAAGACCGAATTACTGAAGTGCCACCCTACTTTCATATGAAACAGTCCCGTTCGAACACAATACTCGCAATAATAATAATATATGTCCATTACTCTTTGCCAAAAAGGACCATATCATTTGCAAATCGTTCTGTATAATTCTCTACCCAAGAATATAAAAGATGTTAAGAATTTGAATTTCTTCAAATCCGCGGTTACAAACTACCTCCTGCACCAACGCATCTACAATGTAAAAGAATTTATTGATTTTAATAAAAGTGAAATCCGTCTTGTATTTTATCACGCCATTGCTGTAGAACTTTTAAAATAATTTATGAGAATTTCAAAACTATTTTCTTGCATTATTGTGTTGTCTTATTGCTCAGAATAATTTAGTTTTGTGTGTACTCAACTTTGGCACGGTTGTGTACATAAATTCTGTAGCCCCATCCTGGCCCGGGCTTTTCTCCGTTTTTCCTTCGGGTAGAGGCGGATTTCTTATACAGGTTCTCTAGGTTTTGTCTAGGGGCTTGTTGATTGTAACAATAAATCGTGAATTTAGTGTTATTTCAATTATGATTTTTAAACACTATACTCACAATAATCTGTAGTTCGATAATAATTTGTACATGTAAATTTACAAACATATTTGCGTTAAATTACAAATATATTGACATTATATATGTATTATAACTCGCAGCTAACTTTTTATCTTATCTAGGAACTTATGCAAAAAAAATTTGAATCCGCCTCTGCCTTAGGGCCCTTGATCGGAATTGATGGGATGGTCCCTTGCTTGCTTCGGGAGAGTAAATTAGTTTATTGTCGTCCAGGTGGTCATACACAGTTTGTATTGCTCTTTTGACAATTTTTGTGTGTGTGACTTTACGGCACATGTCGACATCATAGGACATTGGAGCCCGAAAAACTTGTACATGTAGGAAAAATGCAGTTACGCACTAAGGAGAGCCAACATGACTCTCCCCGCGCGTGGGACTCGTCGAATCATTCAACCCTACCCACTAAAAACCCTCCTGATCTACAACACACCAAAACATATCTCACAATTACAACACATCAAAACATTAAATGGAGGGTAGAAACAACATGGGGGACAAAGAATAAGAGGGGACAAAAATGAGAGGTACGAGGAAAATAAAAGATACCCTAGCCTTAATAGCGTCGGGATCGAAAAGAACATGAGGTGACCCAGAAAGGTCAGAGAAAAGAAAAAAAAGGAGCCCTGCATAAGTAAGTGGAATTAATGCCAGACTCAGCTCGGGGCCCCGTGTTTGCCAAACACGAACTTACTAGATGTAAGTCCCCTGAGGGGACAATAAATTTATGTTATTTATTATATATTATCTGTCGTGAACTTTTTTGTTGACCTCTTTGAGACAAACTATATTTCCATTCAAAGTGTTCACCTATTTCTAACCGTTTAGGCAAATATAACAATCTTTTTCCTGATTTCATCACATTTATTGTCAAAAACCATTTCTATCCTTCTTATCTTACATTTAAAACTAAAAAAGCTAGCCTATGTACTTCCTGGTCATCTAAGCTATGTTCCCGCGAAATTTTATCACGACCGATTCAATAGTTTATTCATGATCAGGTAGTTGACAGACATACTTCCGCATTACGAATTTACATATTAGTACGGTGTACAGATATCACTCGTTTTACACCTCATTTCTATACATCATCTTACCCCTGCTGGATAATCTTGTTAGATAGCTAGTGAAATGTTTTCCATGTTTTAGTTACGCCAGGAGTTATTCTAGAACACAAGTACACCCACTAGCACATATTCTTCAATTTTTATATGTAAACCACAGAATACTAGACCGCATTCTACCGTGTTAACGGCTTGTTACTGGTTTCAGCGCTCCAAACGCAAATTTGTACCAACTACTCTAGTTCTACAAGCAGCCGCCTGGGCGCATGTCAGTTCCCGATTCCGTTACTCTTCTCGGTACTGTACCCCACAAATCATATTTGGAATGCTGAAGTGAAGTGACACCCTTTTTGTCATATAAGTACACGATCACCCCGTATAAAGAATAAACACCCTTTTCGTTGAGGGTGAGAAGGAATGAAAGGTCAAAATAATCAAATAAATATTAGTGTTGAGATCATAATTTTCGGGGTCGTTGAAATTAGTAGTGTCATCCTCGAAGACGTCAAAGTTCACAATAGGTCCGTATGAACTTCAGCACCCCTGGGGAGGGAGACGCCATGAAAAAATTATCGAACATGACATACCAGTAACGAGTCTACTATTTGATAGGTGAAAGTGAAAACCCGATATCGTGTAAGTTGAAAGACAGCAACCCTGGGGTGGAGTGGAAATGAGTTTATGGATAAAATGAATTAAAAACTAATTTTGAAATACAAAAATTACATTGAATCCATAGTATTACGGTTGATAAGATTTTTAAACTACCAATGCAGTTGTTTTAGTTAAGATTACATAGTGGCACGGTATCCTTAGAGTTGGGGTGGGAAAGGTGGGACGTAAAAATTATGTCAAGATCCCGATGTTAAGGTCGAGTTCATGGTTTTTGTGGATTCCAAACTGTATAGTGGTTAGGCGGAAGAACGGTCCAGGTGACCCGTTCTTTGCCACTAAACAAAGGCATTATTATTATCATTATTATTTTTAAATTGTATTTGCTGTGACATTATGCGCGACACCTCTAAAGGTGAGGATTGGGTAGAGCGAGACACGAAAAATTATCCAAAAGTTCTGGTAAGAAAGGATTTGACGAAAATTCGCCCCTAAGTGGATGCCAAAAGAAAATGGTGCTTTCTCAAAACTTTACTCTTAAACTTCCACTTGTATCAAAAGTATCAAACCAATACACACCAACACTATTAACCGTCTACCATTTAAGGATAACTTTTTCACTGGATATCATTGTGAGAAAGAATAAAGTTACACACATATTACAAAATTCACGCCAGCAAAGTCGCGGTATTCAGCTAGTTGATAATTATACTGAACTATCAACAGCATCTTTGCCCAGTCATTCCCCGGAATTGAGAAACGCAAAAATGTATTTACATTTTCATGTCACAATTTTTAAATTGTCGGTAATTTGGTGTAAAAATTTGTAGGTCCCCTCAAATTCTATTCCCACTGCCCCCTCCCCCACATCTCTGTGGCATTTCATATGTCTTAACTCTTCTTTCATTTACTTGAAAAGGATGTTACTTGACTACTTGAGTCCTGGCAATTAACAGTTCAGACGCATCTCACCATGTATTCCTAGGGAATTGTACATGAATGACGAGAAGCTACTCATAAATGTTCAGACGTCCTGTTCACTTTGTAATGCTAAATGCGAAAGCGAGATAATCTTGACTACAACTGGCCGAGGGCGGGGGGTAGAAAACATTGTCCAGTAAAATACAATAGCCCTGAACCTGGTGGCTTGGGAGAGGAACAACGTCAAGATCTACGAGGTATCAGTCCCCTTCGTCATCCATGGTGTCGTGGACATAGGGAATGCGGTGAAAAGAGAGAAAAATAGCAAGAAGCCGCACGCTCTTCTTAGGTCTTGGATCCTCCAGGCTGAAGTGGTTCCGTTTGGGGATCGCTGGGCGAGTGGAGTCAGGAAAATGACGTCGCTTTGAAGAAGATCTGCTACAATGAGGGGCGTCGCAGGGTCCTAGCAGGGAAGATGGTCCTCGACGTGCTGAACGCATCGCGCTCTATCTTCCGTAAGCACATCGCGGATGAGGGTCTTGCAGATCCGGAGTTCCTTCGGCGTTATTGGTGTTATAGGTTATTGTAAAAGTACTACAGCAATGGCGTGATAAAGTACAAGGCGGATTTCACTTTTATCAAAATCAATAAATTCTTTTAGATTGTAGAAGCACTGGTGCAGGAGGTAATTTCTAACTGCGGATTGGAAGAGATTTAAATTCATAATATCTTTTATATTCTTGGGCATGGAATTATGTAGAACGATTCCCAAATGATATGGTCCTTTCTGGTAAATAGTGGCTGACACTCTAGACCGATGANGTTTTTTGACAATAAATTTATTTATTATTTATTTATTTATTATTACTACGTCGAGTATTGTGTTCGAACGAGACTGTTTCATATGAAAGGGTGGCACTTCAGTAATTCGGTCTTAACAAACGGGATCGTTTCTGTGTATCTACTGCATCGGCAGAACGATCAGTGTCTTGATAAGAGTAAAAAATATTTGAGGAATACAATTCTTCTAGAACGTCTATTGGTCTTGTGAATGTTGGCCGCTGATAAAATGGTCCTCATCTTGGATGACTTTGTGTCCGCCAGGGGAGAGCAAAGACACTTAACCTTGTTTTAAAACTCTAAGTAAATAAATGACCATAAGAAGCTTACTTTCTACATTTAGTTTCTATATCTAACACAATATTTATTGTTCCTTTCGTCTAGCGTAATGTTATAGAATACGAAAGGCCCTGGAGTAAACTTACGTATTTGACTTCCGTTTACGTCCTTTTACTAAAGGATTCTGAGAACTGGGACGAAAAGTTCGGAATTGTTACTGGTCGAACTGCGCACAACTAGATTTTATTTTATATTTTTTATTATGTTGCTATGTTCACTAATTGTTTATTTTGATGCAATCCATAAATTAAGAGACTTGTTATTATCTATAACATCACTCTATTTTCTAGGATAACTGGATCTAGCAAACAGTTTTAAAATTAAGAGAATGAAGAACGACCGTTCAGAAAGATCGATACGATGGGAGATGAACGATTCATCGAAACAACAAATTATTTAATTAGATTCGTTCATTCACGAACCGTAGGTGAATACCCACGCGCAGCCCACGCTGGTGCGAATGATTGTGGTGCGAGCTCAGTGCGATTTGCACGTGCGTACACGTGGCGTACATGTGTATGACCTGGAGAAGTAAATAAGAAACAGTTGTAAGTGATTTCAACTAATAGATTTCTTATTTAAGATCATTTTGGAGTTTTCCGTAAGGTAAGACGTATATTCTTAATTTGTATTAAAACTTATTCTTCGTGCGTTTATAACCTCTATCCTTTTCTTTTCTTCACCTTAATGCAATTTTCGGCGTCAATACGATACAGTATCTTTAACTGTCCAGGTATTTGAATTTTAACAATTTTCATTGTATCCACCCTTCCGAAATGTTCTCGAGATAATTTTCAATCGAAATCATATGTAATCATTTACATATTATGCCTTTTATTTGTTCATGAATGATTAGGTATTATTTTCTTCTCTTTGGTTAGTGCCAGTTGAATCGAGAATTTGGGGTGAATTTAACAATTGTTTCACATTATCTTTGTGGAAGTTAAGAAATTGGTGGCGGTTTCGTGATTTATAGGTGTTTAGTTTGGTTGGGTCAAGTGATTTATTGTCCATTGTAATGTTACCTTTTATGTAGTAATGTTACTTATATTAAATGTTTTTGACTTCTTGTCATGTTTCTGGCAATTTGGCGAAGTATATAATTGTGAAATAAAATATCCGTAAATTGAAGTAGTCAACTCAAGTATCATTGTGCAGCTTTTGTGTATTTGTTTTTTCTTACAGTTTGAGTTTGGAGTAACTAATGATCAGCACAACCTTGTGATGTAGAGTTTTTAGTGAATATTTTGTCCATTTAATATTTTTTGATATGTATTGATATATACTGTATATTTTTTCAGGTATTCATTATGTCTGATGAGATTTCCCCTAAGAAGAAATTCAAAGGTGGAAAGAAAAATACAGGGAACACCATTAGTGTTCCTTCATTCCCACTAGGCAATACTACCACTACTACTGTAAATGAAGGAGGAATGGAAAAGTTGCATGGGGGATTTTATTTAGCAAGACGTGCATCTGAAAGAGGACGAGGGGATTTTGGCAGAGGAAGAGGAGGGTTCGGACGAGGACGTGGGGGATTTTTAAGAGGAAGAGGTGGATTTGAAAGAGGGAGAGGAGGATTTTTAAGAGGAAGAGGCGGATTTGAAAGAGGGCGAGGAGGATTTGAAAGAGGGCGAGGTGGGTTAGAAAGAGGGCGAGGAGAATTTTTAAGAGGAAGAGGTGGGTTTGAAAGAGGGCGAGGAGGATTTTTAAGAGGAAGAGGTGGGTTTGAAAGAGGACATGGGGAACCTGTAAGAGGAAGAGGCAGGGTTGAAAGGGGGCGTTGGGGATCTGTAAGAGGAAGAGGCATATTTGAAAGTGGGGAAGCTGTAAAAAAATCCAAAAGTGGTGGGGGAGTAGTAAAAGGCAAGAAAAGAGTTAAGCTTGAAGTTACGGAACGGGGAAGATTTGATGGAATCCCCTGTTCTGTAATGAATCTTCCAATTTTCAAGATTCAAGAAAAGTTGAAAGGTAGTATATTTTCTATTACTTACATTTTGGGTAAATCGAAGATTCCCAGTGAATGTAATGGAATATCTTCCTCAGATGATATCCAAGAGATGTTATTTTCCGGTTTACATTTCTCAGGTCATTGCAGTGGGAAAATCATATTACAATTCTTACAGTATTAGCTTCATCTTGATGAAGTCCAAACCCTCTAATATCTCGCACATTTTTAATCTATTTTAATAACCTTAGTTATTAAGCAACATGTTAAATTAGTTGAATGGGTTACTGTTAATACAGTTTATTCATGGCTCTCTATTTAGGCAGTTCTCTTATACTTCCTTTTATTCCTCAGATTCTAATTATAGGTTTTTCTTATTTGATTAGAATTTAAGACCTGTAAAAAACTTAAAATATTAAGAAACGTAAATAATGATCAAGTAATACAAGTAAAAGAAAAAAAACAGCAAATTTAAAATATTATGTATTTTCTTAGTTCCCTATGTTTAATGGAAAAAATGTGTTTCTGAATAATTTATTGGTTTTTGTTGTGAAAAATTTATGAGAGGTTTTGTTTGATTTTGTCTTTTCTTAAAATTTTGAAATAAAAATATTCCTACTTGATTGGAGGTTGTGGAGACTTTTGTTATGTGTGGTACTTTATGAGTATTCACTTTTCACGTTTTGTGAAGTTTGAAGGAAAACATTTTAAACACTTGTTTTGAGAATGAGGTATAATGTTTTATTTCTTCAAATCAAATTTATTTCTTCTTGAGAGTTTCTTATTTGTACATTAGAGTAAAATAGTGCTGTTGGCTCCATATGACACTTTTTAATACCAGTGTACTAACTATATAGAGAAACACTTTTCCCTCTGATACTTCTCTTATAGGAACAAACCAGTATTTGAAATATTATTGTCACAATCAGTAAAAATAAAATACTATCATAATATTTAAGTATTCAAATAGCTATGATTATTTAAATAATAAAATTGCAACATAAACTGATATAGTAATGTTAAATAAAGAATTTTGGCAATGTAATTTGTAGTTCTTCTTTCCTAGTGCAGTTTATTTAATATCCATATTTTCAATAAAATGTTTATAAATGACATTTTCTTATGAAGATAAATTTTGCTATGATTATTTGTATAGAAAAAGGAAACGGCATTCTTGATTGCTGACTTTATGTTTGCTGTTTTAGTATATAAGGTTTTGTTTTTGTCTTGGTTGTTTTCATGTGATCATTATTGTGATTTTTGTATATATTTTTTGTCTGGTGCTTCATACTGATAAACCTTACTTTTCCAGTTCCTTTGCGAGAGTTCGATGAGTTGACAATTGATAGGGTGTTTTCTTTCTTGGACGTGTTGGAGAAGAAGGCGGCTAAGAAAAGTTTTGACCTTGAAAATTTTTTGGTACGTGTAAGTGGTTTCTATATAATTATTTATTGTTATTAGTAAATATATCTCCTTGTGGATTAAATAAGGGATATTAACCTGAGCGTGACATTTATCAAATTTGTATGCCTGTTCTCTGACCATCTTAGCCACCCTTACACAAGATTTATTAAAATGTTTCATATCTATACATGTAATTGTGTATTTGTAGCTACATTATATTTTACCTAATGATGAATGAAATTGGCTGTTGAAATATTGTGTGTTAAAAAATAAAATTAGTCTAGTGGCAATGTTGTTCTATTTTTGCAGTTTTCATTAATTTATTTTTGACCTCAGTTGTCATCATCTTTTTTTGATGATCTGTTTTGGTAGGAGGTTGTAAAACTTAACACCAATATTTGAATTCTTCCTCTAATAAAGAGGAATAGTATGATAGCGAAGGCAAGATATAGTTCGATGTTGTTCTTGAATTGTGTGCATAAATAATAATAATAAATGACTTTATTAGAGTTGAGGCTAAGACTGAGGTCTACTCTTCTGCCTACCCATTTAGCAAATATTTACAATATCATTACAAAATTAGGTTGAATGGGAGGGTATGTACTATATCCACTGCTGGGAAAGCAAGTTAAGAACCATCCCGGTATTGAACCTTCAGCGATTCAGGGAAGCCCAGTAACAACCCCAATCAGGATAGTGGGTTTAGACTGAACATAACAAATTATTCATAAAATAGTGTATGATGAAATTGATTTGTAACTAATGTTGTATCTGTAAAAATAAAAGAATGACATTAGAGAGGATAAAAGAGATTTGCAGAAAAAATGAATAAAACATTACGTAACCGCTATACAAAAATTAAGTTAAATGTGGCAAAAAAACAAATATAAATACAGTGAAGACATATTTCATTTTACACAGACTGACATCATGTAGACATTACATTGTACTAGGGTTTACATCTTAAATTGCAAATTACGGGGCATTGCATAAGTCAATATTCAATAATAAATATTTTTACAAAAAAATCGATTTAATATATGAAATGATAACAGTTTAGTTTTGAGAAAGAAAGAAAAACACATAAGTAGAAGGGGAGTGGGAGTAATAGAAGTAATACGGGGAGAAGATACTTTTAAGATTGAAGAGATAGAAGAAAGGGTAGTTGAAAATAGATGTGGTGTTTACAAGAGAAGGAAAAATATGGTAATTGAATAAGTAAACAACAATAATAAAAAGTAGGGTATTAGGAGAAGCACCCAGGTAACTATCTCATATTATGAGGGATGTTGGCGCAATCAAGAGGTTAATTTTTTTAATGAATATATGGACATCATTCAGATGCCTCACGTCAGATGGTAGTTTATTCTATTCAAGAATTGTACTTACGGTAAATGACTTGTTGAATACGGCTGTTGTGTGTTGTGGTAAGCGGTGAAGTTCATCTTCTTTTTTTTTAAATATAATATTGAAAGTTTATAGCAAGTTTAGTTAAGTGTTTATTATTTAGTATCTTGATGAGGTTATGGAGAATATGTCGTGTTTTAATGGGGAATATTTCAGCAACATTATGATAAATGGTCATATTTGCATAAATCAAATATGAAATGGAGGCATGCATTTTGTGTAACTTGTAATTTATGTTGTAGCTTTGAACTTAAATCTGAAAAGATAAAATCAGTGTAGTCTAAGTGACATTATTAGTGAAATTTATCAGAAATGTTCTCGTGGAAGTGGGTAATAAATTAAGAGACACCTTTGGATACACATAGGGAAAAATACTTCTTGACAATATACGAAATATTAGAAAGTGTTGGAAGTATACTAATAGGTTGATAATCGCTTGGAGAGGTGGAATGAGGTGTTGTTGTGTGTGTGTGTGTTTTTGTTTGCTATGGGAGGCGTTATCCATGCAGGTGGATAGGATTCACTACAGACAGAAAAGTTTATTATGTCTGTAATGTCTGATATTGCTATGTGAGTAGATAGTTTTAAGAGTCCAGCATTCATGCAATTAGATCCAGATGCGTTAGATTTGAGACTTTTAATTATGTTCTGCCAGATTTTACACCAGAGAAGTAGAAAAGACCAGTATGTTGTTTTTTAGGAACATTTATTGATTCCAGAATATTAGATTTTCCTATATCATTGAGATCTGGTGAAGAATTTAACAAAGTATTGGTGAAGATCATCTAGTAGAATATTAACATGTAATGTGAATTGACATTTCCCGACACTAACACTTTCCACTGAGTATTACTATCGCGATTTGCTCTGTGAAACTATTTTGAAAGTAATTAGTTTTAACACTTATAATTTTGCTAGTGTCAATATTGTTTAACTTTTTATAAATGGTTCTATCACAGTCACACTTTCTGCATCGGCAGATTTTATGAGCAACATTTTTTTCCTTCATTAAATTTCGTGTTGTGTTAATTATCCACAGAGCTGGGAAACCATTTAAGCGAGCAGTTTACAATGATTGATAATTGTTTATGTGCTGAGTTGGTAAATAAAAAAAATATTTTGACTTTTCGATCCAAGGAGTTTTCATTATACGTGAGTTCCCCTGGAGTCATAGTTCCTTGCATTTGAAACTCTTCTGAAACAAAATTTTTGAAGTCTCTGTAATTGATTGTTTTTGGAGTGTACCTGGGAGATTTATGATTATAAGAGACACATAAAAGATCATGTTTTGATATACCTGGAATGGGTGTCTGAACGTGAAGTAGTACTTTTTTATATTGGACACAATGATATGATCAATCCACGTTTTGGCCTCTCTCTTCTGATGTGTTTCTCGGAGTGGAAGAATCTTGAGATTAATACATCTCCCATTATAATATGTTTGTGATGACAAACAAATTTGAATAATACAATTTCTATCAGCATCTTTACATTCCATAGTGGCTAATATGGCAGAAAAATCTATACCTTTAAAAGTTGTTATTTTCATTACTATTTTAGCTTTGAAATATACCATTTTGGAAACACTTAGATGTGTTTGTAAATGATACATTTTCCATCATGTATTTCCAATTGAGGAAAATTAGAAGATATTTGTCTGTTAGAATCATAGTCTATACTATTAGGTTCAATATATCTCCCATTGATCGTAATCAAAATTTCTCTTAAAATTATTAGATAAACGTATTTTTTCCTTAATAGCTAGAGAACAAGTATCACGAGGATTATCTTCACATATTTCACAAGGAACAGCTTTTGGCTTTGCTCTCACATAAATATAAGCATCTCCTTGTGCAAAAATTAAATCTGAAAACTCCTTATCAAAACATTGTCGTATTGGTCTTCACGTACTGTCACACCATTTTGGTTAGTCTTTCCTACATATTCAGACATAGTAGTATGTAATACATATATTCCAACTGTATCACTCATACCCCATTGTCCACCAAAAAACAAATTACCATTTACATACTGAAGAGACCCCGTACTACTATTGATAAAGTGAAGCTGCCGCACGAAAAGTTACCAAATTCGGGAGAATGGACAACCCACTCAATTGATTCTACCTATTTCGTACATTACTCGACTTAGTGATATTTTCATCTTATATGTTGTATTCACTACCACCAAACTTGACAAAATACCTCTAGCAGAGCCTGTCCTTAAAATACTTTTTTTTGTCTTGTGTGTCTTTTTCTGTTATTTTAAATGAAGATGGTTTCCAAGAGTAGGTATCAATAGTAGAGTTGGTTCTCTCTCTGTATCTCTCTCTTTCTCCAGCAAACGATAATCCCCACGGTGGACCCGATTGTTTCCACGCTGAACGATGATGGTTCCATCTACAGTCTGTATATTGGAGATCCTGAAGCGTTGAGTCGCCACCTGTAGCAATTCCAATCGGGTCCTCGTGAGGTCATTCTGTATGGTGATACCCGATCCTTTCAGGGCATGCTTCGCATGGAATATCCCCTGGAATTTTCTTTAACTGAGAGTTCCTCCATGTATACATCTCCAACTGATTAGTTCGATCTTTCAACTCCTGCTTAAAGGCGCAGACCGGCGATCGCAGCTACTGTTGTAGTTAATCCCTCCATCACTCACCGCAAGCGGAGTTGTTCTTCCCAATTCCCTCTCATAAATCATGTGGTTAAGTGGAAGAACTGGCCTAATGATAGCACTTATCATCTGTCACATAAAAGTTATCATTTTTTCTATCCACTTCCAGATCAATGTAGAACTTTTCATTTAACATCTGCCATTTTTATCACTGAATGAGATAAATAATTTAAGGTTAAGTAGAAGGCAAAATAGAAAAAAAAGTACTCTTAAAATATGATTCACAATTTTAATTCATTTCTTCTAGGTAATTAACTTTAATATGTTGTTTAAAAACATGTTTAGTATGTCATATATGAAGCAGTACAGTTTCAATGTTTTATTCTAATTTTCTATGCTACAGTAGTTGGACTTTTTCTCTCTTATCTTTGTCTTTTGTTGTTAGAGAATTGACTTTGCTATTATATTTTGTTGGTTTCATGTTTTCTGGTTAAAAGACATTTTAATAAAAGTACTGTTATCTCATTGTATGCAGTTACAAAAAGAATATTTCACTATCTCTTTTTGGAATACAGCGTCTGTGTTTGTATTTTATTTATTGATTGATTTCTTACTATAAAATTAGTAACCTGATATGCAAAATATTTATTTTACACCATACTCTGACCCTTTTTATCGGGTATATTCTTCCTGAAAGAGTGATATGGGGTAGACCTCATTAGATAGACATTTAAGTATTCTTTGTTGTCTCATATAACGTTTCTTAATTGCTTTTTCTTCTCTAATTTCTAAAACAGATTTCTTTGGGGGCTTAAAATTTGATATTATTTAAAATTTAACCTTTTCCTGTAATAATTTATATTTTAATTTTTAAAGATAATTTAATTATAAAAACATTGTAATAGTTTTCTTCTCCGTACACCAACCTAATAGCTGTACATCAAGTTTACCAAGATAGGGCCAATAATCCCCTTATTTGCACTTGCAAGAATTTCTTGTGAAATGTTGTGTAATTTCTTGTACAATTTTTTTTAAAGGCTGATGTTAAATCTACTGGACAACAGGCAAAGAAACAAACTAATAAAGTTCATGTGTGGAGGAAATTAATAAATAATGTGCCAACACCAACCTTGAAAGATTCTCTGGATTTTAGCAAAGTCTACGTCTGTAAAGATTTAAACCAACAGGCAAGTATTTTTATTTGAATGTGTACTTATTAGAATGTTATGTACTTTTTTTTGTCCTGTCCCTCATATATTGTTCTCAATGTTTTGAGTTATGTTTTGGTATGTTGTGATTCAAGAGGATATTTAGTGGGTAGGGTTGAGTCATTCGGCGAGTCCCACACGCGTGGAGAGTCGTGTTGGCTCCCCCTAGTGCGTAACTGCATTTTCCCTACCTGTAGAAGTTTTTTAGGGCTCCAATGTCCTTTGATGTTGATGAGCCGTTCACTCGAAACCTTATTCAAGGAGCAGCATATGTATTGGGAGGAGTTCGATCACCCGACATTCAGCCCCGATCTCGCTCCTATTGCCTACCACTTGTTGTTGAACTTGAAGCATGATTTTGGAGGAAAGCGCTTTGACTGCAATGGTGATGCAAAAAACGGTGTTCAGCATTGGCTGCCTTCACTGGCGGCATCTTCGTTTGAAGAGGGCATAGAAAAGTTCATTTCCCGCTATGACAAATGTCTGAAGAATGATGACAACTATGTCAAATATATTTGTCTTTGTAAAAAGAAGTTTATCAGTTTATTTTTTAGAACTACTATTACTTTCCAGACACGCTTTGAATTTTGTTTTTCGTCTTTGAGTATTGTAGTTAGTTGTGATTGGAATCGTTTTTCCTCAAATGTTTTGGGAAATTAGTGTCATCCATGATTTCATCAAAGATACGTGTACACTAATTCACATTTAATTTTGGAGATCAGTCAGATTAGGAAGAGTCAAGTGTATGGGATGATAGTGTTGGGTAGTAAGTAATGAACTAGTTCACATGAAAGAAACGTGAAGGAAACACTCTTTCTCCCAGAGTTACAAGATCGTGAGCATGAGAAGTGCCCCATACGACGTCGTTAATAGATATCCTTGGAACACTTGCGAATGGGGAGAACACATGACTCAGGTGCAAGGGTGTAGCCACATTTTGCTACCAGTAATTTGACAAGGTGCTGGAGTAGTGGTGTCATCTCAAATACTTCATTTTTAGTTAGATATTACAAATTGTTGAAATGAAATTATACTGCATTTACATACTGGGGTTACATGTGGAAAATATGGTTCATGTGATACAATTTGAGAATACTTTTTTACCTCATATACTCCGATCTTATCATTTCTTACACTTGCTCAGTGGCCTATAATAAGATAAATGTTTGATATTAATGGCTTATCTTTTGCCTTTTTGAGAATGCATATTTATTATTGTTTAGAAATTCAAAAATATTGTTCCAGTGGAGGCAGATATATTGTCTCAGTTATTGGAGTTCTATTGCTAAATGTACTTGACAAAAAAATGTATCAATCAATTAATGAAAACTGACCAATGAATAAATAAGAAAGACCTGTTAGTGTTATTTGCTGGGCAACATTTTACCTTACCCTATCCATTGCAAGGTTGATTGTTTGAAAATGGCCTATGGGGTAAGGAATGTGGGACAGCTCTGAAATTGAGTATACACCCTGTGAATATATACACACAAATTCTTCATAATTATATGAATAGTGCATGTAATGTTGTAAAATATGTTTCTAACATGATTGCAGAGATTGGCGGAATTGAAGAATCCAGCGATTCCAAAACCTCGATATCAGAAACCATGGGACGTCCTATTTGAAGAAGTAACATCTGCCCTTGGAGTTAGTATATCTTACAAAATATATTTTTCTTCTTCCTTTGTTATAAAATTCTTTGTGTTTTCTGGAACAAATATTTCGCTGTTGGTGTTATTACTTTCATATTAAGTTCGAAGTGATTGGATGCTACGTAAAATGAATGATATCAATTTTTAATATCTTTCATATTGGAATTGTATTCCTACTTCCTAGTTCATAAATTGAAATTTCAGTTTGAATAAATAAATAAGTAATGAGCTTTTAAGGCAGATAATATATTATAGTACACTCAGGATAAGATACATAAGAACAATACTAACACCCAAAAAATTTCAGAACTTTGTGACTCTTTGGCACCTTTTGGTACCATTATCCAATGAGATAAGATATTGTGATTGAAATCTCAAGTTAAACCAAAAGAATGATTAAACAATACTACTCGTACATACAACGTTGTGGAGGGGGGTAAGAATTCAAGGAGCAAAAAACTTAATAGAAAACTCAGAACACAAAACGATGAGACAATAAAATTCAAATAAATATGGTCAAAATATATGATCAATATATAATAATAAAATTCAAATAAATATGATCAAAATCTGTATTCAACTGAGGGGTCGATGACCTTGACGTTGGCGAACTCTAAAACTTGAAGGGGAAAAAAAATCTATTCAGCTTTAAGGTGATTTGTGTATAATTTTTAAATGTATGATGTTTGACTAAATGTGGATGTGGGTACACTACATTATAATCTCCACTAGAAAATAATGTGATATATCATTTTATGAAATCAATAAAAAATTGTAGAATTAAAAATTAAAAATGAAAGGATAGAATATTTATTAGTGTAAAAAGTTGTGAGCTATTAGAAGAATTCTTTTGTAGGGAAAAGAGAGAAGGGAGTGACTGAATTTAGAAAGTTGTTGACATTAACGCTAGATGTACGAGTTTGAGCTTATTTTATCGTGCTTTGACTGTTAAGAGGCAGAAAGGACGATGGAAAGGTTTGTGATGAGGCTTATACCAGAACTCTTATGTCCTGACCCACTGTACTGATGGACTTTTCGATATGAGAGTGAGTACGTGACTGAGATACATGTGCAGATAAGAGTACAGGGGCAATACATGTGCAGTAAGAGCATATGGGGAAAATATGAAAACTTCATTGGATCTGACAATTGAAAATAATTACTATTGCAATTAGTATTTTTTTTTCATACTATATTAGTATAGAACTATTCAATGAATTTGTTTGTGGTAACTATGACTTTCGGTTGCAGAAGTGCGAGTGTTCACCTGAAGTACTGTATCAAAATGGATTACGTTTTTCTGGGAGACAAATTGTTAAATGCAAGTATCGTGAAGAATGTAGGAAACACTCAGTATCTGTCGCTGACTTTTTGTAAGTAACGTTTTGATTGCATTTTTTGTAGTGTGTGTGTGTGTGTGCCTGCAGGTGTTGCGTATTTGTGTGGGTGCGAGTGTACATTGGTGTGCGTACTTGTTAGTGTGTTTGTGTTTGGGTATGTGTGTACAGGTTATGAATGTTTTCCTGGCCCGGGTTTTTCTTCGTTTTTCCTTCGGGTAGAGGCGGATTTCTTATACAGGTTCTCTAGACTTTGTCTAGGGGCGTGTTTATTGTAACAATAAATCGTGAATTTAGTGTTTTTTCAACTATGATTTTTAAACACTATACTCACAATAATCTGTAGTTCGATAATAACTTTTACATGTAAATTTACAAACATATTGACATTATATATGTATTATAACTCGCAGCTAACTTTATATCTTATCTATAACTTTTGCTGAAATTTTTGAATCTGCCTCTGCCTTAGGGCCTTGATCAGAATTGATGGGATGGTCCCTTGGTTGCTCCCGGAGAGTAAATTAGTTTATTGTCCTCCACGTGGTCATACGCAGTTTGTACTGTTTTTTGACAATAAATTTATTATGGTATGGTGGGTGGGTGGGTGTGGACATGTGTGGGTGGGTGCATGTGTATCAGTATACTATTTTTATAATATATCACTGAGAAAAGGGTGGATGGAAAACTAGGAATTAGATACACTTTTAGAATGTATAAGGTATATACTTCTACTTTTTCGTCATTGTTTGTGCTGTAGTGTTGTATTTACAAGCCTTTTTGCTTGTAGATTTTGTGTAATTGTTTATATTAAACATCTGTCCTAGCAATACATAGTAATTTCTGTTCTCAAATTTTGAGACTTATTTATTGTTTTTTGTTACAGTAAGAAGAACCCTGACTCTTTTCCCTTGAAAGAACAAGAAATATTATGTTAGATATTTGATTTTGTTTTAATTCAATAATTTTATTTTTTTGTAGTATCAGATGTCTGTTAAAAAGTAGTTTTGGTTCTTTCTTTTAATAAAAAATCATTTGGTTTATAAAATATTTATTGTTGATACTTCCTATTAAATATCTTTCATCAACTTTTCTTGGACTGTCTTTAATGTTATATAAGTATCATATGGCATCATTTCACATTCTCTCTGCAAGTGACCGTACATCAGAAGAGCTTCAGTATTCGCAATGAAAAGCATTTCATTTAGTGTCATTAGACGTAAGCGATAATATATTTGTATTAAAAAATTGTCATCTTTTTTTTTATTTTTATGGGGTGTCCACTCCCAACCCTCCTATCACTTTTCAGAGTAACCATGTGAAAATGTTTTACATGAATAAGATAAAGAATGAAATGATAAATAACATCTATGTTTAATTCTTTCACGCTAAACCTGCCCTGAACAATTGTCAATCTCAGATGGTGGAACGCTCCACAAATAATACTCAAACTGAAGTGGTTAAATCTGATCATTACAATACTCAAAAAAAGAGTAACACGTAAACCATGGAAGAAGAAGAATTCCTATCAATTAGACCTTTTTCCAAGAATATGAACACACCTGGAGACATACAGTATATTTTTCTGTATAACATCCAAATAAGAATGGAGTGCCCAAATTATTCCCTAACAAGACCACATTTACACTTTAAACATGTTTAATGATTTTCTTTAATCAGTAGTCATGAGTAACGACTGCGCGTTATATACTAAAAAACCAAAATAGAAACCAAGACCGAAAAACCAGAACCCAAATGGAGAAGATGAATTGAAAACAAAATCAAACGTTTGGGAAATAAAGTACCAAATCTCTCAGTTAGTCAGCTGTGGTGATCCAGTTGAATTATCATTGTTCAAATATTTAATGGTGTTCACTATTTCTGTGTCTAAAGGGTAGAGAGTCTTATACTCATTTGTAGTTTTGGGATAACTTGTTCCTGTTGTTCTTCAATGCGAGAGCGTGTTCTTCTTCAATGAGGGCGTGTTCGTTTTGAGATTTTATTGAAGAATTTTGCCCATCTCTTCAATTGTCTCCATGTACAGGTAATCGATTTACCCTCTTTATATTTAACTAGATCAGAAGAGTAAGTTGACGTAATTCATAACTGTTACACTGAATCAATATATGAATACAATAAAAGACAACAAAAAATCATAACCATGACTTCTGAAAAACTTATATTTATCACCCCATTGAAGTAAGCAAAAACTATTTCATCGAAACAAGTTGTTCATTAGGTTTTTGAACACTATGTCAAAATAATATCCCAGAAGGATAATAGCAATTTCAAAGAGTTTCCTAGGATTTTGTTAGTACCGAGATAGTTGTAAAAAGACAACATTATCCTGAAGTTTACTTATATCATATTAAGATGTTTTAGATGGGAAAAGTATAAATTTTACATGGACATCTTCCTTCGATAAAACGTATCGCATACGTTGTGGAAATAGCCTTGTAGACAGTCTCCTTCAAAGATAAGGGAATCTCTTTATGATCCTTGAGATCAGAGCAGGAGTCAATTATCTCCTTCATGTCAAAATCTCTTCTATTGTGAAGAAGGGATTCATTTGCAACCCTCTGGTAATGTTTTCTCATCATCTTAACTGACATTTTCAATTTGGCAAAATATTGTGCAATTTTTGACCAATATAAGATGGGTTTTTTTTATTCAAAGCTAGGCGATGTGTGGGCTATGCATAGTTCTTGGCATTTCGTTTGTTATAATGATGGAGGTCAGAACATCTTTCTATGTTTCCTTTACTTATGCGAAGTAGTTTCTAATATGTATAAGGTTACCACAGTCAGGATCTCCTATTTTTTTAATGCTTCTCTACAGAAGTCTTGGGGTCTGATATTTGCCATTATTTGAATAATTTTCTTTTGAGAGACCAGTGCTCTCTGTAAGTTGGTCTTTGTTGTACCTCCCCATACCACAAGTCCATAATTCAACTGAGACTTAGCAAAATCGTGAAGTGCGCTGTTCTAATGTTTGCAGTGTTACTGATGTTTTTAGTACATATTGTATTACAAAGCTTCCTACATATGACGTCTACTTGGTCATTCCAAGAAAATCTTGTAACTATTATAAGGTCTAGATACTTGGTCTTTTCTGCTCTATTTAGGCCTGGGATATCAGTGGCTATGTCTTTCTTATGTTCATAAATCTGCTGGCTGCTTTTATTTTCATTTAAGTTATTTAGTTTGCTATACTGTACTGCCATATTCAAGGCAATATATGAATCTATTTCCAAGGTGTCAGGTTCCCTATTATTTACAGTTAAACTGTGTCATTTGCATACATCAGCTCAGAGCAGTTTTGTTGGATATTTTCAGTAAGATCATTTGTTGTAAAAATAAAATATAAAATAGGACCCTGTACAAACCCTTGAGGGACTCCTCTATGTATGTTCAGGGGCTGTGATCTTGTGGTATAAATAGTTCCCCTCAGAACTTTTGATTTCTACTAGTTCTTCCTTGAAAGTAGCTTTGATACCATTTTTCGGCTTGTCCTTCACACTAAATTTTTTGAATTTCTCCGTCAGTTTCTTATGGTCAAGGCAGTCGAAAGCGTTACTTTAGTCGAGTAAGATGCTGTAGTGATATCTCTTGCTTCCAGCTGGTCAATCACGTACACGGTAAGGTTTAATGTTGCTGGTGTAGTTCATCTGCCAGTAATGAAACCCTGCTGGGTTTTTTTTCCTATTTTGGAAAAGGTTGGTAGAAGAAGATTGGGTGGTAGTCTGATGTTTATGTAGCATTTGTCTGCTTAGCCCTTGAGTATATTTTTGCTAGTTTAAGATGGGAGGGAAAACTCCCTTGATATTTCCTTCTTTTTTTTTCAAGTCTGTGGCTTAGGGCTTGTCAATGGCAAGGTTTTTAGGGCCCTTAACTCCCTTGTTGAAATGACCTATTGATTGTCAATGAGTGGAGGTATCAATTCTTCCGAACACATTTTTGTGTTCTGGTCAATATTTCATCTATTCCAGCAGAGTTCTTTTCTTTCATTGCCTGTATTATTTTCTTTACTTCCTCCATATTAGGCGTGTTGAGTATTAAATGTGGGAGAGTAGTAGAGCTAATAGTAGACTCTTGGACCATTATTCTTCCTTTTGTTTTTGAGAGTGCTTTCTGTATTAGGATGTCATTAGCAATATTTGAAAAATACCAATAAAATTCATGTGCTGTTGGTTTAGGATCTTCACTTAGTACTTTAACTTTTGTTGGTCATTTTTATGACCTCTTTCACTGTTTATTACCTCCCATGTTGCTTTTCTTTTACTACTTGAGTTAAGGATAATATCCACTTATTTTTTTCTTATTTTTAGCCACTTTGGTACAAGTCATTATCTTTCTTTTGCTTAGATGTGTCTTGTTTGTGTTTCGGTCTTCATGACCATAAAGATATATTTTGTGCTTGCAGGAAAACATTTCTCAGTCTACATCTTTCACTACTAGAGAAAGCTTTCTTCCTTCCTGTTAATTTAATTCTTGATTTCTTTAACAGGCAGGTAGTGATAATTTTTAAGAGATTGTCATGTGGCAACATCTGGAGAACTTTAGTGTGATATAAAAGCATCATGCCACACTTTCTGAATCCAGATTTTACGTTTTCCTCCCTTAGAGAAACGCCCAGTTTTTTCAGCAGCCCAGGAAACTTATGTTTGGGGATAGTAGTTTTACCTATACATGGTCCTCTTTTTCCATTTGACGCCAAGCTATTTTCAAAGGACTGAAAAATGCCACGACGAATGGTTGAGTGAGATGAGTGTAATTTCTGGACAGAAAAAATAAACTTGATGTCATTTTCTTTGCATAGAGCAGGGCACAGACTATAAACCAGACCCCCCTCTCCCATACTAACTGTGTATTAACAGCTTTCAGCGCTCCTAACATTGTTACACGCAAACTACCAAGTTCAAAAACCGGCCACAGGGCACGTGGCAGTTCCCGATTCCCCTCCCAACCAGGTACTGTAACCCCCACTCCCTCGACCTCATGCTTCTTATTTTCACAATAATTTAGCTGAAAATACTTTCCCTACAAAAATTAACATTTGTGAATATATAACAGGATATATAACTAAAATATTTTCCTACACATATGAAATAGAAAAAGAAAACAGGACAATTGACAGGAAATGTACACAAAGAAAATACATAATTGCTCTTAATTCTATTTATTCATAATAAGATTACATAACATTCTCATATGAATGGAAACATACAATCCTATATACAAACATGGGGTATACTTGCAAAAAGGTACTCAGAGATTGATGGGACGGCATTTCTCTTCAGGTATCCCGAACCTGGAAAAAGATCACATACATCAGTCAGAACTGGAAGCAAAAATGCAGGTGTCAAAATTTTACTTCAGTGTGTCCATTACATTATAAAACACGGTATCTTTTGGGGACAAGCACCAGAAACAAAACAAACTTTTCGTTTACAGAAGAGAATAATACGAATTACCAACACAAATTNGAATAATACAAACAATTACCAACACAAATAAACTTTCTTCATGTAAACCATTATTTGGAAAGTTAAAAATACTTCCTCTGTCAAGCATGTACATTTTTGAAACTTTAAACTTTGTAAAAAAGGATCTACTAGACAAAGGACCCCTCTACAGATTTAATTCTATGTTCATGTTCACAACACTAGACAGGCCAGAAATATCCATCTACCACAGATAAGATCCACTCTTAGCCAAAAAATATACATATAATGAAGGTATATAGCTATATAATGCATTACCACTAAACCTAGAAAGCATTAATACACTGAACCCATTCAAAACAAACAAGTTGTACGACAGAAACTACTTCAGTAAACAAGAATTCCTCAGAGGCAATAACTAATGTATGACATACAATATATTGCAGATAATCATTAGAAGAAAGGTGCAGAAGGTGCATGATGCGAAAAATGATAGTTTTAGCATAAATATAGACCTTGAAATAAATTAATAAAAAAATAATAATAGAATTCCTACAATAATCTAATAACAGTAGCCTAAATAAATATTAATATTCCGTAATAGTACAAAATAATAGTATTTTATATTAATTTCTACGTAGTCTAAGTTAAATGAATATTATAAAATGTATCAAAATGATTACATTGTTGTTATTCTTATATGCAAATATTATTGTCATTGTTGTCACTACTATGACACGCCATACATCATTGTTATGATATATGGGGTTCAATAAAATATTATTATATTATATTTATGTTCATCATTTAATATAAAGAATACATTCATGAATACATTACTTAGATATTACAGATAAAAAATTTCAATATTCAATGTAACATTCGTTTTCATTAAACATACCATTGAAGTCGTCCGGGGTAAAATGTGCTGAGCACACTCTGGTACTAGTTTGTGCGATCCGCACACCCGTGAGGCCAAGGGAATTTATCCA